>OZ038003.1:4821560-4959060 GCA_964035705.1 Porites rus | reverse complement strand
AGAAAGATTAATGTGTTAGTAAGGGGAATTCAAGCTTTCGAACTTTTTAGCAGTTAAAGCGACGATTGGGAGGAATTTTAGCAACCAAAAATAAAATCATACATGTGCTAAAATGAGCGGAAATTAGTTGGAGCAATGTCCAAAAAGTTTACTTGGAATGTATTTTTTCCTACTTTCTCTGCTTAAAAATATATACCACACAATCTCAGTCGTGCAGCCACGGTTTTCTGAAATGGTTCACGTTTGATAACACATAACCATTCTAAGCTTCTTTGCATAACTATCATCTTTCACGTTGGTCTCTGCACTGTTATGTTAGACTATAACCCCATTTACACGCGCTAAAAAGAAAAATCGGCACGGCATGCCAAATTTTTAGCACCGTGGCTCGTTTACCCGTGCCGAGACTACCTCCGAGAGGCAGTCTCGGCACCCCTAAAATTTTCAGCACTGGTGCCACATTACATTTAGGACCGATACGTTTAAACGTCGAACAATGGGAGTGCCGTGCCTTAAAATCGTCAGCACGGTGCCAAAAATTTGGCGTGCCGTGCCGATTTTTTTAGCGCGTGTATTTATAAATGGGTTTTTTTAAGATACAATTTGCAAAACCTTTTGGGTGCTCATTAGACATTATTTTTACTCACCCGTTCTCCCATTCCCAACATCATCGACACAAAACTTGTCCCCGAACGCCCTTTGCCGACAATAAGCAAACTCTTTCTTTGTGGCAATGTAGTGTAGGACGAAACGTCCTCGGCAATCATGTTTTTCGAAACCAGAGTCTCAGTTGACGGAAGAACATTGGTATAGAAAAACAGGATGACAAAGAGTATTAGAACGACAAGAACCATAAAGCAATGGCGGGTGTTTAACCTCTTTAGCATACTTCGGCAAATTCTAATCGCATGTATCACAATTTCGAGATGGTCACCGGATTTATCTGTGGTTCAAAACGACCTTTGAGGACCTAGTACAGCTAGTACGAAACGATAAAAGAGTTGACAAAGAAACACTAAAATTACTTTCGAAGCTCAATATACAGGAAATATGTTTTAAAATTCATCTCCATTAAAGTTAATATAACGCAGAACCGTCAAAGAAACTATGGCGAGGGAGTCACAGCTAAAAGAATTCATATTTTAATGGCCGAATTTATACTTGAGACGTGTCATCGGTCTAAAAGGATTATCCGTAAGACGGATAATTCGTCTTAGTGTAAATCCGAAGACGAATTTTGCTCCATAATTTGTCTAGATATTTTAAGCGGGAAACGAACGCGGAAAAAGGAAACATTAAGAAAATATAGAAACCAGTCCCTCTCATGTGAAACTTTCGTTTCGTTTCTAGTATAAATTCGACCAATATTAATGTATTGTTAAGTAAAAAGCAAATAAGTTCGAGAAAAATTTGTTATTCAAATGGCTGAAAAATACGTTAAAATAAAGAGAACAAACTCATCAAGTCGAAACAAGTGAAAGGATTGATACGCTATTTAAATAACTTTTATCAGAAAAAATCACCTAGAAAATTGTCTGCGAATTATTTTTGTGCTTGCGCTAATTTTGTTAGCTTTATTTTCGTCGAAAACACCTGAACAAATAAAATACTAATTAAGATTGATATTCAGTGGCCTTTGTTGCCATGGTTTCAAAGCTCGGCACAAGTATTGAGAAAGGTCGACCACTGATCTCTAGGGACAAGACGAAGCACAATCAAATTTGTCTCTGATCTTCATGGCGGTTGTATATTAACCTAATCAACCTCGCTCCGTCGTTCGTCTCTTCGTCCTCTAGTTTCAAAGCGAGGGAGACTGGTTGCGAGTCTGTGTGTTGTAGGATTATCAAAACAAGAGCCATCTATTCAGAAAGAGCTAACCGAGTTGCACAAAATCCCCACGTTTGAGGTGTTCATGGGAAAAAATATAAAGCTATTGAAACTCTCCAAAATTTACCGAGAAAACAATAGACATCTGCACAAGTGTCCAGCAATCGACTCATTTCTTTGAACAGCAGTATTTTAACACCAAACGTGGGGATTTTGTAAAACCACAGGCCGGGGGGGGGGGGGGGGGGGCACTTGGGTATTTTTTGGGTGGGTATGTGCTGTCCGGGCCTCCAAATTGGCACCCCGTTCTAAAAAGAAATTCCCCTAAAATTGATACCCCGTTCTAGAAATGGGCCAATTTTTTTATACTCCGTTCAGGGTGCAACAAGAGTACAACAGTTTGCTTGTTAACGCGCGCATTGAACCGTATTTTTAAAAGCAATCTGTCCTTGAATAATTTCAAATAGCTGATTACAAAACTGGAGCTTTCTTGAGTTCGAAATATTATACCCCGTTCTAGAAAACGCCTCTAAAATGGATAACCAGTTCTAAATCAGGAGCTTCAAAATCACTACCCCGTTGGGCGGGAATACCCTCCCCGGAACCACAGGGAGCCCACACAATATATGTGTGTAACCGATTGTCATTTTATAGTAAATGCAGTGGATTTACGGTTTGCCTATAATGTTACATAGATGTTGAATTACCTTAACTGTGGTATATAGTCATCCTTTTGCGTCAAAAGCGATTTTTTGAGCGATTTTGAAGGATTTTGAGTTCGCCGTTTACTGTTCGTAATACGGGATCCAACGCCGGAGCGATTTTCCCCCAGAAAATCACATTGCTCACGGCACTTTTAAACTTCGCAGCAAAAAGGTCCAAAGATTCACTCTTTTTCTCGTATCTTCCGATCGATAATCCATCCAAAAGGCCCGGAGCTAGCCCTCGACGAAAATCAAAATCCCACAGTTTTTGAACGGTAAAAATGCGTAACAAGATTCATATGAGCCAGTCAGAAACCGTCTCGCTGATTGCCTCTTTTTAATTGGATGTCGTTAACTAAATGGTTAAATAATAACTGATAAAAAGAAGACTTGGTTAGCGTTTATTGTTTAACGACATCCAATAAAAAAAGGTCCCCGGAGTGGAGTTTTTTTGAAAACGCCGGCTGATCGTTTTAATGTGAAAGGACGAAAATGTTGCGGCTGATTACCGTAATCGGCTCCTGCGGAAGATTAAGCTTCCCCTCCGCTAAGGCTAACGATCAAACATTCTCGTCAAACATCATGGTTATTACACACAACATGAAGCGGCTTGACAAGCAAACAATGTTTGACCAAATTCAAGCAGAATAAGTCCACACTGATGAATTGTGCAATGCCGCTGAAATGATGGCTTGATCGATTGCTTTTTCCGGGCGCTACCTTTGCTTTGCCAGTGGAAGTAGCTATTACGAAAAAAATGTTGGATCAAACACTGGAAAAGAGCCTATATAAAGTTGAATGAAAGAGATGATGTAACGGTCAAACATGCTCATGAGTTCTATTGTTTAGCCCAGGCTTTAAACAATATGCCACCTTGCAATTGTTCTGCAAGACGTGTCACGGATTTTCTTTAACTTTTATTAATTGGTACGAAAAGCGTTCGAAATGTTTATTTTCCCGATCATTCCTCGAGCTACTTTGGGTACCAGAGGTTTTTTCTCGCGTACGTCGGGGAGCTTCGTTTTGTCGGCCGCAGGCCGACACGTGTTCGGCCGAAGGCCGAAGACAAGAGCGGCGAAGCCGCGAGAAAATACCGAAACCGGAATTCGAAACCGCGCATGAAAAGCCTCTGGCACCCAGGGTATCCTCGAGCCCAAATGGGCTCTGAGTCAATAGCCGCAGGTCTTATGGGGTATTGACCCAAAGGCCATTAGGGCGACAGGAATAATAATTTTAGTAAAATCCAACTTGTTGATCAAAATTATCGAGAGAAAACAACTTAAGCTAGCAAAAGGCGATTCAGCCGCCATTATTTTGGTTTTCAAAACCGGCGCTTTTCATTACTAGTGGGCTATAACATATAGGCTAGTAGTAGCTTAACCAATCAGAACGCAGCATTGATAATGGACTACTAGTTGGATTTTACTAATTAAAAGAGCATTATGCCGATATCCTGTTGCAATCTTAACGTTCATATTGTAGTATTTTTCGGGTGGTGTCGAGGTTTAACGCTACATTCATTGATTCATTGATTCCACTCACAACATAACAATGTCATTCAAAATTGTGACTATTACTATAAAACCAAAAGCTATTCGACTAGAATTCACTCCTTATCTAATAAATATTCCCGATCAAAGCTTATCTTGTCTAACAGTTTAAGCAAAGGCTGGCAGGTTTTTTCTATAATTAATGTCCTTTCAGGAGGAGATTCGCTGCGCCATTTTTCGATATTCGCTTCAGCATCTCTCACAAGGGAATATGGTCTTTTAAACTCCTTTGCATCCGTTTCGCCAGGATTTGTCATGTTTTTAATCCACTCTAAAGTGTTGTCAGAAAGATTCAAACCGGCGAACTTGAAGATTTCTCTTGCTGTGTCAAGCGGTCGAGCTGCGATCTCTCGATACAAAATAAGTTTGTATCTGTGTTTAAGAGCCTCATCCAGTGTTTCGCCAAACTCGATGTTGTCAATGATGGCTTTACAATAATATCGAACTTTTTCCTCAAAGTTTGGATCATTGAACTCGGGAAACCACCTCAGTTTAATTCTGGAATTTATACTCGCTCTTGGGTCGCGAACAACATGCAATATCCGAATATCAGCATCCAATGCTAGATCGGAGATCAGTGGGAGAAGACTTAACAATCTGCCATCTGGTAATCGGTTAGTAAGTTCTTTAACGACTGTGCTGTCATACTTCTGTTTGCTCTTTTTGATAAAATAATCAACCAAAGCATCTGCTGGAAAGCACCTTGTTGGTTTTGTCTTGAATATGATACACGCCTTGTTTTTAAGGCGTTCGATATGATAGCTTGTCTCTTTTAAATACCAAAATGGAGGATAATAATCCTTTTCCCATAAGGCGCTTGGTGTAAACTTCAAGGTAAGAAATGCTTGTAAAACCTCCATTTTTTGCGCGTCCGAAAGATTGTGAAATCGCAAAGGCTCATAAACTTCGAAAACCTGTAGAAAACGAAAAAAAAAAAAAAAACCCTTCGTTGTATTAACTAAAAATCGCCACTTTGTACAAGAGTCAATTTTTACTTCACTACATTCAACATTGTTGGGAGTTGTTGCGTCCGTTTGCTTGTAGCTTTAGCGACGAGAAGGAAACTGGGAACTTGAGCCAAAATGCATCCCGCAATTGCTTCTGGGATCGTCACTGGGTACGCGCCGGTCAGCTATTGGCCAATTGTTTTCCCTGTTCCTGGTAACCAAGGTAACCATCCTTGCGAAAGTAAACTTGGTCCAGGTTTCTCCTCGTCTCTAAAGTTGTGCGCGAGTTGGAGACAGCATTCAATGTCAACATCTTTTTAGTACAATAAAAATCACTATAGCTCTTATGTGGTTGTTTGTTTTAATTAATTCCACGCTAAATAAATATTCAGCGGTTTAATTCTAATTTTCAGACAAATATCCCCGTCATAGGCCAGGCATACGGAAGTCATCCCTCTCCCCCTCCCCTCCCCGCTCCACTTTGCGGCCATGCAGTAGAAACTCGCACAACTCATCAGCAGTTTTTTAAAGTGCTGTTGAGTTAAAAAAAATCTTCACCCTATAGGCGAACCCTTAATTACATTTTTTGCCTCATTAGCATAGGTGTATCCAGTTATCTGATGAAGCTAAAAAATTGAAATTCCTAAATAATGAAAAAAGAATAACAATTTCAGTTATCCCTGAAAATTTGAGCCCGATATACCAAATACAGTCGAACCTCTCGGTACGGACACCTCTCTATTACGGACAGTTTCTAATGTCCCAACAAAATTCTCACATATTTTCTTTCAAAAAATCTCTATAATACGTACTCTCTCTATATACGGACAACTGACACTAAATCTTGGGCCAAGAGAGTAAATTCATACAAACTTAACCTCCTTGTTACGGACACTGCGGTGATCAGGTGAATCCCGATCAGATGAATCTGCATACGGTGAATACCGTCTAGTCTGGCTGATGAGCTATGCAAGGTGATATAAAGCCTTGTCGCTGTATACCAGCAATGATTTGCGAAAGGTGTACAGAGGAGCATAACCGACTTTTTGAAGGCTTCAATAACTACAGACAGCAGAAAGATCTTTTCTATTACATCGATATTACATTTTGTTCTCTAGTTACTGTTTACTGCACTTGCAAAATAGCGAAAGACGCTTTCAGAATTGTACTTTACGTTACAACTTTTTACGCCATGCAGCATTGCGCTGTAGCTCGTTTTGTTTTAAGACAGTATTTTGTCTGTAGCTGAGATGTATAATGTTCTATGCTACTGAAAGACAGTGTCTTTGTACTGTGAATTAATAACTTTAAATGCAGTTTAAAGACGAGTGTGAGCCGGGTTATAGCTACTGAACACTTAAAACTGTAACTGGAGTGTCATAAAAGTGACGTCATCATAGTGACCTCTTTTATACGCACACCTCTCTAATACGGACACTTCGCTCTGTCCCTTCTATGTCCGTTTTAGAGGTTCGACTGTTTTTTGAAAAGAAAAAAAAAAACAAAATTTACAAAGAATGTATGAGCTCGTTAACGTTTTGCCATCCTGTAATTTTGCAGTTTCTATTTTTGCTGCTGTTTTCTTTGCTACTGATTACAAAGAGCTGAAACTTGCACAAACTGCATATTAAATAAACCAGCTTCTTCAATTTTCTGTTTGCACTTAATTGGTATATACGGCTACAGCTTCTATGGGTTAACTCGTATGCTAATGAGCAAAAATGTAAACAATGACGTCACCATGAATCCGCCTATAGCCTCTTTCAACAATCATATGTCAGAACATGGAAGCTGATGTTAGTTAGAGGCATTCAAGCTTTCTAACTTTTTAGCAGTTAAAGCAACGGTTGGGGGGGAGTTTAGCAATCAAAAATAAAATCATAGGGGAGAATTTAAAAGCCTTCTTACATGTGCCAAAATGTGCAGAAATTAGTTGGAGCAATGCCCAAAAAGTTTAATTGGAACTCATTTTTTTCCTACTTTCTCTGCATAAAAATATATATCACACGATCTCAGTTGTATAGCTTCGGTTTGGGTTAGAGAGTACGTTGGTGTTCACGTTTGATAACACATAACCATTCTAAGCTTCTTTTCATAACTATCATCTTTC
This sequence comes from Porites rus, assembly GCA_964035705.1. NCBI lineage: Eukaryota > Metazoa > Cnidaria > Anthozoa > Scleractinia > Poritidae > Porites > Porites rus. Next base: position 4,951,922 of record OZ038003.1, on the reverse strand, counting down.
ACGTTGGTATCTGCACTGTTATGTTGGACTAAGGAACAACTTGCAAAACCTTTTGGGTGCTCATTAGACATTATTTTTACTCACCCGTTCTCCAATCGCCAACATCTTCGACACAAAACTTGTCCCCGAACGCCCTTGGCCGACAATAAGCAAGCTCTTTCTTTGTGGCAATGTAGTGTAGGACGAAACGTCCTCGGCAATCATGTTTTTCGAAATCAGAGTTTCAGTCGACGGAAGAACATTGTTATAGAAAAACAGGATGACAAAGAGTGTTAGGACGATAAGAACTACGCAGCAATGACGGTTGCCTAACCGCTTTACCATCCTGCAGCAAATTCTAATCGCATGTATCAGAATTTCGAAATGGTCACCGGATTTATCCGTGATTGGAACGACCTTTGAGGACCTTTCTTGCGGATTGAGACTAATTCTGATATATGTCAATACGAAATGATAAAAGTGTTGACATAGAAACACTAAAATTTCTTTCGAAGCTCAATTGGCAGGAAATAAATTTTTTTTAAAAGGATGTGTTTATATTTCATCTCCATCAAAATTAACATGACACAGAATACAGAGTCCAAGAAACTATGGCGAGGGAGTGACAGCTAAAAGAATTCACATTAACAAGATTTTAAAACCTAAATTTAGAGGCAAAATCACGATTTCCTATCTTAGCGGTAACTACCGGAAGTCGTGTGGCCGGCTACAAGATTTGACACGTTACTAAAGTTGTTCATTCATTGGTAACGAAAAATGTTAGATGCTATTCAAATAATTTACTTTTGATCGTACTTATTTTATTTTTGGGGGCTGATTGTGCTTATATGAAAAACAAAATTACCTGTCCCATTTACGGTTATAAAAAAAATCCTCAGTGCAATATTTCAGGGACCATTTCTTCTCTTTTCATCTTGAGTTTATTACCAATTAAGTATGGGAAAGAAAATAATTAAACTTTCCTTGACTTTTTAATTAATTTTGGTGCTGTTTGGAAGAAAATATATTTTGATTATTAACTAGGTCTTCTTAATTGCTTTACTACACTTTTTTATATCAACTTTGGTAGCTAAGCACTCTCACACCAATTTTGTTACTCATGATTTAAACTCACTTGATTTAAAAAAAAGTCTATGGGCCGACACTCCTAGTAAGTGAAAGAAGGACAAGTGGTTTTGAACAGATTTCAGTTTAATACTAAGGTAATGGTAAGGTACTTGAAGTGTTAAATATTTCCCAAGACTAAAAACAAAAGTGACTCCACACGTAGAGAAGAGTCATAGAAGTACCCAAACAATGGAGAGAGGAATTACCGCTGTGAGATGGGCACCATGTGGAATAGTTTGTTTGCATTTTGTCTGTATTGTTAAGTTAAAAGCAAATTAGTTCCAGAAAAAATTGTTATTCAAATGGCTGAAAAATACGTTAAAATAAAGAGAACAAACTCATCAAGTCGAAACAAGTGAAAGGATTGATACGCTATTTAAATAACTGTCAGAAAAAATCACCTAGAAAATTGTCTGCGAATTATTTTTGTGCTTGCGCTAATTTTGGTACCTTTATTTTCATCGAAAACACCTGAACAAATAAAATACTGCTTAAAATTGATATTCAGTGGCCTCTGTTGCCATGGTTTCAAAGCTCGGCACAAGTATTGAGAAAGGTTGACCACTGGTCTCTAGGGACAAGACGAAGCACAATCAAATTTGTCTCTGATCTTCATGGCGGTTGTATATTAACCTAATCAACCTCGTTCCCTCGTTCGCCTTTTCGTCCTATATTTACTGGTTTCAAAGCGAGGGAGACTGGTTGCGGGTCGGTGTGTTATAGGATTATCAACAAAAGACCCATCTATTCAGAAAGAGCTTACCGAATTGCACAAAATCCCCACGTTTGGGGTTTATGGGAAAAAATATTGAACGCGATATAGCTATTGAAACTCTCCAAATATTTCTTTGAACATCAGGTATTTTAACACCAAACGTGGGGATTTTGTAAACTGTGATGTGCTCCTTTTTTGACTATGTGGGTCTCTGGTTTTGATTAGCCACATACTTAAACCCATTCCCCCTCCGTTTGGGACCTGAAGATGGAAAAAAGAGAAATCCCTGGAAACGACAGCGAGCTTTTCAAAACTGAGTAAAATTCGATCCCTGTGGTATTGTTCAGCTTAACCAACTGAATCACAGACTTTTCTTTCAAAGAAATTATTGGTTAATGCTACTAAAGAAGTTTGCGCTTCCGACGACCACCCAAACGTAAAACAAACATAAATAAATAAAACAATATGCTCATTAGAAAATCACTCTAGTGGACACAGATTTATCGCGCCAAAGACAGCAAAAACAACAAAGGCAATCTTATCAAACGTCCCTTAATCCATATTGTTCGAAAGAGGAAAAAGCAAAGCGAGTTTTTTGCTACAGATTTTCTGAAAGTAGCCAAAATTAAACTGTGTACATTTTTCTTTCTTTGTCGCTGAAAGGAAATATCGCCCTTCCGTCCGCTTTTCATAGATTTCGTAAGAGCGCCGGAGAACCGTTTCGCCGATTTAAATGCTCAATTGAAAACGTTTCCGTAATAAAAAATGACGAATGTGTCCTTGTCTCTGAATGCAAACAATAGATAAGGAAAATAGTGGCGGAGCGTGGGTGGCTTCTTGGACAAAAAAATCCTTCCAATGATAATTTTTGAATGCAGCTTTCGAGAAGCTGAATTACGGCAGTTTGATATATCTTACTTTGTTGGTTAATTATGACCAGGCCCCAGCTCAACCCGGCTCTATTCAGGGGACACTTGCCTTCTACTGTATTTGGACATACGCCATTTTTGATAAAGAAACTGAGATCAAGAGATGGGTAATTATGGCTTAGCCCGTGCCGTTGACAGACCCCTCCTCCACTCAGGAAAAATTGCGAAGGGGAGGGGGGTCTGTACACAGGCTATTATTGCTCATGGTTTTATGTAATGACTGAACCGCTCCGCCTTTAGAACAGGACCTTGAATGAACCGGAAGAATGAGCATTTCAATCTCTGTTCTTTTTCAGCACATTATCCTGAAATACACCATTCAAATGAAAGTTACTGAGCTGTACTTTCCCGAAATAAAATATTTATCATTTTATGTACAAGGTGCGGGCAGACTATCACTCGATTGCCTATGCATGTTGTCCTACTGTTTAATTTATTACGCCGCAAAACATAAGAGCTTGGCTGTCTAACTGATTCGCGAACAACTATATGCGAACTTTCTTGAACGCTGCACAACGTCTTTCTACCGATGATAATTCAAATTATGGTTTTTTTGGGCCAATAAGCTGTTGCATGCAGTAATTTTACAAAGTCAAGAGAGCCTAGCCACTACACGTTCAGGATTTTTTCTAGCCTCTTTCACCGATGGATGAACTTGCATTCCCTTTGTTCCAGCACAAAGAGACCCGGTGGAACTTCCGCCTATTGTGGATTTAGGAAATTGTGAACTATACCGCTAAACAACTCAACCGTTATTAACCGTTGTGGATTTACTACAAGTACTAAGCGCCTTTAACCCGAATTCAGTTGAAGAGAAAAAGCGCAGTTCAAAAGTGTGGGACTACTTTCGAAATCCTTTAATGTGCCCATATTTCAAATGAAAGCTACAGAGTTTCCTGTGGTAAATGTACTGTTTGTTTTGCTATGAAAGGTGGCTCTAACTATTTAGTCTGCGGATGAAATCCTCAAGTGTGACCATTTAAATGAAAGCTACTGACTAGTACTTTTCTGTGTTGTGATACTGTTTATTATGCTGTACGGTGGCGCCGGTTCTAACTATATCAGAAATCCAGTGCTTCCGGGCCAAATTTAAATGAAAGCTTTTCAGCAACACTTTTACTTGGTATTAAATAAAGTGTAATTAAGAGTTTGTTGTGAATTTCAATTTGAAGCACCCTAGGGAGTAAAAAGTTAATAAAGAAAGAAATTAAAATTACGAAAAAACAATAACACGATAAAGAACAAAAGAAAAACAAACAAAGAAGCGTGTGTTTTGCAATCACATTGAAAGGACAATCACAAAAAACAAAATATCAGTTCAAGGCCCAGTCCTCATGTATCCGAACATTCTTGAAATCGCAGATTTCTGGCCTCCGTCCACACGTAGACGGCGTTTTCGGGCAACAAAAACTCAGGTTTTCGAAAACAGTCCTCGGAGCGGAGTTTTTTGAACACGCCGGCTGATCGTTTTTATGTGAAAGGCCGAAAATGATGATTTCATAAATTATACAGCCCATGCCCTGTAAGGGATGATATCGTATTTCCATTGTTTAGTGTTTTCGTGGGCGTGTGAGCGGGCGAAAACTAGCCTGCGTAGCAAGCGTTTCCAATCGTGTAATTGCGCGAAAGTTTGAGCGGGAGCAAAAAAAAAAGGTGGAAGAGGGAGGGGGAGAGGAGAAAAATTTCCTTCTTTCCCCTCCCCCTCCCCCGTCATTTTTGCTTTCGTCTCGACGTTCTCGACGAACTCGCGCGGAAACGCTTGCTACGCAGGCTAGGCGAAAACTAGCCTGCGTAGCATGGCGGTTTTGTCGGGCGCATCACTGAGCGGCCAAGCATTAAAAGCGGGCGCGAACAAGCGGCGAAGCCCGATCTCCTCGCAATTCACTGCCTTTGCCCACCTTGGCTTGTTTACGCACCCAACCAAAACCGCCGTGCCACGCAGCCTAAGCGAAAACGTGATTCCAATACGCTTCGTGAGGGCGGCGCGTATTTTTTCGAAAACGGGGAAAACTCTCCGTTTTCCAAAATATCCTAATACATGTAGACAGGGCCTAAAACGCTCCACGAGGAAGATCAACTACATACCATAACAAACAAGCATTAGGATAAATGCCCGGGAGAATCCTAGATAAAAAGTACTGGGATGATCGCCGCGGTCTCGTTTATAGGTTGGTGGGATTGAAGACTTTGGTCTCATTTGGGTTGTTCAGCATTGAAAGAATACATTTTACTGATCCATACAGATATCGCTTGGGATAGAGCGTAAAAAAATATATAAACAGAAAATCAAACGCCGTCATACTGTGTTTAAGACAGAATTCAAATGTTGCAACATATTTCTTGGAATTGAAATCACCATAGCTCTTAATTGGTTGCCTGTTTTAGTTAGGTCTGTTGTTGGAGATCAAATACAGCCTGAGTCAAGCCCAGCTCGTCCCTCTTATTCGAGAATCATCCCCCCTCCCCGGGTAAAAAGAATAAAATTTTAGTCGATTGACTTGACCTTGGTACAAAATACATGTTTGGTTTCCCTGCTTCCGGCAAAAATGGAGATTTTTCAACCCACAAATTTCATAATTAAATAATGAAAGACGTCCACGCTCGGCTTTCATTTCACAAAGTTACAACACGTGTTCGCTTCGGTTGCCGTTCTTTAGTTGTCAAAGTGGGTGTCAGTAGACCAACTCGAAGGTTTTTTTTAATATTTTTAATATCGGTTGGACAAAAAAGTATCAATAATGCTTTAAAAATAGTGTCAAAAAAAGCTAGATTAATTCAAATTTCATTTTGCAAAATCCTAAAGAAAAACATAGTGCGACGCAAACGCTCTTCTTTCATTTATTGTGTTGGCACTACGGGATTTCTTTCGAGGATTCAAATGTTAGAATGAAAAATGAAGTCGCTAACCTGTGGTATTAGGGTGAAAGGGATAAATAGGCCAGAAACTTTATAAACTGGAGCTTTGTAGTGTACCCTGGTAGCCAAATTCTGTGAGCGATACCTCCAATGATTTACTAACAAAATTTTGTATCGGGAAAAACTTTTGCGTCTCAATTTAAACTATATCGATGCTATCTGGGCTTTCCAAGCTAAAGTTATTTAATATCGTAAGGTTACAAAAAACAAGCAAGCAAAAGAAATGAAGTGAGGATAAAATGTTACATTAAAATACAATAAATAGACTACGTTCCGGCTTTGTTGCGTTATGACTTTTATACTACTACATGAGAAATTTCTGCAATTTGATTGGCTTAGAGCTGTGGTATTTCAACTTAATTTGAAATACCTACATGTGAAAATTACAAACCTTTTGCTGGTAGTAGTATAAACAAATAATAGCATGATTTGTGCGTAATATTTGGCATAAACACCACTCGTGATATTTCGAAATTGTCTCAAATTTCACTCACCTAACGGCTCGTGAAATTCCGTATAACGATTTCGAAATATCACTCGTGGTATTTATGCCAAATATCACTACAAATCATGCTATTACCTATACAAATATTGCTCCATTCTCAGAAGAGAAATCTGTCAGGTTCATTTTTATCCGGAAAAATTAATAATTGAGGTAAAAGTGTAAATACTGCCTTTTGGAATCTTTCTGTTCTCTGAAAATGTTGAGGAAGCAACGGATAGCAAACCAGAGGCGGATCCAGACCTATAGATACAGGTGGGGGTGGAGGGGGGAGGATAAGGGGGGCCTCAGTTTTGGTCTTAAAATAAGAGGGGCAGGCCCCCTAGGGCCCCTCCCCTGGATCAGCCACTGCAAACCCGTCCTTCAGCTTCAGCCTTTACCCTGCCGCATGTCCGAGATACTGCGACGCAATGAACTGTCAGAAGGACAAATGTCGATCCAAGACCGCAACTTTTCCCCTTTAAGGCTAGGCCTTTTAGGTTGGGATAATGAAAACTGAGTCCCAGGGATATCCTTCAAGAACATAGCCCAAGGATATACCGTACCTACCCCTGGACAAAACAAACTTGTCCCTGTCCCCGTGGCATGTTGCTTGCAGTTCTACTTGCGATTTGGTGTAATAATAGCGAGAACAAAAAACAAGAAAGGAAAGACTCGTTCCAGAGACAAAAGACTCAGTTTGCAAATGAGTGCTTGATCACCTCCGTGAAATCCAAGCAGATGAACATGACTGTAATCCACTTCCAATCTTAAGAAACGGAACCTTACTGCAAAGCTATATCTTATTTGTCTTTACTAATACCTTAACGACGGTCTAAAATTCTAAAGATATTCAGCTAGAAATACGCTTTTAAGCAGTCTTTACTATGATCGCAGTGTCTTAAGATTTTACTCATAGACAAGGGCGTTGAAGAACAGGTCAAAAACGTCCTTCGGAAGACAATCACCTATCAAAAACCTTTACAGGCTAAAGGATAACCTCAAAACTTTGAGTTCTAAAATACATGCCCCTAAATTTTCCTTTCGATTTAAACATGTTAAGGGGGTAAGGGTTTGCCGAATGCGATTGAAATGTTCAGAGTTTTCGACGACCGCACTTTTCGCAGGAAACGCTGCTCAGCTAGTTCCCTGAAAACCACGTCTACAAAACTCAACATCGGGGGTGAAAGTCTAACAAATTATTGAGTTATATTGCACAGAGTGGAGTTTGCACAGTTCAAAGGGGTTCAGTTCTTTGTAAAGTGGAACCTCGATACATAACAAACGGCCAAGGCAATGACAAAATATGTTCGCTATACGGAGGTTTCCGCGGTATATCTAGGTTCTTTTCGATATGATTTTACTATTACTATGCTAGAAATATCGTTCGTTATACCAAGGACTTCGCTGTGTAGAGGATCGTTATATCGAGGTTCCACTTCATTCCGGCAATTCATCGCACGCAATTAAAATCCATCCACATATAGGGTCATGTTATAATAAGGTTAAAGGGGTAAGGGGGAGTATGATTGGTAGAGAAAACTGAGCAAGATTTGTTTAGACACACTCTGTGTCGTTAATAATAGGAATTTAGAAGACGTAAGTAGGCATTTGCTCTTTCAGTTGGCGTTTTGCATGAGTCTGTTGAACAGCACCAGCAAGCAAGTTGTTACGTAAGTTCTCCATTCTGCGAGCAAGTTCTCCTTTATTTCGGATATCGTGAAAAGTACACTTCGCGAGCGGCACGCGAAAGGATGTTGCTCGTAGGGCACATACAAAGCACCTGTAACAGCTGCTTTGTTAATCAGCTTGGATTAAATGCTTAAACAAACAAAAACCTACAATTAAATTTAGTTTATTATATTTTAATCACCAAAACAAACACATATATAAGAAAAACAAACATCCCGAAACTTTAGAATTCCAACACTGCATGAATCACTGATTAACTCGTAAAAGGGAAATTCGTCTTCAAAGAGACTTTCATCACAAAATCGATTGCATGTGATGGAGAGATGCTTCAAATCCGATTTGAAGAACAGGATTTAAGCATTAAAAGCATATTGGACGAGAAAGCGGACAGATTAAAGAGCTTAAAGCAAATAAGCAAAAGACGGAATTAACTGAATACAAGATTGCTAGAGTCGTTGATTGAAAAATTACACAAGTAATTACAATTCACCTCGTTAATTGGGCAAGAGCAAGACCTGTAGCTGCGAAGCCAGGATCGTAACCTCTTCAACACACGTGTTTGGTATCCATGAAGCTAATTTTTAGCACCCAAGCTCTGGAAAATAGAAATAAACGAAACGCTAAAGAAAAAATACGAAAACTTGAAGACAAAGAAACACAATAAGAAAAAAGCATATCATGCATTTTATTTATACCGTAATCGCCTTTCAAGCACTGAGCCCCGTTATTCCGGAGGCAAGCTATTGAATCAAATTTCAAGGGCTAAATCATTTTAAAAAACCGGCCAAATGATATTATACGTATATATATATTTCTTTAAACAATCTTCCATAGAAAAGAAAAGTCTAATTGCAAACTTTACTCCTGGGCTATCTGCCTATGGCAACTTTTGTTGGAAGAACTTAATTCAAATAAATATAATGGACATAAAATCTTCATTTTTTTTATGCTTATTTGCCACATTCCGAGCATAGGAAAAGGCTGGAATCACGCAAATGGCTTCACAAAAGAGCCGCTGAATCGGTGTAGTAACTTGCGTGCCGAAAAAAACGACGGGGTGCCGCAGAATTGACACACGCTTCCCGTCTGCTTCCGTTTCTTTTTGAAAAAAAACTTTTTTAATATAAATCACTCCATGAGACAGTCGTACAGTCAATGAAGGTGTCTCAGTGATTCATACAAGAGGAGAGTCAAGTGAGGGAACAGTGGGCCTTCGCTTTGGGAAAAAGGTAAGGCATATCTCACTTATGTCTCTACTAAATTTAACCCTCTAAGTACAATAACAATAATGTCTAAATCCAATTTTTAAGAAAACATAAATCAGCACAAATTTGATTTTGTAAAACATTGAAAAACTTGTGGCCCCATGTGAAAGTTCTGTTAACGAGCTTTTTTGAGGTAAAACCATAAGATTTTGTCCACGGCTTAAAAGTTAGGTCTCCATTTTGCGTCTCGGTAATTTTCAGTGAAGGAACTCAAGATTACCTGCGTTTCGTTAATGACCATGTTAGTGTGGTCTCTGACATAATGTGAGGAAAAATGTCTCTTTTAAGAGACATTGTTAAAACAAGCCCGTAAAGTGTTTTTCTTAAATAACCGTTCAAGCGTGGAAGAAGAAGTATTACTATTCACGTGATTGCTACACGCAATGAATTTCCTGTGGCGTGTGGGTTTACTCGCGATTGATATCATAGAGTGTGACAATTTACATGACAAGCAAGGAGCAATGATTTCCAATAACGCACTGGCAAGTATTATACAGAACATTCAAATATTTATTAACTATTAATGATAATGATGACGATAAAAAAATAATAATATATTTCTTTAAAAGTAATGAGACTGAAGTTGAACATTCAAAGAGTTATAAATCTCAGGTTAGAGCAGCTTGATCAGTGAATTGTTTTACCGAGAGACGGGATCTAGTTATAGGTTATAGAAGAGAAACTTCAAACTGCTTAACAACCACAGGCTACACCGTGAGGGGTGGAGTGGGTAGCATGCTTCCTGAATCCCTTTGCCCGTCAAAGTGTGTGATTTTTCCTTACCCTATTTCAGACTTCAGTGAACCGCTGCTTAAGAGAGAAAAGCCATAAAACTGAGATACCCGATTCCAGGAGAGGTTTGAGGTGCGTAAATCTTTCTTTATCCCAAAAAGTTTCAGGTCCAAGGGGAAACATTCATACTCTCAGTATTAATGCCAAATTAAAAGATGGCCAAAAAAAAAATAACGACAACATATTCTTTAGGATCGCACATACCTTTATAGTTCAGACATACTTATGACAAAAATATATTTTTAATGATTAATTAATACATCTTACTTACTTGAGCCCAAAATTTACCTGAATTTAATTTTGACCTGTAACATATATAACTGAAAACAACAGTTAGGGACCAGTCATTATTTATTGCCACGGGGGAGGAAGGATTTGGGGCTAAACAAGGCCCCGTTTTGTTCTCCTAGAAATCAAGTGATCCCCCCCAAAATCCTACGCCCCCCCCCCCCCCTCCAGGCTATAAACAATGACCGGTCCCTTGCGTGATACCTTTTGTTTTTAGCATAAAAAAGTAGTTAGTGAATAAATCGTTGCCCAAGGAGTATTTATGTGAAACATCCTCGAAAATCCTCTGCTTCGTATCAGGGGACTTAAGCAACACACTTTTGAAAAAATGTTAAACTCATTAAGCTGGAGAATCTTGGCTCTTGCGCAATGACGAACAGCGAGCAAAGCGAAGCATATTTTCAAGATGGCATTATGTAGACTGTGTGTACTTGCGAACTTCTTACTCTTGTGTGGAAAACTTTAACGCTCAGGTGAATAAAACTTCACGCCCGAAGAACTCGCTAGAAATCAATCGATACTTTTGCTTTGACGTCATACTGCAAAACGATTGGCCAATCGAACTATATTAGGGTTTTCTTAAGCGGGAAAACGAAGAGTCCACGTGCTGACCTTTTCATCCATTGGCTGAGAAAACAAATAACGAACACTAACCGAAAACATTTTTCAAGGTCATACAAAAATCGCTCTATGTTATTTAAAGAAACGTGTATGAATTTAGAAAAGCCCTTGATTGCTTACGTTATTTTACTCTCTTGTTTCCTAGAGTTATTTTACTTAACCCGTTAAATAGGTAGTAGAATACACGCACTATTATGCACTAATTCTATTGCCTGCTTTTGTTTATTTGTAGCTATTTTGCCCTACTTGTTATTAACTGTTTCACGGGTCAAGTAAAATCGCTGTAATTTTGCAACTAACATCAAAGAAAGAAATTACATGTCAATATTTTTTCTAAATGGAGTTTTAATGACTTGACACAATTCGACTCGTTCTAAATTAAACATAATCACCCTTTGCACTCAAGAGCCAACATGAAATGACTTAATTTTAGAAAGCTATAGGCAATATTTCGGGGTTACTAGTGTTGGGCTTTGAACCACATTGCTCAATAGTTCACTCCATTTAACGCCGCGGCGTTAGTTAAATTGTTTGCGCTTTATGATGGGGCGTTTTTTCGAGGGCGGCGTTCGTTTCAAAATCACTGACAACAATTGCGGTAAATCGTATGAAAAACAAAAAAGAATGATAAAAGTTTCTATCCTGAGGTAAAATCACAAAAAATTGTCTTGGTGGCGCGCAAAAACGCAAGAGTTTTTTTCTTATGATTCTCGAATGAACTCCGCATTCTTCTGACTGGGACCGGCGTTTATTAGTTTTACTTACATTTAACCGAGAAAATAGGGTAACTTAATAATTTCTGTACGTTTTGGAAACGTTTGTGCACCAAGCTCAAATATGATTTCGGCTTTAACCATAGCTCATTCTCTCTTGCTTTAACACATCCATAGACCAGAGATGTTAAGATACATCGTTTCAATTTCCGTGTACGGGTAAGTTACCCGTATACGAGGAGCCGTAAATAAGGCTAGATTGCCTATGTTTACCAACCCGTACCCATAGGTAGGAAACGGTGTATGAATCAAGGTCCTGCCCTCTCGGTCTTCGTTTACCATATTCCGGATCGAATGGAAACTTAGAAAATTTGGTTTTTTAGAGAAGAGAAAAACCGGAGTACCCTGAAAAGAACTGGCCTCTTGGAGCAAGAATGATAACCAGCAACAAACTAAAAATCGCTGATTGTGATAAACCTTTCCACGGTTTTTATCAGCTTTTAACATAGACAAGTTAGGCAAAATCCGTCGACTCTGCTGGAGAGAGCGCCTTTTAAATAGTAAGATGGCCAAATCTGAAGGCGATTTGTTGAAACTAACGAAGATATTGACCCTCAAAAGTCGCGAAATTGTAGAGAAGTTTGTACGGTGGGGGCTACAAGCTTGCCTGCGAGCAAGCTCTCCTATTTGGGCAAGCGAAGCGAGCCTCGCGAGAACGCGCGAGCGAGGGGCCGAGGCCGCTCGTTCGCGCGTTTTCAAGAGACTCGCTTAACTCGCCCAAATAGGAGAGCTTGCTCGCAGGCTAGCCACAAGCTTGCCTCCACAATACAAACGTCTGAAAATTTTCGCGACTTTGAGGAGTTATATCTTTGCTCGTTTAAGACGTATCACCTTCAAACTTAACAAGTTCACTAATCAGCTTTTAGGCGCATTTTCTCTAAGTTGTACTTGTCAAAAGTTGAGAAAACGATGGAAAGGTCTATTTATGGACAAGATTATAATTATTACTTCGCATTGACAAATTCACTCTATTGTACTTTTGGAGAAGCAAAAATGAGATTGTCTAGCGACTACTTCTTTGGGAAGCAAAACATGGCAGACGCTCAAGGGAGCGCCCAGCTAGAGAAAGATACCGGTCTTACGAGACAAAAACTTGCGTCTGCCATGGGATGGAAATGGGACAGACTAGCTCACAAAATCGGTTCGCCCGAAATAGATGACTTGGGCCACTTGTTTTGTTCATTGCCGTGAAAAGTCGACGCATTAACTCACCTCTCATCGGTACAAAACCTGTTTTTTTTTTTAAACAATGTTAGTATAGTACACGGTGTAATTATTGAGTTTTGGCGTTTAAAATGAAGCTGACAATCAAGTAAAGTCTACGAATCTAGCACCACCCACTGGAATGCGATTTTTAGGGTAAAAACCAGAGCTAAGTAATATAAATAACGGCAGTAACAACTGCTATCAAGGTTGTCATAAATAACTAAGTCATCAAACATTGCAATAAAATAGACATTAGTTTTCATATATATATATATATATATATATATATATATATATATATAAATATATATATATATTTTTGCAATTTTCACACCAAAAATTTCCACTTTGATGAAACAAGTTACCGCCAACTGAAACTCTCAATTAGCCACTCACTGACAAGATCAACAGCCCACGCAAAAAAAAAAAAAAGGAAAGAAAAAAACATCTTCTGCTAATTTCTCAGTTAACCAATCAAAGGTTAATGCTCGGGTTTACGTGCAGAGTCGCACGTGTATTTCCCGCGCTTGAGGTTGGATGTTATTATTCGATACGACTATTCGGATTGGTTTTCCAGATTGTGTGTCTGTTGTGATGACTGTTCAAAGGCGGCAAATCCTTTGGTTTTGGTTTTACTACGACTCAATTGCAAACTATCCTGAATATTCGGGTTCATAGATTGGTTGTGTATCGTACCGAAAGTTAAGTATCCGGCCACGGTACTTAAACCAATCATCGATACTGAAACGACATGGTCCACATCAACGTTTTTTAATCTATTCGCTTTCGCCAAATAATCAATTTCCAGAGATCCAAACATGTCAAATTCTCTTTATCTATATTGTTCCTTGACGAATAAATAGCAGCAGGAATTTCTTTGATTAATGTACTACGATGAAACACTCATAATTCAAAGTAGGGCTACGAAGCATGAAGGAGTAAAATGTCATTTAACAATGTAAAATTCCTTAACAATAAATTCTAGATGAACATTACTTTCCCTCAAATGACTTTTACATTCAGATTTTCTGCGCGTTTGGTAGTTTGGCGTTTGGTAACTATGAACTTTCCGATTCACAGTCAGAGTAGGATGATTTCGGTTGAAATTTTCTGCGTTAGACTTTGTGTTTCGTACATATAAAGTAATAATAAAAACCAACACAATTTATATGTAGGTATATATGTTCGAAGGTTTATTTATCCCGTTGAAAAAGCGACAAGGGAGGCAAAATTTACTAAAAACACTGAAGTAAAACTATCAGCTAGGGAAAAAATAATTATAAAACCAGGTAGACTTGAAAAGTGTTGTCTCCAAGAATAAGTATAAAAGAACTAATCTTCAATGCACTCCTGATGTGCTTGGGCAAGGAAAGGCAGGGCGTTTCACAGCGCTCTTTGATCTCCAATAGTTTTCAACAAAATACTGTTTCAAAAGCGACGAAAACTATACGGAGACAGTCAATACACTGTGACTATAAAAATCAACAAAAACAAGAGTGAGAAACAAACTAAGGAAAAATAGCTAATAGTGGGCAAGATCAAGAAAGAAAGTTTATAATTACAACGAACATAAGAGTGTCAGTGAGGGTAAAAACCCTCTTTCTCAGGTAGAGAATTTCTGAAGAAAGAACTATACTTTTTGAAAAGGAACAAGGTTGAAATTATGGTCTATGAACGATAGCAACGAACCCCTCCTTCCCTATCCCCATGACAACAATAATAACAATAACAATACTCAATTAGGTGATGTTTAGTAACTTTTTCGTCATTTGCAGTGTCACCTTAAATATTGAAACAGGAAGACAATTTAAAAAAGTTAAAGCTCAAGTGACCACTTCTGCGTTCAACTAAGCAGTGGTAGAATTTTCAACTGCTTGCCATTTAGCTATGTTTTGGTTGAAATATGGCGACAATTTTGCAGTAAACATTTGTTTTGTCAATAAATTCATTAACTGCACGAACCACTGACTAAAGAAAACGTCCTTATTCGTAAAGTTTGAAGTACGAGCAAAGTACACGCTCTACGTCAGCTGAGTTTACAGTATTTGTATTTAAATTTAGCCTTCTCTGAGTTAATAATAGCGGAAAAGTTGCGACATTTTGCTATTAATGAAAAAAAAAAAAAAAACCAAGGTGATTGGAAACACGTGATAGTGCTCCAAGCTTAAGCAAAAGTAGGAAAAATTTGAGCTTGCTGTGCGCGAATATTGCATAGCGAACTCTTGTCGAAATAGTTCAAATTCTTTCTTGCGTGTCACTTAGCTTAGAGGATCATTCACTTGCAATATCGCAGAATCAATTTTTAATGAAGCTTTTTCATCTTCCCGACGCAGATACGGTATTAAAGGCCGTGTCCACTGCAATCAACTTAAGGAACTTACAAGTCCCTGATAAAGTTACAACAGCAACCGTCTAGACGCATTGCGGAGCTGGCAATAGACACTTCACCTGCTGGTATGTTTTCAATACCTTGTAAGAAAGGCTGAAATCAAAGTGTTTGAAAGGTGACATACTTAAAAAGTACCAAAAAAGTTGAGCAATTGACAGAGAGCAGTGCACAATAGCTGATATGCTAAAACTATAAAAAAAACTCCAGACTCTAGAAACTCCAAACTCCAGACTCGAAAAGGTAGAACCACCTCTTGCAGCATAACAAAAAAAAATGCAAGAACTTGGTTGACTGATTAGTAGTTTTCTCTTAAAAACGAACGGGCTGAAATCACAGGCTCCAAAAGTTAGGTCAGAGTTTGACTATGATTGAGTAGCACCAAATCAACAAGGAAGTAACACTCACTAGTTTTCACATGGAATGGTTAGCTTGGTTAGAACGAACAAACAGCGACTAACTAGCAAAGACTCAGACGGCTCAGTAGCTCTTATACACACGACTAGACAACCCAAGCAAGGAAAAAGAAGCAGATGATTTGATTTGCGAAGTTTCAGTTGCCTGAAAGTCGGGAGCGCTACCGAAAGGGGACGAGATCAAAACTTAAACGAGTACACAAAAAATGTTACAAAGTTCATCTGCAGCACGTAAAATAAAATAAGTAAGTAAATAAATAAATAAATAAATAAATAAGTAACAATTAGAAAAGTACTGCTAAGAATCTTTGGTTAAAACTGTCAGATTTAATGGTCACGTTTATCCAAGGGAACGGTGAAGGTTGGATTGCCCTTGCGACAACAGAAAACTTGACCAAAGCAACGTACTGCTCGAATTCTACCCTCAGAAAGATCCAACATTAAACCAACGTAATAACCAACGCAACAGCGTTAGTTAAACTAATGGCATCAGATACAACACTGACTGAACTGTTCTCAGTACTTAAGCGAACTGATTACACTAGAGAATGTCATAAACTACTTAGGAACCAAGGCACAAACGTACATAAAAAAATAGACAACATAAGGAGAACTAAATGCTCAGTACCTTGATTTAAAGAGGCTGGGCAAAAGTTAATAAAAGATTTGAAAAATATAAGGCCTGCCTTGTAGAGAAAATGCTATCTTTAGTAAAGATGTGGATATTTTAATCTCAAAAGAAGGAACAACTAACGCAACAACAAAATCTTACAATGTTCATTTTCACAATATCGAGAAATCATTACCAAATATAATTATCGTCTTGAAGTATTTCAGTTAAAACGTTGATCACACCCCTAGATTCCGTAAACCGACCTGAAGGAAAATTCAAACCTATAACAAAAATAAACAACACCAGATGAAGTTGTTCGGCAATGGCCTTCAGTGGAGTGACCACATTAACTGAGTGCAGACGACTGGAAACGTTTAGTTGGACTCGTATTTAATAACTTTATAGCATGAGAAGTATAAAGTTCCCTTACAGTTAAGATGTAGACCAAAAGAAACTAAGCGAACGCGGTATTTTTGAAGTAAATGGTATATGAACTGCGCCGGGATGTGAAGCGTCGAAGCCATGAATTAACTTGAGGCTTTTTTTAGTTGCTCATTTTTTTGTGCAAAAATGCGAAGGTCATTTCTATGTCAAGGTAAAAAATAGAGCAGATTTCACTTTGCACTAGTGTCAAATTATAACAACAAACACATTTACCAATCAAAAGCATTTCAGCTGAATGAGATTGCACTTTAGGAGTCATCAAACTAGTGCAAAAGATTGAACAGCAAAAACAGCAGCAATATACTTGCTTTACAATAGCAATCAATGAATACGAATTTCTTAGACGTTTAACTCGATTTTAATACTTTTCCTTTCAATGAGAGGGTAGGCATTTGCATTTACCTTGTACACGATAATGAAACAGCATCATTAAGTAAGATGGCTTATCCTTTCCTATAAATGCGCTCAAAATTAAATCAACGACTAAAGTAACAAAGACTCTTTCTGCGCAATATTGATAAACCAATTGCGCCAAATAAATTATCTCTAGCATATTAAAAACTGACTTTAAAGTTCGATCCACCTTTGAAGCAGTATTGAACAGCATCGAAAACAGTAGCTTTCTTATTCTACGACTTGAAAGTTAGAGCCGTCATTAACAGCAAAACAGTATTTCCTCGTATGTAAAATGCAGAATGGACAAACCATCTTGGAGGTCAGGCATTCCAGTGGAAACAGTAGAGTCGGCTACTACAGCATGAACTGAATATCGCTACATCATTATATCACGGGAAACAAAACGCACTCTCGAAAACGGCCAAAGTAACAGTGATAATAACAAGACTGACATATTATTTGGACAATTATCGAAAACTAACAGCACCAGATAGCGAAGATTGCTCTTCCGAGCGGAATTTAGCGCACCGGCTCAATTTTTAAAATAGCTTAAAATTTATGTTCCTGCTTGTTCAACAAACTGAACATCCTCAGAGAAATTCGCTCTTACCGTGACACATGCCCAGACAGAGAGAGAAATTATAATGATCTCGTTATACAACATAAATGAATAAACATGCCAAGCAAGTTAACCGAGGGTCCACTTAGAAGTTGGTTTAATCTGAAAAAAGTTAGGGTCTGGAGGTCCAAATTAAGATTTCCTAAACCGCGATTTGCGTTAGACTTCCTTTTAATAACCGGCCCAAAGAGTCAGAACCACCTCGTACAGCATAGTAAACAGTACAACAGGAAAGTACGCTCAGTAGATTTCATTTGAATGGTCACACCATAGAATTTCATCTTTAAACTCGCAGACACAGTACCGTCTTGTACGTCAGTACCACAGTAAAGTACTGCTGTATTTTATTCATTAAGTAAACTTGCAAAGAAATGAAGATTGAGGCTGAATTTGGACGACTTTTAATAATTAGATTCAAAACTTTGATTTCAAACACTTCTTTCACACTGAATTAAGTATTCAGAAGTTGGTAATAAAAAAAAGGAAGGGCGAAAACTAGCGCAAGAGTATACCTTAACAAAAATCACGTTATTGAAAACTGCGTGTTTTTACTTTTTTTCGTTTGTGTGATGTTCAATTTACTGAATGCCTAGGTAAACTGGTGAGGATAATTGAATTTCCGTAAAGGGCGTAGCCTGCGTAGCTGGCGGTATTGTGTGGGTGTGAGATTAAAGTTTTGGCGGCGGAGCCGTGTTCCAAAAAAAGGGAGTAGGGACGAGGCCGTCAAATCTCACTCGACTATATTACAACCGCTCCGCCGCCAAATCTCAGTCGACTACTACACAATACCGACAGCTACGCAGGCTATAAATGGCGTTGTCGGCTCCTTTGAAAAAATGCGTTACTGTGACTACAAAGTGGCTACTTAACCCGTTCACACTTGAAAACAGACACAAGTACACTTGGTTTGAAATTGCCACACCCATGTGAATCCACACATTTGTTTGCATCAACCAAAACAGCCTGCAGACGTTGATACGATTAACATATCTCGCCGGATATTATTGTATAATAGAATTTGGTGGCAGAGAACAACTCTAAAAACCAACGTAAGGAGGTATTCACCAACTATTTCGAGTTATCCAAGTGTAAAGGTACAGTTAAGTGTATTGATCTCATGGATCACTGATGCTAAATAACAATGGTTACGTCACAGCTGTATGTATTGCCTTCCAGTAGACGCTACATCGCACAAAAATAGAGTTTTTTTTCGGTAGATGGTGGGACATTAATTTGTACTGGACCCGGCTTACCTGGCCTGAAAGGGATATTCGGAAATTTGTTTATTATGCTGTAGAATTTTAATGGCCAGTGAACGTTTATTTTTGTTTGTGGAATTGCCACTAGAAATTTCACAATACAAGTATTAGGAGAGAAAGAAGCAGGGCTGCCTTGTGTATTAGCGTTTAGCTGAAGGACGAGCAACCCTTAGTAGAAATGTTTCTTCTGCTGTACCCGGTGATTCCACTAAACCACTAGAACGTCGGCAAGATCCAAGACCATCAGTCTAATTAAAGCTACTGAGCAGTACTTTCCTGTGCGGTGCTATTGATTGTGCTATGCACGTTAGCGAATCGTCGATTTTGGGTATGCGGAATCAGTGCTTAGATGTTATCTTTTAAAAGGAAAGTTATTTAACTGAATTTTCGTAAGATTTTGTCTAGTTTGCTGAAAAACATAGTACCTCTAGCTTACAGCAATTCGCGCAAGTTTGTTAAGGTCAATTAAACAAACAAGGGACATAGTTCATCAATCACTCAGCAATATAAAACGCTAAAAATACACTCAAGGTCCCAGATTCTACCGTATTCTAATGAATAACAAAAGAACATATTGGTAAGGTATTTGGCTCGTTCTTTTAAAAGGGAATTAATTTTCCTCAAGCCTGCAGCTTAGGGCCTCTTAATTGGCCCTTTACAGAATTTGGTCGCGTGCTAGGATACCACTTAGCCACGTAGCAACGGCTCAAGCCATCCAAGAGTTCATTCCGATCGCAAAGCTTTGAGAGCGATCGAGCGAAGCATTCCCTGAGAATTAACCGAAATGACTGGACTAGCAGACTTAAAAGAAGTTTCAATTAACATAGGAAGGCTTAACCCGATCGCGCTTTGTGATCTGAATGAACGCTTGGATAGCTTACCATCCAGGGAGCCGTTGCTAAGTGGTCTCCAAGCACGTGACTAAAGAGGTCCTTGCTCTTTAATTAATTAGCAAAAGGTGTTTTTGAGCGACGCACGTCCAATGGAAATTGACTATCTGCATTTTTGAGCGGTAGTTTTTCGAAAATTTCGCGCAAATCGTTCCTATAAGGGTAAAGAAACTTAGAAGTATAAACTTGGTGGCATCAAGGCAGAATTAAAAGCGCTCACTTCCGGTTTAAGAGCGTTGATCAAAACGCCTTTGCTTACGCTCCCTAATGTTAAGATGATGTTACACGAGACGATTCGCAACGACGATTTTTAGCGCAACACAGCGTTGCAATGTTGTAACAATGTTGTAACTATTCAAAACAATGTCGCAACAATGTTGCAACGCTGTGTTGCGCTAAAAATCGTCGTTGCGAATCGTCTCGTGTAACATGACCTTTACGCTCAATCCAACTGTGTGTATTTAAGAACAAACGTGGGCGTAGTTATCGTAAGCTAGCTCCTCAGGCCACTTGAAAAATTTGTTTAACGATTATGCGCTAAGAGAGATATAAGTCGTGCACGGAACCGTGTGAAATTGCTTCACCTCGGATAGTGGCGAGATAAATTCGAAGAAAGGTAAGCAAAATATTTTAGTAAAGCTAAAGTTGCTGCTTTCACTGTTTAATTCTAAGTATTACCAATAAGCTGTGAATTACTAAAATTTTTGATAGTTTACTGAAAAAGTTCTGAGGAATTGAAACTGGTGTAAACAGTTGACGCCATTTGCGGCATAGCTTGCTCCTTGTTTCCACTTAATAGTAGAGTGAAATTACAGTAAATGAAACAAAAAACGCGTAAGACGTCTACGCGTAGTTTATTCTGTACTTACAAAGCACGTAGATCTTGACTTTTAAACTTAACAAAGGAATCTTCGTTCAAAAACGCGAGTAACCGTCTGGCCAAATCGCAACTTCTTTCAGCCTCTAAATCAAGATTTGTTATTTTAGTTTAGGGCAATATGAATTGAGGGCCTTACGCAAAGCATATGAAAAAACTGATCACAGACACAATATTAAAAATTCCAAGATCTATTTTCTAAACTCAAAACTGAAAACAAAAAGTCTTAGTTATCTGATAAATAAAGGCAACTAATAATTTTTCTGATTGGCATAATTGAAAGACTTCTTATCTAGCATGATTTGTCAAAATCACCCCAGAAATAGCTTCCATAAGAAAACGAACGTCACCAAATTCCACACTACGTATTAGCAAAGCATTATTAATTTCATTGTGCAACTACATTTAAACGACGACTATATTACATACAAATTTAGTAGCTCGCCTACATAACTACGATGGTTAAGTTTTTTTTATCTGCACCTCGAAATACACCCCACTAAAAATATTTGATTTCCAAGATTTCTTAATCCACTTGGATCAGAGAGAAATCAAGTGCAAATTGCAAACTTTATGCAGCTAACAAACTGAACAGTCTACAAGTGATATTACTCAACAATTTGGCCACTAGAATCCATCTAACTTAGACTAACGTTCGACTTTGCTGATGATAACCTGAAGCCGGTGTGACCATTCAAATGAAAGCTACTGAGCAGTTATGTTCTGTGGTCCTGTTTATGATATTTATTACACTGCACAGTGACTGCACAAAGTGGTTCTAGCTTTTGCGTATGTAAAGAAAGCTATACGGTGCGACTACGGAGAAAACAAAAAGCTCTTTAGTAACGACAATTTTGCACCGACGGTTTCTTCACAAAATGAAATTGGCCGCGGGAAGTGGAAGGGTTAATGTATAAATGATTATTTTTTTGTTTTAACACTTCTGTAGTTTGTCCCGGGGATGTTATGTCATAGTAATTACTTTGCTAAAGTTATCGCTTCCATTCACATCGAGAAATAAGCGATATTGTCATCATAAACATTGTCCATTCATACTAATTAAGCCTCCATTATTGCTGGTACCAAAGGTTGTTTTACAATAGTTCAGGGGTTTGATATTGAAAATTGCTACAACGCGGAATCTTTGTACAAAAGAACACTTAACTTGAATAAATCTCTTCGATCTTCTAATCGACAGATTGTTGACTTTTACCGACGCTAATTGCAATGGAAAAGTTATCAGCTGGAAGAAACAGGGCATTTTCCAAGCGGCGCTGAGCCTTTTAGCAAAACTTCTTTTTCGCTTTTCATAAAATTACTTGCGGAGACCTGACTTAGTTGAGTTGTTGTTGTTGTTTTCTGTCTTCGCTGGGCAAATTTCGTGCCAATACGATTCCCTTTTGATACAGGTTACAATATCAACTCAAAATTAAAGTTTCAAGACGTGAAAAATGAGAAAATTACCACTCAACTGATTTCCATGGCAACCTACCTTCCTCCCAACATTAAGGAACATTAAACACTTTAATAGTTAGTGCTAAATTTGGATCGATCTGAAGGACCCGGGACAATATAAGATGTGAAAAAAACCTTTGCAATTAAAGATGGAGAGCTGTGATATTGAAAGTGTTTAAATAACGGTTAAGATCTAGATTGACATGCAACCTTTCACGAGTGAAATTTTAATGACAAAGTATACAGCGATAGCACATTAGGTTTTAGTGTAATTATGATTGACGTAGAATCTTTCTGAGCACTGCCTTTTGAGGTAAAAAGTTAAACATGACGTGGATCGAATAGTTTTTTTTCCCTATAAAGAGTTTTTGTAAAGTAGCTGTTATCCTTGTCACTATGTGAATGTTGCAATGATTTGCGTACACACGCATATTGTAGCTTTCACGCAAAAGGGGAAAAAGCACCTTTCATTTAGGATTGTAATTAAAGTGTCCCGGTTTACCCAAAGACTGGCTCTAAGAGTGGATAAAGGGACTAGGAAACAAGAACGTTTTAGCCTTAGCTAGGAAATTCGGTTGACGCTCTTGAGGTTGATATGAACTTGTACATACAAACGGCTAGTTACAGGAAATACTTGCTCATGACATCATTTGCAGAATTGTTTATACAAGACAGTTGAAAAAACTGCACGGTTGTCTAGTAAGCCGCTTAAAAATACACGGAATGAGATTGAATTCACTAGAAACTTGTTCTGTATCTTTAGAGTGGCTTCTTTTCAATGGCATGAACAAATGCGCGCTTGTTTGGGGTTTAATGCTGCGCTCTACAGTTGATTGGATAAAACGATGGTGATTGACGTCCCACAATCGACCAATCATTATTAAGACTAAAACCATCCTTGTTTTGCCGCTATCACCGTTGTCTTTATTCTTCTGTTGTGGTTCTTCGGTTTTTTGTGCATCGTTTGCGAAAATAACAGATAGTAAGAACGTTCAAAGCTTTTTGACATTACCTTTCTATGGCATTGTTTGTTTTAAAATATTTCACAGGATGAAAACTTGTACAAATACCGTTGTTTAAATGTATAGTTGGATTGAAAGGTCAATAACAAGTTACACGTTGTTTAAGGGCTCTTGACAAGATAAATTACCCGTTTAAAAAGATAAAATACAAGTGCTGAATAAGATACCTCAAACTTTGATAGAGGATACCGGTTAGCGGAATACAACATTTGTTTACAAACTCGGTGGGAGGTCCTGAATTGTCCACTTACACGAAATGGGAAATGAAAACAGAGCCAGGGGGGCGAGGGGGTGGAAAATGCATGCTTTAATTAAAACGGGACAGTGAATGGTTTAAGGAAAGAATGAGAGGGTGTCAAAACATGTATATGTTGTGGTTCAATTTTATCCCTGGTTTAAATTTTATTTTCTATTGTTTTCGGATATGGTAATGTATGATAATGAGTTTGAAACAATAGAAAATAAAATTTAAACCAAGGATAAAATTGAACCACAACATATATCTTAATGCAAAAATTTTAGGGTCGGTTATTCAAACGAAGTCTAACTTAGGCCGGGGTTAAAGAAATCATTGGACCTCCAAATGTCTTTCGTAGTGGGTTAGTTTAAGAAAATGAGAGCTTCTCCAGTCTACACTATATGCTTTATTGAAATTGTTCACGATAAATGGTGTTTAGATAAAGCGTTGGGCAAACTGAAATTGGCTTAGAACGCGGTTTTGCTAAACACGGGCTAAACTCCGTTTAAATAATGGGGCCCCTTGTGTTTTTGGTCTGTTATTTTCTATAGCTAAGAGGAGGTCCTGGTACCTCACCCATATACCATCACTGATACTATCTGGGTAAAACTTTTGAATGCAATACCAATCTTTTATAGCCAGTTTTCTCAGTATTTTTTTAGCTAGTATTTAAAAATCGAGCTTGCGACAAAGCAATCTTTTATGCTCTTCGTACACTGACCAAAAAATATGGACAAGAAGTGTTGCTACTCAATAATTCTATCCAATTGGTACCAGGAAGTCATTAGGAAATCGTGCAAAAAACTGGGGGGTCATGACCGACGCTTATCAATGCTTGCCCAGAGGGAGGGGGTAAGGGGCAGTAACACCTTAAGTATCCGTATATCGCGGCTTTCTACAGATTCTCGTGAAAAATTCAACTAATTCCAAAACTGTTAAGAGATGAAGTGATGCTTAATTGCTTGATTTAATAGCTACGTTTTAAAGGGTAGACAAACAAGAATCACTTCAAAAAATACCACATACTCTGGCTTCATTTCCACTGGCGTAAACTAATGAGTCTGGCTGTTGAATTATTAATTAAAAGCTTCTTTGTCAATATGAAGTAAATCCAACTTGAACGCATATTTTTAGGCCATGGAGCGTTCAGGGATCTTTCTAGAAAGAGTCACAGATCACAAACAGTACAGAAAAAGAAAAGTTATTTTCGACGGCATCAATACAGCTGGGTGTTTCAAGTACTAAACAGTACTTGAAATGAGTGGCCCTCAATTTCATGCGTGAGGATACCCAAGTTCAAATGCACAAAAATGAAGCCCAATACAAGGGAAACGACCCTGCAGACTTTGTGTGAAAAAAGCTATCACCAGTGATAAAGTTTGGATTTTGTTGAGATCTCAACTTGTCCTTGGCACGAAACGAACGTCATCTATATAGACGCATATCGCACGGATTGTATTCAAATCTAGTTACACGGTCCCAGTTTTATTTCATACGAGCTCATGTGAAGTGTTTCTAGTTTTTGAAGAATTTTTGAATCATTTTATGTATAGTTTGATTCGAACCTAATCAGGTTTAAAACAGAAGAAGCAGCTGAGTGTTTAGGATTTGATGTAAAAAAAAAAACGAACTATGAGCTTAATGACCACCTTTAAAAACTGATTTATTAGAGTTTGGGTTATTTTGGCGCAGAGAAGACGTTAAGTTAAGCCGTGTATATGATATCAGATATAAAGACACTAATTAAACATTAATTTCCTTTGTATTTTGATTCTTTATAAATTTTTATTTACGAGTTTTCTTTTTCTTAATCCAATAGTCAACCTCTTGAGTAGTTTTCATGACGCTTGCTTCTTAGGATTTTACAAGTAAACTTGACAAATCCTGAAATCATAAATTTCTCAAGTTCTAGGGACTAAAAATTACAGTTAAAGACTATCATGTACTAGACTAATGATCCGCATAATAGACAATTTCAATAAGGAAGTACTCCCCAAAAAGTGTTCTTTGAATTCGAGTTTCAAGATTAGGTGTGTTCCATAAAGTTTCAACCTTAGAACGGCCTAAAAGCACAATGTGACAAAAAAGGGATTAATTTAGGTTTCTGGGAAACTGCCCACCTACCCCTCCCCTAAGCCAACATTATCGCTTACTTCTCTCATTGGGCAAAAATAATGTTGGCTTAGGGGAGGGGTAGGTGGGCAGTTTCCCAGAAACCTACATACACTGATGCAGCTTTAATTCGGCTTCCATGCCTTCAAGGTGTTCTACCAGCTGATGTAGTAGAAGATGGCGAACTTTCTAGAAACTATCAAGAACCTTACTAATTAAATAAAACACCATATCAGAAGCCGGAAAAACTATATGAGTACCAGGTCAACTTTATAATAATCATAGCAGGTGTCTAAGTTTGAGAGTTGAAGGAAGAGACCCAATACATAGAAACAGAACCACGGAAACGTTTTGTAGAGTGCATTTTATTCGAGTAATCGCTTTACAGAAATCTATCGACGGTCGTTAACGCTAACACGACTTTGATACCTGAGAAATAGTAACTACTACGAGGAAATACTTTTCGATAGTTTCAGAAACGTGTAACAATACTCAAGATATTACAAGTTCTAAACTGATAGAGATAACTGAGGTCGACGAACTTTCTAGAAACGTAGATTTGGAAGGCGAGCTTTTGTAACCATAAAAGGACATGAGAGTAAACCCGGTGAAGTACCAAGGGCCTTTTCAACAATCTTGAGAGCTGGAATAACTTTGTTAGTGTGAGATTGATTGCACAGCGGGAGTCTAAAAGACATGAGCGGTATATTGGCTCGAGAATTATTTTGACACAGTTTACAGATTGGTAAAAATTTGATTACAACAAAGCAACATTAAGAAAATCAAGAAACAAGAGATTTAAGTGTTTAGGGTCTCTCCCGCTTTCTTAACTGTTTTCTAAGACCGCGTTGTTTAGAGGTTGTAATGAATCAGGGTAAATATGATCCTAAACGGACAGCTTTTTAACACTGAATTCACTCAGTAATCCTTGCGTGCATTGTTGTTTACAAAAAACAACAGACGGAAGAAGAAAAACTTTGGAGCATCAGATGAAGTGGGAAATAACCAGGGATTCAATTTTTAAAGAAGCTAAACTTCAACCTAGCGTATTCTAGACGGAATCCAAGGATACACCCCGGAAAACTAAGAAGTACTATTTTTTGGTCTTCCTTTACAAAGAAGTGATAGTATTCAATCTCCCTAACAAGGCATTGAAAAGAATCAGTGCTCAAGATAAACACGGGTTTCATAGCCATGCCTGCTCAACGCAGCAATGTTCTTTTAAAATATTATACGAAGTGACAATTAATGAGAGTCGAGTCCTTGTGGTTCTAATATTTCACAACGTTTTGCGATTCGTACTGACCGTTTCTGGAAATTGTGCGCTGAAAAATAGTTAAAAATACCTTTTGTGGTTTTCTAAAATAAGTCAAATCCGCGTTTTTGGTTTCTTACCACAACGGATAACTCCGGAAAGGCACTAAACTTTAGCTAAGCAAATAAGTGTTTAAAAGCTTCTACCCAAATTTTGGGGTGTTAATATAAATAATATGCCTCGAAATGCCGTGTTATTACCTTTCCACATGACTTGTCACTGTTTGGCCAGTGTTTTATACAGATCAAATACGTGACTTTACATCTCTAGTGGGTTTGTGATAACGATATTGAACTGGTGTATGTATAGTTTTGTAGAAGTTCGTGAGAACTCAAATAATTTCAGAACAAAATGTCTCTAATCCTTGTTTCCGAGACGACTTTTGCACGTCCGTTTGCGTCTGTGACTTAAAGAGAAAGTTGGTTTGCAATTGGGCAGTTAATCCCGTCGTTAACATTACGTTATAATGTATTTAGTGTTTGCAGGGCGCGCGTTCTTTCTTGTGCAACATCACGCAAAAAAATGTTATAGAATTGTATTTAAAAAGATTTATTCACGTTAGAAAAAGTTAAAAATTGTGAAGTTTTGGGGACAAACGCTGGAAGATAAAAGGACATTTCTAAAGGGATCGGAAATGGGCGTCTCCAACCCATAAGTACTTAAATATGCTTCGGATTATTCAATTTGTTCATAAAGCTTAAGGAAGCTTCCAGGTTTCCTACTATATTTCACAAGTTCATATTCTAAAACTTGGCGCGACCTTTTGCAATTTATTCACATTCCAAACGTAGGGTCAGGGATGGAAATTAGACTTGACTTACACGCGATTCTTTGCGTGTCATAAGGCCAGATATCTGCCCGTTATTTTGAACAATAAAAGAGCTGAAAAGAAATATATCAGCCCATAAGCAACTTACATCCATCGATTTCAAAGTCCAAACAACGCAGTACAGGTTCAATTTAGTTTCTGTCGGAAAGACGAACGTCCTGTGCCCGGTCTGAGCTCCTTTGGTTACACAAGGCATTTCTGACGGTTGAAATTTCCGAAAAGCGTCCTTTTTCTACAAGGTAGGGAAAGAGGTGTTGATCTACTTGGCTAAAGAAGTTCTACTCTTTTCAAACTTATTACCAGAGTCGAATTTGAACATGTAACGAAGATCTAATATAACCTTCGATGCATGTGAGTAAAATCATACAGTGCCGAGACTATAATGAAGAGAAAATGAAGAAGTTCTACTTCCGTCACTTTTAATTTGCGTTGCCACAATTTTCCAACAGAAAGTATAGTTTTACAACTTTTTTTCTTAATCTTTTTAAAAACAGACGAATTTTGGAGTCCTTTAAAGGCAGTAATCATACATGGTTATTGAGGTGTACAAGGTAGTTTTTACTATTACGTCTGAGGGCAGAGGGTGAAATGTTACAAGAGACGAATCAGATCATGATAAGCTACAGAACAGCTACTGTGATTTTTCAAGGACCAAAGAGCTATAAGGAGCTTTTCGAGTAATCTTTGAGTTAAGGGATGAAAAAGAGAGGATGAATAATAGAAGAAGAAAATTTTCAAGCAGAACTTTCTTGTGGTAGGTGGTCCTAACTTTTGGGTCTACGTAGAAAATCGTAAGTGTGGCCATTCAAAAGAAAGCAACTGGGCAGTACTACGGCTTTCCTGTGGTTCTCAGTGTTTATTATGCTGTACAAGGTGGTTCTAGGTTTTGTGTCTGTAAATGAAATCCAATAAGTTTTACCATTCAAAAGACAGCTTTTGACAAATCTTCCTGCAGCACTATTTATTACGCAATACAAGGTCAGCGGAGTCTGTAAAGTAACCATTCAAATATAAACTACCGAGAAGCAGCACTTATCTGAAGTGCTGCTGTAAAGGTCCGTTTCATTCATGAAGATGAAATACTGAAGTGCTCGGACTATTCGACTTAAACCTCGTTTATTAAGCACAGACTTTTAAAGTAACATTTTACCGATTCGTTACTGCATGCTAAAAACAATGACTAAGTAAAACACCCACTCAGGAACATTATACGATCTGCAAAAACCGATAAAATAGTCGCCAGCGAATTGAAGATTTAGTGCCCTAACTAAGCAATAGTCAGACAATGATGTAACAATATGCTACAAACATCCGCTAACTCTATAGTCTTGAAACTAATGTGTCGGTTGGTGAGTAATCAGATACTATATCGAAGATAATTTCATTTAATGCAGACATCAATAGTATTAAACATAAACCGTGATTAAGAAATGACACAAATTTTGGTTAAGCAGGGGTGGATTGCCCGGGCTCCTGGGTCTTATGAACGTTAATTGCTCTATCTTATTAAATTGTAAAAGGTCATAACGTCACCTGTAGAAACTTTAGTCAGGAAAACATGAAGACCGACAGGCATTTTTAAAATTCTGCTCATTAACACCGATATTTTTGACATCCTGTTCTTTAATAGATTTGGTCTATCCTTCATAAAGAAGAAAAAAACGCAAAAACAAAGTAAAAAACTACAATTTCAATTATGAGTAAGACATACAACGTATGACTTCTACTTGGAGCACAAACACTAAGAAAAACGAAACTGAAATTATTCACTTATTTCATATGGTAGCTTCTTTCACTGAAGAAAACGAATATTATAGTCTTTCAGTTCAGAATCGCTGGTGATAATGGGGCCTTTAACAGCTCAAGTTCATTGATAACGATACAGTCTGTTCAGCAATTCCTTTATTTCCCAAGTGCCCATTAAAAAACATATACTGTATTTTATCAGACTCAAGTGCATCTCTCGTGATCAATTAGTAAAATCTCATAATCAGAAACTATACGCACTAGTTATGAATATACTGTTTTCAAAAGAGATGTGAAATGTCGATCATTTTTTGGACTTATATAAGGTAATAACATTGCCCTCTATTTCTCCCGTTCTGAGAATGGTTTTTTTTTTATTCAGTCAGAGACAGATAAGACCAGGAAAAATATTCTAGTTCGCCCAAAAGGAGTTTGAACCTACATGACCTCTGGTTAGCTAGTAGTCTAGATTCTCTACCAGCGAGCTTCAAGAGACGCGTAGGAGTTAAGGCCATTAAACTAGGTTAATGTGACAAACATCCTGTGTACTGCTAATGCTACGACGGGAGTGTTAACAGATGGCCTTTCGCAGCGATAATCATAAAAAAAATGAGATCATGGTGTTCAGCAGGCCTGCCGAATAAAGTAGAATAATTATTTTTTGCGTCAAATGACACAGGCTTATCGGAAAAAAAAACGATTTTTTCCAACAGGAGTCAGTGGAATAAACGATTCTCCTGTGTTTTGTACGGTGTCAGTGAGATAAAGATCGCCAGAAAAAAGGAAATGATTATTAGTGCTCAGATAAGTCTTTCAATTGGGTCTTGAAATAAACGCAGTGACAACCCGAGTTAGCAAGATGGGTGGTCCCTCAACGTTAGAATCGAGCACTAGAACTATTGTTTACAGAGCATAAAATCACACACAAGAATAAAATGCTCTGTAAGATTATGCAACATTGTCATTCGTGTTGAAAAGGGATATGACGCGCTATTTGCTACCTTTTTAAAAAGTGTAAACTTTTCTCGCATCAAATGAATTTCCGAAATAATGGTCCAGTTTTGTTATTTAAGACTATATTTAAGCATTGAAACTGTTACCTTTCGTCTGACGCAACGGATGGCAAGGATGGACATGGATTAAAAGTCGAAAAAGTTGGGCCAACCTTTTCAAGTTCTAATGCAATGCCTGCAAAACTCACCAAAAACACTGTTATGGTTAGTGATTGCTTATGAAATCTGTATGATATCTTCTTCATAACTCTACAAGAGCATTTTGTGTATGGGTCAAGGCACTAAGCAAAAACTACCTACCCCTCCCCTAAGCCCACATTTAACCCTAAGTAAATACTAAGTGTTAGTCTTGGTTTAGGGGAGGGGTAGGTGGGTAGTTTCCCAGAAACGTAAAATAATGCCAGAATTGACCTGAAATAGCAGTATCTTCCTGACAGAGCCTCGTTAACACTTTCATTCCCAGAAAAAACATTTAACACTTATTGGACGAAGTTGAGAAAAGTTTGTCAGTGGTGAGCAGATCAATTATCTGCCGAAGCCGAAGGCTGAGGCAAATAATTAATCTGCAAGACACTGAAAAATCACGGTTTTTCGCGATAACCCAGTGCAATAATTGTTTTATCATTCGATGACCGAGTCTTTTAATTTTTTTAATTATTTGAGAAAGGAAATGCCACTTTCACGCAAGAGCAATGGCAAGAAGGAAAAAAGCGTGGTTTCATTTACGTATGAGCAGAATATTATTTGCAGTTAAGCACAGTTGGACGACATTGCGCATGGGCAGATCATAGGTAGTTCTTTGTAGGTCACGTGGTGGGCTCTCGTCCAATGAAAAGGAAGAACAATTTGCATCGAATGAGTGAGTGTTGTGAGGTGGATCCAACTTTTGAGTCTGTTGACGAAAACGTTTATTGAAACCTCTTTGGTAGTCCCTTCACAAGGTGCTACTTGTTTTTCAGCATTTTACGAAAGAAAATTTAGAACTTTTGATGAATTAAATGACTTTGGCCACTTCTGCGAGTGGATTTTGTTCCTTTTTGGAAAGATAAAGATTAAATTGCCGTATTAGCTCGCTAGAGGCAATTATATCATTTAAAGATTAAAGTTGATCATCCGTACTGACAAGGATGCCCGCTCTCTAGTAATTTCACGCTGAAACAAGATTTCACTGAGAGGAACCAAACTAATCTACTGTGATTTATAATACAACTGACATGGGAGGACGAGGAGTTTTCTCTTTTTGGAATTGAGTAACGAAACAGAGCAGAGAGATGCAACAATTAACTGAACAATCAACAGGAAGGGCTAATCTACAACCTTTTTCTGGAACTGAAAAGTTCAGAAGTGACTGACAAGCACAATGTTCTGATAAAGTTAATCTATTCATAAGCTTTGGAACAAAGGCTCTTTGTACTGAAAACTCCCAAAGATCAATATTCACACCTAACCACAACAGATTTCAGGAAACGCGAAATGTAGGTGGATCTAGGTTTTATTTAAAAGGGCCAAATTCTCCCACGTAATACGTCTGGCTGCTTCCGAAACTAAAATAGCTCTTTTCACTTAAAGCTTGCCTTCAACTGTTATTTTGTTGTATAACTAATAATCCAAGTTTGCGTTTGACATTGTCACAAACGCTATGTAACCCAAGGAAATAGAAATAACACGTGCGCATTAAAAAGGATGGATTTTGAGAGACCATGCAGGCTTTAGACTATTAAAACTGCAAAAACTGATCGAAACAGTAAGGTACTTTAGGGAACTAGACACAATTTTATTAAGTGAAATGGAATGGACTGACTCAGCACTTAATTCCAAGCTTTTAAATGGAACAACCTCATTTCATCACATCAGCATTGCGCAACGTTTCGAGTTGTCAATCAAGCGAAGGTTTTAGCATTGACGGCCGACGGAACTCAGACTTTTTTGTGCGTTAGCTGAGTCATGATTCGGTCCGCATAGCTTTCGCCAAGGGGCGGATATGATGTACGCACGGGTTTTTTCACGTGTCTAGGCAATAATTAGAAAGAAAAGGGAGCTAATTAAGTAGCAGCTCACTTGATCCCTCTACCGCCTTTCAGTCTTTAGATAAATGATTGAATAGATCTGCAAATTGCTGGGGTACACCCACCGTATTAAGCTGTGCAATAATTGTTGTAATGGGAATGCTTTTTAATGCTTTCACCCCTAAAATCACCTTGAATCGAAGTTATTCTTTCTTTGCCAAAGCAACTTTGTAAATGTAGACAAATAATACCTTGTGAAGGTACTCGTGTTGAAGAGATTTTACTTGAATGGTCACACCATATGATTCTGTCCACAGTTCAAGGGTTTAAGTAGCATAAATAACGCTCAGACTGCAAAGGTTAAGGAGGTGTGCGCCATTTATAACTTTTAAGAGTCCTTAGACACATTTACTAGATGATTAAAACAAAGGAAAAAAGAAACACAATTCCAAGGGTAACAATCGATGAATGTAGATATCTGAATGCGAAAGAACTGTTGTATTCATACTGACTGGGTTGTTCAGAAATCAAGAAAGAAATTTGCTGCAAAAGGTATATAACTAAAATATTGTAACAAAACAAAAAACTGGCCACATTTTTCAGCTGTTGATAACTGCTGTTATAATAGGTACGTCGGAGATAACTACAAGACTTGTATACACCTTGTTCGAGTACCCAATTCAGGGAAAGATAAGTCTCTGTTATAGAGGTCTCTTGGGTAAATTTAGTGGTAAACTCTCAAGACTTTATTAAGTTGTTTGTTAAAATGACTTTTAATTTCCGCTGGGAAATAATATCAAGATAACGGCAAGAAATATTAAAAATGGAAAGAATTTATAAAATGCTGATTAATTTTTTGTGATAATATATTTCAGATATCGGAGCTTGTTACTTTGTGCAGAAAACAAAAAAGCGCTGAAGGATATTAATTCTGTGGCGAGGGCCTTGCGAGACTCAAACAGCTCCGCCAACGGGGAAAACGTAGCTTCAGGCCAAGAGGAAAAAACTTGGAACGTCATGAAGGTTAACAAAACTGAAATGGACCAAGCAATGGAATGCTTATTCCAAACGGTAAGTCAAAAGATACGTTCAAAAATTGTTGTGAATCTCAAATTTTATAGCAATGCATTTTTCTATTTTTTTATTTCTTTTTTACTAGCTAAGAGCTTACGGTGGCTCTTGATGCGCTTTTTTTGTTTGTTAAACTGCTTCTGTATCATACTTCAAAGTATGATGACTTTTCGTGCAGCCAAAGTAATTACCCAGTTGAAGCTCTTGATAGTCTGCACGCAATTTGCGCGGGCAACGCGCGGAACGAGGGCGGGATCTCTTAAATAACTAAATGACGTAGTTAAAGCAATCAACCAATAAACCAGAGCTGTATCAACATGACCCTTTGCTATATTCATGGCACAAATATGTCTTTTTCCGCTTTATAAGGTCTCATAATGATTTGCAGTTATACCGCATTGACACACGAACATTATGCAAATGCAATTTTCTATATAAGACTTTCGGTACAGTTTAAGTGCTCAGTGTGTCAAACAGCTCACACTTAAAAAGATGCAACTTCTAGCCAGTGTTGAATGGATAGGAGAGGTAAGACATTACTCTTCTTTTACAGAACACGGCCCTTTTTGTCCAGATGACGTTCGTACATTATGATCCAAAGTACCGGCTTTAAAGACTTAGTAATGTACTGCTAATTACAGCTTTCATTTTAAGAGCGCACTCTTGAGTTCCATTCAGACTTGAAAGTTCAGAGAGAAAGAACCCTTTGAGCTCATAGCGCACGTGAAATTGTAACAAAGTAGATAATGAATCGCCCGTTACAGGTTTAAACGAAGGTTTTACTATTAAGGAGGAGAAGTTGAAAAAGTTTTTATTTTGTCGAGACGTTACTCACGTCTATACCCCAGAAACCCTATGTATCCACTAATCTTAAGCAGGTCAAACCTGGCATTTTGCCAGCTAAGGCCAGTGAAAAAAGGGTAAGAACTTGAAATCTGATTTCAATTCATTGGAAAACCGTGGTAACAGCCTTAAGATTTTTATTTAAAACAGTGAAATTTTGACATTACATTCTCTTCTTTCTGTCCCCGAATTTTTCACTACTGTTTTAGCTTGAACCCTAGAGAAAGTTCAATTAACTTTAAAAGTGTTTTTCGGAACTTTTCGTGAGTATGTTTAGTTCAGACATAGAAATATCAAATGATAGGAACTCAAAACAAGCCCTGGTAAATTACGCCGCTTGGGAACTCTAAATTTAACACAGGAAAGGACGAAAGAGCAGAAAATCTACGTCTTAAACGCATCCGCCGGATTTGAAAGTGAAGTGATCAATATTAACAAGCAGACCATAACTTACAAACGCCTTAAAAGACAAGAAGCTATTGTAGATGCAGGAAGATGCTGAGTACTTTTACTTTAAAGCTAGGCGCTGAAGGCAAGCAGTTTTACCAATGAAAACCTTTAACGTCAATCCCTAAGGCTGCAAAAATGCATATGAGAAGAAGCAGCGGTATCTCTAAATCAAACGAGAGTGCAAAGGAAATGATTTGAAGTGGAGCCAAAAATAAATGGTTCTTTTAGATTTTCGATGCAACAGTATCGTTCTTCTAGCAGTGGAGAGGCTATAAAGATAAATGAATTATTTGGATTTTTTACGAGGAAGACTTTGAGAGACGAGACTTTGAAGAATATACAAATTTAATTTGTCAACTTTCAATTAGACGGGCTTCAACTCTATTGGCTTGCATGACCCTGTCGAGGAGTAACCAATACCGAACAACTTTCGCAACTTTCAAATTCACGCAATCCTCTTTGTTTAGGCAAACTCAAGTTATCTCCGTCGATCTTTATCTGTTTTGGAATCTAAAAATGGATTTCTTTTTTGTGCCGTTGGCATAAAATGCCCCGAGACTAACTGTTAACACCAACACAAACTCGAGCTGCAGTCTACCCCGCTTCGTTTTCGCAAAAATTTGTCGAAATTGTGACAAAGCAAATTTGCTAGTCTTTACGCTTTACTGGTTGGTGAGTCTATGGCTTTATGACGTGTTAAGCCACTTGAGTTATATCCAAGCCTAATTTAACGGGCCGCTGGTCTCACGAAAATGCTTTAAATAAAACAAAAACACGAGATCCGGTGTGTTACTTCGATTGGCTAATCAGATGCAAACACCGACGTTTACTAGATCTTGCAGTTTCGGCGAGATGTCATCTTCAAAAACGCTGATGTATAATAAGTGTTTAAAGGGCGATGGATTCATGGTTTCGCGAGCGAGTAATTGCTCGTTATGCAAATATCTTTGTTTCACGATGATTTTTGTTTGATCGACGATCACCTAGCGGAAAAGCAGAAGCCAATAATGAGAAAAAAATTAACTGAAGCTTGAAATCCTTAGAAATATTTAAGGGCAACTAGTCAACTCTTTCTCTCTCAAGAGTGCCCAAACAAAAAATAATCAAGCAAAAAGTGCCATGACTTTTACGTATTTTTTGTAAATAAAATACTGAAAAACAAATGGTACAGTGCGAAGGTACTGCTAAAGAGGTTTCACTTGAATGGTCACACCGAACAATTTCATCTACAGACTTAAAGAAAGTTAGAGTAACACATTGACGTCTTTGTAATTGAGGTAATTAGCAAAGGTGCAGTAACCTCGGCTGAAAAGTCGCGGGTCATCACAGACTCCAAAACTTATTCACTGCTCTTTGGTAAACTATGATCTCTAACTTGAGTTTCCATCAGTTTTTTCCAGTTCAAAGGAAACGAGAAGGAAATTTGATTGCTAACAACAAAACAAAAAATTTACATCCATTTATAGAAATCACCTTGCACAATACAAATGAAAAAAAATCGATACCACAACAACCTACCGCCCACTAGCTGGCTTTCATTTTGTTTGTCAAAGCTAAGAACGTCATTTCCGACACAAAGACAAGAAAAAACCTTTAAACAGCACAGTACGGTGTCACAGAAAAGCTCAAGTGCATTCATTTGAACGTTCACACTTAATGATTTCATCCGCCGACACCATTGCAGGAAACTACTGCTCAGTAGATTTCATTTGAATGTTGACACGGCATAATCTCGTCCACACATTCTGCAAAACGGATAGAACCACTTTACACAACATATTAAAAACATTACCGCAGGAAAGTACTCACTCAGTAACTTTCATTCAGAAATGGAGTCACATTTAATGATCTCGTTCACAGACTCAATAGTCAGGACCACTATATGTACATTATAAAAACAGTACACCATTGAGAAAGAACGCCTCAGTATCTTTCATTGAAATGGTCTTTATATTCACGATTAATAATTTCGTCTACACACTCAAAAGTACGAACCACTTTACACAAAATGAAAATAACAACACAGGAAAGTAATATTCAGTGGGTTTCACTGGAACGGTCGCACTTCCTGATCTCGTCTACAAACTCAAACGTCAGAACCACTTTAAGCAACCTTGTAAAAATAGCATCAGAGGAAAGTAATGCTCAGTAGCTTTTATTGGAACGGTCACACTTATCATTTCATGCGTAGATTCAAGCGTTGAAACCACATTGCGCAACAAAATATAAACAGTAGTACAAGAAAGCATTGTGCAGTAGCTTTTATTGAGTCACTGCAGCCTCAAGTAAGGATGCCGACACAATTTGCTAAAAGCCTAGGGTAGCACCGTCTTCCGTACAGGATCATGACATGGGAAATTATTGCACGGAGTAGCATGCTTTTATTAATCGTCACACCCGTTAAAGATGTCAGTGGGCGACTCCGTCACACTGGAACACATGACAAGCCATCAAAATTATCGTTCCTTTTATTCTGGGGGAGGAAAGACACAGTATAACAAGAAAAAATGTCAGTAAACATTACTTAAAATGAATCGATGAGCGGAAGCTTTTAACGCGAACACTGCGTGATTCAACGATCTCTAACTGTGATATAACTCTCTGAACAACTGGAAAAATATACCTTAAATGTTCTCGTCATGGCTCTAAACCTGCAAAAAAAACTCGACACTGAAAAACAGGGACAAAGAAAGCCTCAGAAGGTTACGATAACACGATCGAAAATCTAAGTTTCAAGGCAGAGGCTTGTGCGAAGGAGGCGGAGGCATATTTTTCAAAATATCCGGAATACATGATTTAAAGACCGTTCGAAAAAGAAGATCATATGATTACTCCACTTAGACTGTGCTTCCAGAGATTTCCAGCTAAACCTGATTGCGAAACGAAGAAAACCACTAATAGCAAATTATTTTCCTTCATAAATACATCAACGAAACCGCCAAAAAAAAATACAACACTGGCTCGCCTTTTCAAGGTAACAGTCGGTCTCGTAAAGATAGACCAAACATCATCGGTTTGTATTCTAGAAGCTTCAACGCTTTCCTAATGGGAACACTGTTTCTGGAGATGGAAAACTAAAAAAAAGCTAATTTGAAATTTAAAAAAAACACCACCAACAACAACAAAATTTACAACTTCATCTTAGTACGTACTACTTCGTAATTTTAAGTAAAGCAAGAGAGCAAATGTCAAGCTGTTGTTGACACAATCAGCTCGGTAAAACAGTCTCAGATTGTACTTAACGCTTACAACATTTTTTTCAGAAATTATTTTTGCTGAATATGGCTGGCCAATGCTTTTATCTTTACCTTGAACAAATGTTATCTAGTCACGCATAAGTCCGGCCTTTCCATCGTGCTCCGGAAACACTTTTTGACTATAAAATGATACCTCTTGTTAGTTCAGGATTTCAGACGTTGGCACGAGATACAAACCATACGTGAAACGACAGCGGTACGTAGGACTTGCTCGTGTCGGCTGGCATAGAAAACAACCATCGATAAGTAACAGATTAATCTGTTTGGCTTAACATCGTGGCAAAAATTTGCACGAGAGGAAAGGTTACAGGGAATGAAGTATCAGTTTCGGTAAGAATCTATCAAATTTGCTAATTTTATAAAGTGCAAAGTCAATTAGTTTATGGGGTTTAAAGGTGATGTTATCTCACGCGAATGCGGTAATACGGTGTGTCGGTGTTGCAGTTGTATCACACCCGTTACATTAATCGCAGTTCGTTTGGTACATTACTGTAATCGAAGAAAAGAAGCTTCAAGGTACATCAGATCGTTTAAACCTCATTTTACACAAACTGGCTTCACAGATGCTTGAAATACTTGAGGCTTCCCGCCTACGAAACAAGTGCTTCACGTTTGCTTTTCTCATTTCGTTGCACGACGTGTGTTCGCGAGTCACGAACCCGATCAAAAGCAACCAAACAACAGTTCACGACGGTAAAAAAACAACCTTTTGGTATTTCTCAAGCAGCTCTTAAAGGTAATCTTCTTTTCCCTTTTGATAACATCGCTGAGATCCTTGTGATATTCACGAGCAGAGCCAATAATATAG
Organism: Porites rus; assembly: GCA_964035705.1. Lineage (NCBI taxonomy): Eukaryota > Metazoa > Cnidaria > Anthozoa > Scleractinia > Poritidae > Porites > Porites rus. The sequence continues at coordinate 4,913,072 of OZ038003.1, read as the reverse complement.
CGTGGTTTTGTAGCCATCGGCAAGGAAAAAGACATGTCTAGCTAATTCAAAGCGATAGAAAAATCCGGAACTATACATCCAAAACAATGGCCCATTTCAGATGGGTTCAAATGCTTGTTAATGTGAAAGCTCTAGTAGCAGAGTAAATATGTTTATTTGTTTTCGGCAAGCTGTAGAAGAAATCCATATTCTTGCCATATTTGCTTTGTTTTCCGCCCGGCGGATATAAAAGTTTCATTAGAAGAAAAACAACCATTAGTGAGAGCGGATCTCGAGAAAGGCGGCTCGCCTTTACGTTTTCTTTTTTTAAAAAAAAAAAGACCTCGATATCTCATTGCTACAAACCGCGAGGAGTGGTCATCGCGCAATAGCCAAGGGGCTGTTGAATTATAAACTTAACTACCGGTCAAAACAGTAAACTTTAAAACCTGCTTGTTCAGAGATATGTTGATAGGAAAGATGAAAGAGTCAAGAGATTGTGTGTTGAACGTGGGCAAGAGGTTTAGCACTTTTTTAAGGGACTTTCTGCGCGATAAAAATTTTTTCAGTATCATGTAGGTTCATCAAGCGGCGTGTGACGTAAAGATAGGTAAAATATTAAACTAATCAACTTCGATTCGCAAGGAAAATTAAGCGGTTATATGCCAAACAAATACCGGAAATGATACGTAACGCAGACTTTGTCAACAACTGTCAAATTTATGTCAGAGTTAATGAAACCCTTCAAATGCACAACCAGAAATGAAATGCGAGCACAGTGACCTATAGAAAGCTTTCAAATAATAACCTTCAGGCATTTTGACCCGAGGGGTACTATTTAGCCTACGGGAAAATCGCAAGACGGTGGATGAAAGGAGAATCCAGCCACGTTAAAAGACTGCGAAAAACCAATTCCCCGCCTTCAGAGGCCTGTGATTGGCGGGGCGGTGAAATTTAATAAGTCTTAATTAGTTGCCATAGCTACTTATATGAATAGGTGTCAATCACAGGGGGGTTTCCTTCAGAAAAGCACTGTGACCGACGATAAAACCCAAGGTGCTTGGGCAGTGTGTTGCAGTTTAGCATTTCTATTGTTTTCCACTCGTGTGTAAAGATAAGAGAAAGGATGCTTTCCCTTGAGTGATTTACATGCTTTTACAGAGTAAAGCATCGGCTGATTTGAACTGCACGCGCCAGAGTGGATCCGAATACATTTGCCATAACTCCTTCTAGAGGTAACCATAATAAGTCAATGGGCGAATTTTATTATTCTTATTTATCCTAATGCGCGCGGGAAAGCAGCTTGAGTCAGGTTAACGGGGAATGTACGCATTCTTTCTTCTGCTCATTTTGTTTAATCTTGTTTACTTTGTTATTTGAATGTTATAGGGGAATGTGATGCGAGGACACAATACGGACATTAATCTCAAGGACTACTCAGATACGGTCAGATACCTTGAGCAGTTCCAAGAAATTACCAGCAAAACTTTCAGTGCCGAATTTCAGAAAAGCGGAGCTGAAATCGCAGAGGAGACAGACGTCAAGAGGTCCCCAGAGCCCCTTCCCGCGCCTTTCAGTATGTATGGACCCAGTGACGGGTTTTACTCATCTCGAGTTCAAGGCCAAAACATTTTAAACCCGCGCAATGGAAATTTAGTATCTGAAAGAGGCATACCAAATCATTTCGGTTCATTCAAGCACGCAGAGATCGGGGTAGAGAACATGATTTCAGCGGAGAGAGGTGCTCCGATGTTTGATTATCATTACTCGCAGCACAATACACACGGTGGAATGTCCACAAACGAGGTTGCTAACTTTGCGAACGCAGCTAACACGCAAAATGAATTTGCGGTGGAAAATTCCACCACACCGTTCGGTCAAGGTGTTGCAAAAGGTTGTCTGTCTCCTTCACTTCAGAATTGTCCACAGCAAGTTGCCATTAACCCTCTAGCTGGCTTAACAGAACTGGCCGAGAAAGCGAACTTCGCGTCTGAACTCGCCCGAAATGGCGTCGCCGAGTCTCGTTTTAGCTCTCAACCACGCCGCGGCCAAATAAATGGCCCGGCTGTTCAGTACAACTTCCCAGAAGCACCGAGAGGCCGAAGCTGGTCACGTTCTATACCTGAAGGTGTAAATAGCTTCTTCAATGGAGGACAGCAGCCTTTTCAAGCTGATGAGTTCTCGCCGACTCTCTCGACAGGGAGTTCGATTCTCACAGATTCTGAGCTGGGAAGCCCGTGTCACTCGGCACGACCGCGACACTTCTTCCCTTATAGCGAGTCAGAGTCGGATCTTTCGCCGACTGAAATAAACCCCTATGAAAGATCGAGGGCATCTTACCAGAACTACAACTCGAGAACGTTTGCAAATTACAAACTTTGGAGTAATCAGGCTGAATCGATCACGCCAAATGTAACGGTAGTTCCCGACCCAAGGAGTAAGCTGTCGCAGTTGTTCAAGTCTGGCAGTCGTAGCACCACCAAATCGGAGGAGATACTCAAGGAACATTTGCAAAACTTCGGCAAGTACTTGCCAACGCAGGGAGACAAAAAGCAAGAAAAAAACGCTGACACTGAACAAGAGAATAGCTGGACTGGCGAGGAGGCGGTTAAAGAGAAGAAAACTTCGACAACAGCTTCTAACGCGAAGGAATCTAGCGAAGAGAATACAGTGTTCCCTTGCAAATGGGTCAACTGTGAGGGATCCATATTTTCGGAACAAGATGACTTGGTGCGCCATATAGAGAAAGTTCATATCGACCAAAGAAAGGCGGACGATTTGTATATTTGTTATTGGAAAGACTGCAGCAGGCAACGAAGGGCTTTCAACGCGAGATACAAGCTTGTGATTCATATGAGAGTCCATTCGGGCGAGAAGCCCAACAAATGTACGGTAAGTAGTACGGGTAGTACAAAAGCGATGTTTGTTTTGTATTGTCTTAGAGTTCCTTCAGATATATCGCGTCAATTATTTTGCACTCAATTTGTAGGATTGGGAGTGATATTGAGTCAAGAATCGAGTTTTGGAAATTTCTCAATATCGGCTCGAATTACCTACCAATCGAGCGATAGGCATCTGTTATCGCGAAATGTCCAAATACAACACGTGGAAGGGAATTCAGACTTAGCGGTTCTCGGTGCTCGTTTTGACACGAGTGGTATTCAAATGTCACCTTGGGCATAATTTAATCATGTTTTTATGAGTTCAATCACACGACGTTGCTTTCTTTGATCAGGCAGAGAACTTTTGTCGGTTTTTGGATGGGAAATGAAGGTCTGCGATGCGTGAAATTCAGGAAATGAGTAGACACATATTTTAGCATTGCGGTCGAAAACCCATCTCGTTTCTAGACGGCCTGTAGCTAAAGGTAACATTCTGATGTAGCAGGCATTTGAAGCCACTCACGCCAGGTTCTGTGTGCATTTGCATAAGACACAATAAAGCCTTTGTTTGTCTTACAGTTTGGCCTCTACAGCTACAAATTCAAAGGCATATTTGTTATACTTGTGGTTCGGAACAGTCGAAAAGAAAAACAAATTCCCTAGACCAGATCTCGTAAATCACGAAACGGCTTTGCGCGTGTTTAAATCTCTCGTCTCGCTTTTCTAAGGTCAATAATGAAAGAGGAGAGTTATAAGGAGGATTTTTTGTAAGTCTTGGCGAACTTTCACGCGAGAATTTACCGCAAAAATATCTGCGCATTCAAGAGCAATGAAAGGGTTCCATGTGGCTCAATCGGCGGGGATGCTATAGAGAATTGTTACACAATCAATCGTTTTCAGTCTAAAATACCATGTTTTCGAGAATGATCACTCACAAAAAACCGTAAGAAAAAAAAATTAAGAGAACAAAAAGTACACTAGCTCGACCTCTTCATGGTTTTTGTGTCCTATTCTTCTTTTATTAATTCCGCGTGTATGCAACCTGTTTTGAAAAGCAATTTGTTGAGTGAGGAGAGAGGGGGGGAGTGGTGTCGGAAGACTACAAAGAAAAAACTATTGAAAGTCGCCTCATACAGACTTTACATTCGCAAGTTTTGTCTCCTCTTCCAAACAAAGTTATGAATATAATTAGATTTGGTGTGAATTAAAATGGACATTGCCTTCAAAATGGTCGCTCGGTGATGGCTAAGGCGCGAGGCTCTCTGTTGACCTTGGGGCGAAGAAACGACCCCCGCTGTTTGCGTGAATCGTCGTCACGGAAGACTTTGGACGGAATTTTTTACGTATTCCAAAAGTTGAAAACCACCTGCTCTTAGTCAATCACAGTATCTAGTAATATGTTGGTCATCAAGCGTTTTATTTCAAGTTGGCAACACTCTAGGAAGGCAAACCCAAATAATTCCCATTTGACAAAGATAGTTTTTTCTTGAGAACGCCCTAATTGATATCACAAACGTCATCGTTAAAATAGTTTTTCTTTTAATTAAAATTTATACGATGATTTCTTTCTGTTTATTTCGCACTAGTGTACAAATTTAAAGCGATACCTGTGATTCTTCGTGAGTGCTAAAAAAGTCATTGTTTGATCACCCCTTTTGTCTGTGTAAAATCGTGCACCTGCAATAAATTTTTGAAGATTGTCTTCATTCTGTCTGGATAAACAGCGTTTCAAATTGCATATTTAAGAGTGTGCAAACCGTTCTATTTAGTTTAATATTGAATTTTGTGGAAAGCCTCATGTAGTCTGTGGAAATTTAAGGACAACATTTAACCAAACAAAGCGCTAATTGATTTGTACTCGACTCGTGCTATTTTCGAGGGCAAAAAATAATATTCAACTGACAGCGTATTAAATTGCTTTTACTCAATATTTATCTCTCTTTTGCATTTATTAAGTTTGAGTCCTAAATCAATCAAAATAAATAAAACATGACAGTTAGCAATTGAATTTCTAAATACAAATTAATTTTTTTGGACATTGTGGCCAAAACATTTACAGTAGACTACCAACAGACAGTTTAATTTCAAATTGATGCATCGCAAAATAAACGCCTTTGTTTCTGCTTTGTGTGTCGAGGCCATTCCAAGAAAACTGGCACTGCGGCAAATTTGATTGCAGTAATTACTGATCGGTTGTTCTTAACTAATTTTTCTGACAATACACTGCCCACAGAGATTTGAACAACAGTCTTCCTAACATTAAATGCACATATACAGTGTTTTAGAAAAATAGAAAATAACTTGTACAGAAGTTACTTCCTGACAAGTGTATGCTCATTGCTATTTTAGGTGCTAGGACATTAATTATTTTTTTTAAAAAATTTATTATGTTTGTTTTGAGTGACTTTCTTACATTCACCAATTTTGTTTATCTTGGATGGGTTTTCTTTCAATTACATCTTACAAGTATAAAAGAACAGGTTCTGTAGTCTCTGGTGGCCTGTTATTTGATAGATTATTTTTTTGGAAAAATTTGGAACTAGTTCTTGTTTTTTTGAACCCAGCTGGTATGATGAATAGAGTGGTTTGAATTTCGACATCAGACTGAGGTAAACAATTCCCAGTAAAGCACGTCTCTGTGTAGGAGTTTTACCATTACTGTTCTCAATAAATACAGTATATATATATTCATATCTTTTGGCTTTAACAAAAACTAGTTCCTCTTGCCATTTTACTGATAGAATTGTAGATTCGCTTTTTGAAACACATTGCATTGCATAAGTAAATTACTGCTCCATGACTGACATGAATGGTCATGTCATAGCCACCCTCGACGGCATAACATTTTTAACAACACCAATGAAAAGTAGAAAAGTAGCTAGCACTATGTATTTTTCATGTATATGTCCAGACTTCAGAATTTTATCCACAAACTTGAAAATATGAGAAGCTGTCTCGTCAAACAAGATAAAATTATTATTGTGGAAAGTGAACTGCTCTGCAATAAATGTTTAATGAATATATGTTACTCTTTTAAAGTGAAGCAAGTGTATAGAGTTGCACACAGAATAAGTTGAGTATCATCTATTTCTCCTATGAAACACATAACCAAAAACATTCCGATTTTTAAAGCGTAAGTTCTTTGAAACAGAGACGTGGACATAAACAATAAACAAGAACTTTCTCAAGCTGACGCGAGTAGTCATCTGGTAAATTATTACTGCTGTATTTAACAAAAACTACAAAGATAGTTCAAAATAATTTCATAGTTCTAGGAAACAATATTAAAGAGTGCACCTATGTTTCACTGAAAGTTTAGCGAATCCATTTTTATTTGCAGGAGTGATAATGGTCTTTCAAAAACTTCAAGTTGGTAATTTATTAGAAATTCACTCGTGTTGTTTTTGAGTGAGTTTGAGATCATTTTGTCACATGAAAGCATTCCACTGTTTTTAGTAGTCTTGAAGTCTCATTCTTTTAGATCTTGTGAAGAAGAGTTTACAGTCATCAGAATTCAGGTCATTGGTACAGCCAATATCAAGATTAAATTTTGTTGACATTTGAGATACTATTTTAAAATGACAAATATATATTGGTCAGTGAGTGAAAAATATTCACTTCCTGATGACTATGAGCATCTGTTCAAGACCAATAGAACAGGTTTGCATTGACATATTTTGTCTTAAACTTGTGTACTCTGTCTTGGACGAAAAACACATTCTTGATGAAATAACAAAGAAGCAATGTCTAGCCATTGGAAACTTAAGCACTTGGTTATGCATCTTAAGTCTCAAGAAGGTTCAAAAGACAATGGAGAGATTAAAGTCATAATGTTCCTCTGTTATCCCCACAAACATCATGTTATTCCCAAACACAAACATCCTTGTTTTTAATCCAGACGAAAGACAACATCACAAGTGGCTTTGAGACAAAGCCAGCGATTTGGCTTAAGAGGTTAAGTGCGGATTTCCACTGTCAATAGGATAGGAACTGAAACTGGTGATATGTACAGAATACTAATGTAAGAAGAGGTGTAAGCCTTCAGTACTTGCTTAACTGGTCCAACCTGACCCGGCCAAGGCTATGCTTTCAGAAAAACAGTAGGGAGCCCAATAATCCAGGGTTGCCTAGCATTTATTTTTCGTTGAAAAAGCAAGGTTTTTAAGGGTGAAAGTAGGTCATCAGCGGGCCACCAGGCACTATTACGCGCTAGAGCATACCAAGGGGACAGAGGATTGGAAATCCATCTTAATCTTAATGTCAATCAGCATGCTCTGAAAGTAATTTCTCACAGTACTTTTGTGATTACATTATTTTGTATTAAGTTGCTCCAGTTTTGCTGTTATTCGACTGATTTGTTGGCTACGCAAATAGGCTTGTGTATTTGCACTGTCTCCAGAACATTCCTTCTTAGACATGTTTTTACTTTTTACTAACACAAGTTGTGTGGATTTTTTTCTTTGATTCCCCTTTTTCTGAAAAAATAAACAACATACTGCAATAGCTCTTCTTGACAAAAGAATTTCTCAGGCATGCGCCTTAAAAATATTGCAAAAAAGTTATTAATTTATTCCTCCTATAGACCAGTGTTTTTCGAAAACAAGATATATATAGAACACAGAAAATGTCACACTTCTTTCTTCTAAGATAGACAAATGACTTATACTTGAGAAACACTGACACTACATGTATTTTATCCATGAACTAATTCTTTATTGTTGAAAAGGTGGATGTTTCTATCCAATTATCACATGTAATTGCTATCCAGTGGATGGCTTGTTTGTTTTCCTAATAGTTCTCCAGTTAAATGTGTTTTATCAAAAAATTATTCTAATATTGAAGGAGACTTGCAATAGTAGTTTGGCAAAATAGAAAAAATGCCAACAAGGCAATAGTAAACACTTACTATAAATGATTAAGAATTATCTAGGATGGAAGATATTGACAATAAGAAGAACAAGAAGTCAATGAACTAATTTTGGCACTTTTCTCCTTCAGTTTCCAGGATGCAATAAGGCGTTTTCAAGGCTAGAAAACCTGAAAATTCACATGCGGTCCCACACAGGGGAGAAGCCATACCTTTGCCAACATCTAGGCTGCCCAAAGGCATTTTCAAATTCATCTGACAGAGCCAAACATCAAAGGACACATCAAGATACAGTAAGTAAACACCACTCTCTACATGTACTTGGTAATAAAATGAATCAGCATGGTATAGTCAAACCCTGCAGAGCTTTAAGGACACCCACTTCATACAGAAACCTCATTATTACACACAGTTTACTTTGTCTCTGGGGAATGAAAATCCTTACATTTTCTCTAAGAGTGATCAGCGTCAAATTTCTCCATGTAATATCACTGCTCGATAAAATACAGTGGTCATGAGAATTAAGGAAATGATCACACGAGATGAATCTAATTGATACTTCAACAAATTCTCCCCACTACTTCTATTGAAAGAGTATATGGATAACAAACAAGAATTTGAATTTTGATGTTAGGGTTTAAAGGGTTAATGCGGAGATTATTATACAGTAGAACTCTGGTAACTCGAACTCTGAAGGGAAACAAAAAACATATCGAATTATTATATTGTGACATAATATATTTTTTTCTGCTATTTGCAGAAACCATATGCATGTCAAGTTCCTGGTTGTCCAAAGAGATACACAGACCCATCTTCACTTAGAAAGCATTTCAAACAACATGCTAATGGCAAAATGCCACAGCAAAACTCAAATACAAAGGTATGTCTCTTCTTATGATTTTTAAAACCCATTGCCTTTTGGCCTTGTACACTGGAACCTTGCTATAATGAACCTGTCCTCGGTATAGCAAGCAATTTGCTTTACCACAGAAATAGTAAAATATAGGGAAAAGAACCTCGATATAACAAAACCTCATTATATAAGAAGCAAACAAATTTTGCCAGTCCCTTGGCCCTTTGTCATACTGAAGTGCCATTGTAGCTGTTTCATCACAGAACAGATGTGGATTTCTGGCTTAACGCTGCACATTGATAAACAAAGAGAAGAGACTTTTCATTTAACTGGACTCTTTTAAGCAGCACTGGCAACAGATGGGTGTTCAGAGTTCTCTGGATTAGGCAGAAACCACTGACTTTCACCTTAACCTTAGAACACCACGTGCCTCTATCAGAATTCAAACAATACATAATAATCTTGTACCCCATATTCTGCAAAAGATACAGTTTTTGCTGATATTATTCTACTGAAAAAAATATTCTTTTATTGCCATTTCCGCAATGTTGCTACTTTGAAATTAGTCAAGAAAAACAGAAACAACCTTTCCTACCGATATACTTGTAATGTCCCTATGACAAAATTTAATGCTATATTTTGTTTTTACATCAGACAAAACAGAAAACAAGAGGAAACAGATCATCAAAAAGAGACCTACTGTGTGCAGGGGTGACAAGACCTTTGTCAGATTTTGCCTATATGGACGAATATCAAGCAAGAAAGCGCCAGAAAATGCTAGATACACTTCGTCAGACAACAGAGAAAAAACTTGCTCTGGAAAATGGTTTTCCTCAAGCACTTCCTGATACTCAAAGAGCTTGGTATAGTCCAGAAAGCATGTACAGACAGTACAATCCACCACCTTCACAACCTGTAGCAAGAGCGAGCACACCAACTCCCGAAGAGGAACAAGACTTTCGCTATACTCAAATGTTGAGCTCAATGGAAATCCCTACATTTGAGGAGACATTAAAACCACTGATGAGTGGGTATTCAACGTAGCTAACAAGCTTCGCTGACTCAAATAGTCCAAGAACTTGAATTAAAAAAAGAACCCAAAAACTTGTACAAACAAGTTTCAATGCAGACGGAAGACACATGGTTTACATTAGCACTGTATATGTCATACTTGTCAGGACCAGACTGTAAATAACAGGAACTAGGAGATTGTTTTGGGGGTCGTGCTTGATGAAACCTAAGAATTTCATAAAATGATGCAGATGTGACGAGGCCACTTGTACGTGTCCATAAAAATTGTTTTTGCTAGAGGAAAATATAAACTGTACTTGCTTGTACATGTAGGGTTACAGAACAGGAACCCTACAAGATCAGGCATAATGACTTTCAAACTCAAGGGAAAATCACAAGTTAGTGGTAATGGTTATTCATAGGAAATTAGCATTTTTATTATAAGATTTTAAAATTGTTTATACATCCAGCAAGCATGTAAAAGCTATTTGGCACCATTAAATGAAGTTAGTACTATTTTATTGTAAAAGTACTCGAGTGAGAAGATTTGAATTCAAATGTATTTTTCGCTGCTGCTTAAAAAATTAATTTCTAATTTAAGTAAGAATTGAATTTATGGAAGTACATGTAAGATGTGTTGAAAAGTTATTTTGATACAGAGACTTCTGCAATGGTGAAAAGGTACAGACTGTTAAGCTGCGCAATTAAAAGTAATGGAAACTTCCTGGCATAATCCATTTCCTTAATAATGAGCTTTAATATAATAATTAATAATGTTGCGTAAAATATTTTCATTGTAGTTAGTTCATAATTATGTCAGGTCAATGTCCAACTTGTTGCTAATCTCATTTTTGCCAACTACATTTTGTACAATCTCTGTTGTTTTAATCAGTAATTTATTGTACCATAAATCATCATACATGCAGGAGAAGTGAGCCACACCTACTTTACATACATTTCTTTCATTTGAATTTTTTCAAAATTTTATAATTATTCCTCTTTTGTCCTTTCAATTTTCCAGTTCTTTATCACCTAAATAGGTTATACACAGTCATGGTAAAGACACCAACAAAAATAGGGCGTTGTCAATTGACTGTATTCCGGAATAAGAATAAAAGCAATAAGCTTTAAAAGTCACTCATTTTGGCGTGTATTGCTTTGCAATAGCTAGAAATCCACTTGCAATAAAATATCCCAATGTATGCAGAGTTTAAGTGGCCCAGAATACAATCAAACACACCCTTAAAGAGATGGCCTTATATCATTTAAAAGTCTGGCTGTGGAAAAACCCTGCTATTGTTGAAACTTTATGTAAATATCAAGCACTTTTTCTCTTACTTCTGATTCATCAGCATGCATAGAAAAACAGCTTGTATTTCTAACTTTTTTATAGTTACTGTTTTGAGACTCGCAGGATTAACATCAGATTATTAAAAAATATTGATAGTATGGTTATATAATAGTTTTTAATAAAACATTATTAATTGAGTGTTACAAGGCCTGAATTCATTTATTTGTAAATTTCTAGATGAGGCAGGGGTTTCAAAAAAATTGAGGTAGCCAGCAGGTTAAAATACTTGCAGTAACCAACTGTATCAACAAGGGGCTGGTAGTCCACTTTTCCAGGGGTGTCTGGGGGCATGCTCTCTCAGAAAATTTTAAAATTCCAAAGCGCTAATAAGTGATTTCTAGCATTCAGGGGACTAGTGAGTACAAAAGAGAATGTTTTCCATTCAAGAAAATTTGCATGGCTCAAATTTGGCTAAAACTTCAAGTCAAATTTTGATTTATCAGCCACACAATCAACTCTTACAAGCAATGAAAAATGATAATTACAATACATACATTTGCACGTGAACAAATTCTATTTTTGTTACCACATTATTTAAACTAGTTGCTTCTTCTTTGGGGAAAAAAAGTGGCCGATTTCTCTGAGCCAAAGCTATTTGATACTATCTGGCATACAGTTTAGTTGTTGGTCAAATTAAGAAAATTATTTTAACAAAATCACAAGGATGAGGAAAAATAAACACCTTCACCTTGCACGCAGACATGCAACAGACGTTACATACATGTACACAATTCCTGTACACGTAGGTAGCCGGCAGATGGGAATCATGTAGCATGCTATTCCTATCGGATTTACATTTTGTTTGAAGACAGTGAGTTACTAATAACTACTGTATAGTCATAAAAACTTGCAACATTGAAGTGCCTTACAGAAATGTTTCATGTTGATGATACATGGTACATAATTATATTTTGGTCTAGCCTTGTCTCATGCATTTTATAGTAATGGGGGTCAAGAATATTATTCATTTTACTGGGTCTTCATACATAGAGTTTGGACATAGGGGCCATTTTATGTATGGCAAATTTCAGCCCAGGCTGAAATTTTGCTCTAGTTAAGCGGGCTTGTTATTTTTTTCTTCTTGTTTTTAAAAAAGTTAATTTTAGTCAAGGCGCAATATTGTATTTGTAAAGTAAATTGTAAATTGGGTGGGAAGGTTCAAGCAATGAGCATGCCCAAGTTCACATCACTCCAGGCTAAAAATCTGAATGTCGTTTTGTGAGTTATTTCAGCCTGTTGACCAGGATAAATTTCCTGCCCAAATTGTGTTCCCTTGACTAGAAAATTTATCTCCATGCTGAAACTCTCTTCAAATAATTGCCTAATTGCATAATTGTTTTTCAAGGCCGTGCCATAGCAAAGCCAGGTGGCCCATGGCGCCTAACTTTTGCTCTCGGGCCACTAGAAAATCATATGCTGGGCACACTGGATTTCACAATTGACGCTTTGTTGAGCTACACACTTTTTTCTCTTCTTTACTTTTTTTTTTTTAATTAATCAAAATTTTCATTCAGTACCCTTAACTGGTATGGTTTACCCTATAGTTCCAGGAAGCCTATAGTTTATAAGCCCCCGGCTTCTATATAGGCTTCCTTGCCTTTACCACATTTGATCTTGTAAATAATTTAGTTGGAATATTGTATATTATCTTTAATGTATTTCTGTATACTGTTGTTATATAATTTTCTGGTTAATGGCAAAATAAAATGAATGAATGAATTATACTATAATTATATGATTCAAGATAATATAGTAATAGTCACTCACCTAATTATTGAGACAGTCCATAGATTCCAACAAAGAGCGTTGTTTCTTAAGAGGTTTGCACACATTTGAAGAATTAAATACTAAGTACTCTTTAAACAACTCGTCCTCTAAAGCATCTTCACTCTCAGTGCCAAAAGAGTCTGTATTATCACTGCTCATTTTAAGCTTTTTACTAGGTTGACCATCCATTGCAACATCTTGCTTGTGATCTTCCAAACAGTTTTTGGTGTTTGATTGTAACCAATTCCGCTTTTTAATTTTTGAAGTGAATATAATGACTGGAAGTTCACAGGCGCTGTGGTTTTCCCTTTTTTCTGTTAACTTCTGTATTATTTCTGATCGTGTTGACTTGTAAAACGTCCCCCTTCTCACTTCTAAAGGATTTCTTTTGCTGCTTGCAACAAGGCACTTGGATTTTTTCAGCCAGTCATTAATAACATCAACAGCCCATCCTTCTGTTACTGTGAAAGCTTTACCGGTATTGAATTCATCATTGAACTATTTTGAGAAAAAAATATATTGAAAATATATAGTAAAAACAAAAATGAGCAGACTGGTTGTTATAAGTAACTGAATAAAAAAGTGTTTTACTTGAGTGACAATGTTTTGGTATGAAAGTATTAATACTGAAAATAATATTTTTACATCTTCTACTGCAGACAGAACTTAGCGACGGAGTCCAAGTCGTAATCAGAAGCGTAAGACTTTATGATCTGGTGAAAACAGCATTCAGATTCCGCTTTCGACTCCATCACTTATGATCAAGTGAAAACTACATTGTCAGAGTCACAAGCAGAAGCAGAAGAACTAAAATGATCACAAAGCATAGGAATGTGCATTGTCATTGGCATCCTTCTGCCTCTACCTCTGCTTCCGACCCTGACAATCTGGATTTCACTTGATTGTAAATGATGGAGTCATAAGCAGAGTCAGAAGAAATGGAAACCTTCACGCTTATGACTCCGACTTTTGATTTTCACTAGGTCATAAGCACTCTCTCGACTCTGCCTTCAACTATGGCTCTGACTCTGTCGCTAGTGAAAACCCAAGTATAGGTCCTACCCTGGGATCAACCCCCTTGACCTTTCACTCAGCAGTCAAGCACTCTGCCGACTGAGCCGGTCCTGTTGCATCTTTTTTGTGAAGAACCTTTTTTTAATCAATCTACATGTAATGTAAGGCTGTGCTCAAAGAAAAGTTTTATTGTAAGAAGCCTAAAAGCTCTGAACCCATGAAATAAGGGTGAAAATAATTAATTTGTGCAGGACAGAACTTTGATTGTATACATAAGGTGACCATGTTGACTTGCTGCTCCAGTCAAAATTAGCAAGGACATGAAACCCTGTAAAACAGCTCAAAGTTATGCCCCTTTTAAGGAGGGGAAAGCAGTGCCTGGAGCACACTCTACCTTTCTTAATGACAAGAGAGTAATGACACCTTGCCGCATCTTGGTCATGCATCCCACACAGTGAAAGAGTCTTTAAATAATATATAAATAATCCTAAAATGTAACACTTACATCCTGTGGTGCCAGACACAAATTTCTGTGCTTTAGAAGTTGTGGGACCCCATATCGAAAAGACACCTGAGTACCAGAGACATTCAGAGCTGTCAAGGAAGTCAGCTTGAGGAGGTGCTTGACAGCATTATCAGTAATGTCACGGTTGGATGCCAAATCCAAAACAGCAAGCTTTCCAAGTCCATCTTTAAGGAGGCGCTGAGGCAATGTGAATTTTTTTACACCAGTATCAGATAGGCAGTTGTCTTTGAGGCTCAGCTTGATCAAACTAGAGGAAGAACAAAATTACAATAATATTATTTTATTGCATGCATCAGTAAGGATTTCCATCAAAATGCCACTTCAAGGTGAGTTTGAAGCATCACCAGGGTTGGGGACCATACTCCCATATATGCAGTGATTTTGTTACCCCTGCCTCATGCGTCCCTGATGCATAAGAATCACCAAAGATGCAAAATAACTCATTGCATGCATCCTGTAGGACGCAAAGATCGATCGATCATCTGAACATGTGTATTTGTAGAAATATTCTATTTGTGTAATTTCTGTGGCAGTTATTTTGGCTGTTGTTTAACAATGCATATTTCTTTTAGCCTTTGTTGTGCTCTAAAATAAAAGGACTATACTTTAATGTCAGTATACTGTAATACAGAATTTTGGAGTCTGTCCTCAGATTAACTGTCTGGGAATAGAGAAAGGACTTAACATTAACTTGCTGTGGCACAGCAATCAACTGCCTACTACAATGCATGCTTTTGAAAGCATCCTTACACATATCCTACTTGAAGGCAATATGAGTTTCATTCACTTACAGGTTCTTGTATAAATTATATACCTAATTCTAGATGCTTTCTTTGGCACTTGGTCATTGGTAATTGGGCATTGGGCATTTGGGTATATGGAACTCACTGCAATATTATTATTTGCTTGACTGACCACCAAGCAATGGCTTCCCAGTGTGCAATTCCCAATGCTGAAAGCAAACTTCATTGAATCAGCTATACGTGGAAACAGGCTCAATTTGGCAAAATGCCTTATAGCTGTAATATTATTTGTGTGTGGCACAGGAGTTACCATTATACTGCTTCCTTTAGATAAAAGCAATGCCAGTGTGCAATATGTATCTTATTATTCATTCAAAATATTTCGCTGTTTCTGATTGGCTCCATTCCCCTGGTGAATACTTCATAACCAACTGGCGCTTACCATTTTTGGAAGATGCAAGCAATATACCATCAGGGTTGTCAGAAAGTTTTGAAGTAGACGACTGAGTTGTCAAAGTAAGTGGCCAGTCCAGGGATATTTTCTGTAAAAGACGGCATCCGTAAAGAAATGCCAAGCAAAGTAGCCGGCCAATCAAAACTAACCAAGTAGGTGGTGATTTTCGCTGGCAGCCAAATACTTTTGACAACCCTGACCATGGATTCGAAGGTATACCGGTATTTGAATGGAAACAATGCTGGAATACTTGAGTGGAAATGAGGCTGCTTGGGTAAAGTGAACTAAAAAATGGCATTCAAGGCTATTCTAAGATGAAATCACTGAATTTCTGACTTAAACCTGAATGAAAGAAATATTATTCAAGAATATGCAAAACATATTGCTTGATGGATGTTATCCACTTTTTGAGGAGTATTTGCAATGTAAAATATCCTTTTATATCGTGAAGCCGTGCCTAGAAATAAGCCAAAGTTTTCAAAAACGTCTACGAGGGGGTAAGCATGTTAAGAACTTAGAAATATTTTGAATGAATAATAAAACAATAATTACTGAATTCAGCTCTCGTAAGATGTGAAGAATTATGCAGATCTCGGAGGAAGTTATCACCTCGGCCTTCAGCCTCGATAGATAACATCCTTCTCAATCTGCATAATTCTTCACATCCTACTCAGCCTCATTCATAACTGCTAGTTGTCACCACACTAATTTTTTTAAAATAATAATGTACTAATCTTTTAACACACACACACTCACCAATGAAAATGTGACATATATGACAGCAGCTCATGAGTATCCCCAAGTCGACAATGGCTAACATCCATTTCAGTAAGAAAAGTGAAGAATTGCAGAAACTCTGGGTAATTATTTGCAAGAATGTGTTTTGATGACAGAGACAACTTTGATAAGACAAGTTCACCATACGCCTCACAAAATAGCTTTAAATTCTTGGGATTGGACACAAATCCTTCATTCTCCTGAACTTTATGGAATAGTTCTTTACCCACAATATCTGGGAACTCTGCTAAGGATTCAACCATGGCTATATTCTTGGCAACAAAGTCCAGGCAAATAAGGAAAAGTGATTGAGGATTAAAGTTGTTACCATCCTTAGCAACAGAACAACTTGCTCCTGTGGATAAAAACATGTACGCTGTAGTTGAGCTAAAAAATTAAATATAGGAAAATACAAACAACTTGCTACATGTTTAAACACCAAGGTAAGCTTTATCGGCGTCAATAGTTAATGCTCAAATGACGAACTATTAAAATTTCTTTCACTCAGTATATTGCATACCTTTGAAGAGACTTATTTTGTAAGAGCAGTCATTTTTGTCCGTTATCCCATAACCCGAAGGCGCGGAAACTCGGCCATATTTGTTTCGTGTGTAAACCAAACCAACTTCATTCCAACTGTCAAAAATATCCCTTGAAACATCTTGGAACGCCATTAGGCTTGAACAAAGCTCTCCTATGACTTACAAAGTAGTGTTTTGCTTATCAGGCCGCATTTTCTCCGCTGGCAGAGGCCTTGTACATGAACATTAAGCGAGAAATATACCAACGCTGACGTTGTTTGTCGCTGCAAAAATGGCAGGGTGGAACAGAATGATTCATATTTTCCCGCCATGCTGCGCGTCCATTTCAATACCGAGAGGGCATTGGGAACAAAGCTTACCACAGGTAGCCTCAAGCAAGCCCAGCTCCTTCCAGCTCTATTTTGCTGTTTTTCGTCTCTTAAGGTGATTCCTTAGTAAAAGAACCTAACATAGATTGTAAATGAAACTTGGTACACTGATGTAACAAGTCAAGGAGATGATAAAGAAGTAATAAAAAGTGAGGGTCACCGTGCTCGTTTTGATGTCACAATGATGACAAATACGGCTATTTTGGACCCTTTGACAAAAACCGCTCGCAGCCCAAAACTAGACAAAAAGGAGAGATTTTTTTCAATGATGCATGTGGTATCGCACAGAATTTGACTTTAATATATTGTTTATCCATTTACGTACCAGAAAAATGCCTTTCAATGCCCTTGTTTTTACATTACGCCCCAAAGTAGAATTAAATTGGACAAGCGCTATTCGACCCGTGATAGCTCAATCCGTACAATTTAGTAAAATTGCCAAAAAACTGAACATAGATTTTTGCTAATTTTTTTCTTATCGAAAGGAAGCACTGTCCTTACTAAAATCATGAAATAAAAAATGGGGGTCACCGTACTCGTTTTTGCGGTAGAGCTGCAGAAAGTGTGCATCAAATGCATTTCTCCGATTTTTGAGAGAGGATTGGGGCGAGTTTCAGAATAGAATGTATGTGAACGGGGGAAGAAAGTATTAAAAAAATCCGTTTTTACGGAATTTACATCGAGATATCACATTTAGGACCCAATGTGATAAAGAAAGCGTTTAAAAAGTGAGTAAGCACGAATTAAACATCCACTATTGAGGTTCTCCGCGAGGAAGTCGAACTCAGCAACACGCGTACTGCTTACTTTATGCACATTCCCACCACATTGAGTCTCACCTCGGCAAGAAACAACCGCAAGCAAAACTTGCAATAACGTTTCTCTTCAGTCAACTTCATTTTAATAACGTTTCTTCACATGCTCTTTTTTACGGAGGCCATATTGTTATGCGCAGTAAGAGATGCGCAGTGCAAAACCAGGCAATCACCTTAAATGGCGTTTGTAGGGGAGATACCTGTAAGAAAACAACACAGACACAACTCAGTGGCGGTTAATGTGCATTTTAACTGTTTTATCGACCTTACGATAAATCCCCATACAAATCCCTATAATTTGGCTTCCAGTAGGCTGTTGTGATCAGTTCAGCCGTGGCATACAAATGGTAGGCATATAATTGGGTTTGTGAGACGAAGGATCTTCCCGCCATATGTTTTTCTTGTTCATACCAACGGTACTTTAGGTGATCGAAATTTTTCTGCACTTCTACTGAAAAGACTTAAAATCGTAACGACATCGGCCTGCGGCTGACCCCAAAGCATCCAGCCGCACGGGAGAGAGAAAAAACCTGGTACCCAGAGTAGGCACCAAAATCAATCAATCGCCCCAAGATCACCGTTTTTGTGAGTGGACAGAAGTCGCATCCGGTATGGTTTTCGTGCCGCCCGGGGGGGGGGGGGTACTGCCATATATGGGCTATATAGGTATGTGCCTCTGTGAAGGGTATGGTTTTCAAGCAGTTTACTCTAGGATAGGGTATATAAATTAGAGCGTTTGGGTCTAGAATAGGGTATCATTTTTCAGGAAACTGATCAGTTGGTTGAAGATTTTATCTAGACTAAGGAAACAGCTACTCTAGGATAGGGGGGATTTGGGGAGTTTACTCTAGTATAGGGTAGCAAAATTCAGCTGAACTAGCTCTAGTATAGGTTAAGGTTTCCAGGGTCCCAGCGGCCATCCCCACCCAGAAATTCCGAAAGTAACCCCCCCCCCCCCCTCGGGTGTTGCCGGCGCTAACGCTATCCGGTATGGTGTTAGTCTGCTACACAGCCGTTTTTAGTGTCGTCACGCAACGCTCCTCCGGGGAGCATTGCGTGACGACACTAAAAACGGCTGTATAGCAGACTAGTATGGTGTGAAGATTGCCTAAATCGAGTCTGGGGCCTTATTCCAGATTGTAGGAACTGCAGGGCGAGAGTTGACTGTGTTCTCTGGCTCTAAATCTTTCTTGAGCCTGGTTTTTATGATTTGGAGCAACTTGTAGTATGAGAAAATGTTTTCAATTCTCTAAAGAAATTCGTAGCGTTTGCAGCTGACGCATGCGTGAGAACGCTTGTCGCAAAAGATAGGTTTGCCTGATTTTAATTTTAATTTTGGAAACGCCGAGATTAGGTTTAAGTTCTGCAAGTCTTATGCATTTCTGATGCAATATTGGTCATAACTTTTATAACGTTTGGTGGCTCCTAAAAGAGCCATTAGTTTTGGCGGTAAACTCACGCGCTGCTGAGTTTACTTGCTGCTGGTGTACTTGGTCACAGCCTTGGTTCCTTCACTGACGGCATGCTTGGCCAGTTCACCGGGCAGAAGCAGCCTGATGGCGGTCTGGATCTCGCGAGAGCTGATGGTTGATTTCTTGTTGTAGTGGGCAAGGCGGGAAGCTTCGGTGGCAATGCGCTCGAAAATGTCGTTCACGAACGAGTTCATGATGCCCATGGCTTTGCTGGAGATACCAGTGTCAGGGTGAACTTGCTTTAACACCTTGTAGATGTAGATAGCATAACTTTCCTTTCTCTTTCCTCTCCTCTTCTTCTTCTCTCCTGCAGCCTTTGCCTTTCCGGCTCTCTTCTCGCCTTTCTTTCCTGCAACTTTAGGTGCCATGTCTGTACGTAGATCAGAATGGATTTGAAATGCCTGAAGACTCTATGCAACTGATATTTACGGTAAAACAGAGTAAGGATCGATTAGCATACGGATCGAAAATCACGTTCTTTGATTGGCTACTAAACAGGAGTATAGAGCAACCTTTTCAATGCTTATTATAATTAACCACGTGTTGTATGTCAGAAGAGATGAAAACAAAATTAAGCTTCTTTCAAATAAAACCAAGAGCCTTGATTGGTGCGTTTCGATCCTACCTACTTGGAAAATGAACTATAAAAATGGCTTTCCGCCAATTTTGAGCTATCATCTCACTAGAGTTTAAGAGTTCTGCAAACTTTCAATATGTCTGGTCGCGGTAAAGTAAAAGCAAAGGGCACCAAGTCCAAGAGCCGATCATCCCGAGCAGGGCTTCAATTCCCTGTGGGTCGTATCCACCGTCTGCTTCGCAAAGGCAACTATGCTGAGCGTGTTGGCGCAGGCGCTCCAGTGTACTTGGCCGCCGTGCTTGAGTATTTGAGCGCTGAGATTCTTGAGTTGGCTGGCAACGCTGCTCGTGACAACAAGAAGACAAGAATCATCCCCCGTCACCTTCAGCTGGCCGTCCGTAATGACGAAGAGTTGAACAAGCTTCTCGCTGGTGTCACCATCGCACAGGGAGGTGTCCTTCCTAACATTCAAGCTGTTCTTCTGCCCAAGAAGACTGAGAAGAAGCCGAAAGCTTAAATCAGCTTGCATTTACACAAACGGCTCCTTTAGGAGCCACCAAATGCTATAAAAGTCATGACCAATTTCCAGTTTCCAGTTAGAACGCAATTCATGTGTGAGAGTCTAAACTAAGAAAGTGTAATTTATGTCTCGGAAAGATCAATTTTCCGCCGCAAATTTTTCAATCCCCGAACTTTAATTTTTACTGATTTTGCGCATACGTTCTACCGTGCGCATCCTGCAGCAAATTCAAATTTGTTGATACCTTTTGAAAGCTAACCGAGAATCGAGTGTTCAAATGTAAATTTTATGAACACTCTTAACTCGAGCGTTCAATTTAACGGCGTCTAAGAGAGTGCATTCATTTGCTGTGGTGTCAGTATTAGGAAGGTTGCACACGTACTATAATATTTTTTAAAATGTGTCCAGCCACTACATGTATTATATGGCTAAACAATAAATAAGTTTCTTTACCTTCAAACTGATGCAGTTGACGGTTGGTACTTCAAACGATTTTTGCCGACATTCACATTACTGTGATTCTTCAGATTCTTCTCACAATTTTGAGTTGATATATAACCTATGTGTTTAGAAATCAGTCTGTGAATCACGCTTAAATAAACTCGGCTCATTTCTTATATATAAACTTTGCCAATTTAGCAAATTATCATTAAGATAGATTGTAAACATAACCCGGTGAAGTTGTTGATGAACTCTCATTGTAGTGTGTTTATTTGCGCTTTTGAATCGAGTACGCGAATAATTTCCACATCTCGGGGCCACGCGATCGTTGCGCGAGAAGACCATTAACACAGTGCAGTACATTGGCAACGAGATGACTTCGGCTTAAGAGTTTTGAGAGATAAAAAAGTAAAAGACATTGAAATCAATGTTAATGCGTAAACACCGGATTGCATAGATAATTTTTTTAAGTGCACGCAGCCATCCGTAAAGGCAGATCTGACTGCAGTGAGACCGAACAAGGTGCATTTTCGCCGCTCTAACATACAAAGTAAGAATGTAAGTTCCTTAGTCTGAAATTTGCCAAAGTTGTTCAAAACTTTGCTGAAATTTTGACAGGTTTTGAATTTGATCGCGACTGGATATTAATTCCTGACTTCAAAATCTTTTGTTTCGAAAAAAGTGCGGTCGTTGGCGATTACTATGATCAAACGGTTTTGCGTTTATGCTACGTCCTTTTTCCACCGAAGAGGAAAGCCGAAAAATACAATGTTGAAGCTAGACACCGTGAGTACCTCTTAAAATTAGGGACAACAGAGTATTGGTTTATGACTTTCATAAGATATGGTGGCTCCTAAAAGAGCCGTTGGTGTGTTGTGCGGACAGCAACGTCTAACCGCCAAATCCGTACAGAGTACGTCCCTGGCGTTTGAGAGCGTAGACTACATCCATGGCTGTCACGGTCTTCCTCTTGGCGTGTTCTGTGTACGTCACAGCATCACGGATAACGTTCTCAAGGAAAACTTTGAGAACACCACGAGTTTCTTCATAGATGAGGCCAGAGATTCGCTTGACACCGCCACGGCGAGCAAGACGACGGATGGCTGGCTTGGTGATACCTTGGATGTTATCACGAAGAATTTTTCTGTGACGCTTGGCGCCTCCTTTCCCTAGACCTTTGCCTCCTTTACCGCGACCAGACATACTGACTTGTGACTCTCTAACTGAGATGATGCTGAAAAAGCTCTTTTCCTGTCCTATATAGCGACAAGGTGGACCTCTCCGAAAACTTAATTAGATTTCTATTGGTCAAATTTTAACAAAAGTAAACCGTTGGGTCCAAAGGGCAATTATATCTTTTTTTAGACGGTATACACACTGGTGTAATATATGCGCATAATCAGTTTAACAGAGTATGGACAGTATGCTTCATATACACACCGTACTCGCAGATTTAATTCATTTATTCAAATAGTAGAGGTAACAAATTTGTACCTGGGCTTATTTCTTTTGCGATGGATGCGAAACGTCTCGAAAAACCCACAACTCAAAATAACATAAATTTTTTGACAATCAAACTGTCGGCAAAATCTATCGGCAGTTTTCAAAGCATTACAAAGGACTTTTTCGACCAATCAGAAAGAACATTTTTCTACCAATCAGAATTCGGCCCGCCAGATATACATTTTTAGGGAATGGAATAAACTAGATTTTATCGAGCAAATCATAGATCTTCTGAGAGTTAAAACATGGCTCGTACAAAGCAAACTGCTCGTAAATCAACCGGTGGAAAAGCTCCACGAAAACAGCTCGCCACAAAGGCAGCACGTAAGAGCGCGCCTGCCACTGGAGGAGTCAAGAAGCCTCATCGTTACAGGCCTGGTACAGTCGCTCTTCGTGAGATCCGTCGCTACCAGAAATCAACCGAGCTGTTGATCCGCAAGCTGCCCTTCCAGCGTCTTGTGCGAGAAATCGCTCAGGATTTTAAGACCGATCTGCGATTCCAGAGCTCTGCTGTGATGGCTCTTCAAGAGGCCAGCGAGGCTTACCTTGTTGGTCTGTTTGAAGACACCAACTTGTGCGCCATCCACGCCAAGCGCGTCACCATCATGCCCAAGGACATTCAGTTAGCCCGCCGAATCCGCGGAGAACGAGCATAAGAGGATCATATCTTAGCAACTCAAACGGCTCTTTTAGGAGCCACCATATTTGTAAAAGCAATGATCACACTACTGCATTATTCTTAAGCCAACGCGTCCCTACCTCTCCTAGGTTTCTTATCACCATTTTATCCATTGCTTGCTTCAAAAAAAATTATCCACATAAATCGGCAAGAGAATTATAAGATTTATATGCGGCAATAATAAACATCTCGATTCTCCCCTCAGAAAGGAGATAAAAGGAATTTTGAAAAGAAAAACATGGCGCCAATTTTGCAACGGCCAAACTGATTTCCTCTCGCGATGTTTGAGTTTTAAGTTCAAGCGACTTCAACTAAAAAGGCAGTAAATTTTTATTTTGACGTCCTCGAGCAAGAGTAAAATTCAGCCGACATTTGTAGGTTATCTACGCGACTATTGAGCTCGACGCTGGATCCTCATGGATCTATTTTGAAGAGTTTTCCGACTCGTTATCTTTTGATCAAAGCCTTATACAAATCGGCGTTATAACAACAATTAAACAACCGCCATTCATTTCTTGGAGGCAACTGCTGAATACCCTGCCACTCTGTACCACCATTGTTTTCGTTGGTCGGCGTTCTTTGAAGAACGAAGCATAACACAATAGATGCTATTCTTATTCAATGACATGCAAATAAGTGGCAGGGTATTCTGCAGTTAAGCCCATTTCTTCTTGGGCGCAAAACCCTTCTCGAGGCACTGCGATGCGGAGTCAATGTAAGCCGAACTTGGCCACTGACGAGCCCTTTTGCAACGCGAGGATAACGTAAAAGAAATAAATCATTTTGAACGTTTTTTCAGGTTTGTCATGTTTGCAAGACAAACTAAACATTCCTGGACGGCTTGTGGCCTTGCAATTATTCCATGGAGATCTATGTCTATATAGGATAGCTTGCGAACAGCAGACGCATTTCCGGTCGTCGGAGAGAAGCGACGACCGGAAATGCGTCTGCTGATGTCTTCGGGTACTCTGCCAACCACTCGATAAAGTTTTAACTTAATTAAAATTTTTGTTAGTAGAAAAGTTGTTTGGCAAACATACAGTCCTTTGTAAACCAAAGAACTTATCGATTTGCTCTTCGTTGCTGTTTTTATTTTACACTTAAATTGTTCGCCAAAACGAGGAAAATCGAAGCCATTAAAATTTTACTCACGGCTTTGTTATCGTTTAGAAATGAAAATTAATATTAATAATTAAACATCATGTTCTCAACATAACTATTTCGTTGGGAAACGGTGTCGTATAGGAAACTGCTTTTTCCAAATGAAATTCAATAACAAGTATGAATAGTCTTGTAGAAATTAAGTCAGTAACTTTCCCCTCCGGCCAAGCGGCCTTTTATGTGTCTCAGAGAGGCTGGGGAGAGCTAGGGAAAAGGCTTGTTATTGGAATACCCAAGAGGAAGCTTCTGCGCAATAGCGAGACATGCAAAGTTAACTAAGCCTGTAGTAAATTGAGATTTTTCCAAGTAGTTCAATGTTCTCTTATTTTTTTCTCTTGTTGTATTTTTTTAATTAGTGTGCAGATTAGTATGATTATGTTAAATTTTCTAAAACAACAACTTTTTGACAACTAACGGTCCGTAACTGGTGGCAGCTTTGATACAAACAGAAGGTGTTTCATTAACATTAAGAACATTCATATCACTAATGGAGTAACATTAAGACCCTGTTTACATGGAGTGGGGGTCCCCGGTCTAGTGGGGTAGGCTTCTTTTGTTTTGTGTCCCCCAGAGCGTGAAAACAAAAGAAACCAACCCCACCAGACCGGGGTCCCCCACTCCATGTAAACAGGCCCTTAGTTTATTCATACTCGAATACATGCCCACAAAAGAAATAATTTATTTGATGAAATACGTTTTTGCTACCTGTAATTAAAAATTTGCCAAAAACGTCTCCTTTTGTCTTGATTTAAAATTCTTAGTTTTAAAAAAAAACTCAGTCAGTCCCCAATCCATTTGGACCATAACAACAGTATATGCATGCTTTTAATTTAAGTCCTTATCAATTTGCGTCAGCCTGTTTTCCAGTCTTGAATCGGGCGTCATCCGAAAAGAGATTATGACCATCTTTAAATTTGTATAATTTGCTCCTTTTTCTATTAATTCAGACCTTTGTCAAAAAGGAAATGAATTCAATGACCCCATAGTAACCGTGGTTTTGTTTATACTTCCTGTTTTAATGCTGTTGAAAATCTAAAAGTTTCGAATAAGGTAGGTAATGAATTGCGTTTCCCTGTTGCAACAAGCTAGAACAATGAAAGATTCAGAAAAACGTTTGAACAGTCAGTTAAGACCTATAGCAAGACAAAAACTGAAAAGAACAAAGACTCTTTCAGAGTAAATTGAACGCAGAGAAATATGGGTTAAATGGACTGAAAACGACAGGAAACTCTTTTTAATGAGTATTTACAAAGCTTAAACTTCAAACTTGGGTGGTGCTAATGATAGCCAGCTGAAAATCAAAAGCTGGAAATGTGGCGGGCTCCTGATTCGCATTAAAGAAGGTTTATCGTACATATTTCAAAATGATTCAGTAACAAAAGCGAAAAAGATTTTGTTTTTGTTAAAAGATTTTATTGATAGGAAAACACCTTTACGATTCGATTTTGTAAATAGAACTCGCACTTATTTTATACAATAATGCAAAGCAGCTTAACCGATTACATCACATGAGGCTTGATAAAACAATTCAGTGAGAGTGGCACTTTTACGGAAAAAAAGCTTTGTGAATAATTATGAATCGCAAACGTGATATATTATCAGCTTGTACGAATCAGTTAACGGAGTGACTTTGTGTAACATTTTTTAAAACAGAGTTTGAATAAATGTGCCGGAACAGCTGAGCAAAGCCGGCAATGAAATGTGGGCCTTTAAAGTTAGGCCTGCACCAAAATGTTATTATTAGTTGGCACCTAGTAATTATGAAATTTAAACTTATATTTAAAATTCATGATCATTTCGTGACTGTATGAAGAGGGCCTTGAAAAAGCCTTTTACACGCAATGGGCATAAAAATTAATAAAGTGAAAACTGTAAACGTATATTCACCTTGTTACTAATTGAAGACAATTATCACGTCCGAATTATTTGTATAAAACAAAAACATAGGACAATTTCATAATCGGGGTGCATGGGAGGAAAAAATAAACCTGGCCTTGCTTTGCTGTCATCATTATTATAATACTTTTTTTCATCTTTGATTTCTAGTTTCGTTTGTTGTTTGTGAAATTTCCAGATCTGCGGGGTCTAAACGCGATCTGCAAAACACTGCCATTAATGAACTCCGAAACTGCTTTACTCGCCAGCCATAGAGAAAAGGGTTTGCAATAGCACTGATACAGAGGAGAAAATCGCTAAACTCTAGGCATATAAAAAACCATGTGGTTTCAGTACAACTCTCACAGTTTGCCTCGATAATTGTCATTACAAGATAGGGGATCTGTGTAATTACCAGAGCAAGGAGAATCAAAAAGGCTGTGAAGGCGAATTCTTTCTCACGTTTTAGGCGCTTTAGATGTTTCTCATCTTGCTGCGTCGTCTCGTCTCTGCCAGGAAAGAGCTTTCTTCTTCTTCGAATAATGCGGTAGATAGCAAGGTAAATAATTCCAGTAGCCGTTAAAGCAAAAGTGACATGCAAATGGACATCTACCGTGTCGTAAATATCATCAGGGACTTCTGCTAACTGAATAAGACTAAACGCGAGACAGTACACCCAAGCACACACAACTACGGCGGCAGCGTGAGTGTTCTTGATGGAATAGCGATAAAAAATTGGACAAGCGACTGCGATAAGCCGATCAACTGACAAAGAAACGACCAACATGGTAGCTGAGTTGTCGATAAAATAGTCCATGACATAATCGAAAGTTGTTTCTCCGTCTTCGTCTTTGACGCAGTAAAACGCTATCTTTGCTGAAATGGGGTCACCAATGGCGCCAAACAGAAAATCGGTGGTAGCTAATCCCGTGATATACACTGCAAATGGTCGCCGGAAGCATTTTAGCGGATCCCTGAATATGACGAACAGCAATAAGCCGTTGACTGTAACCGTAAGAATTGATGCAATTAGATATAAGGCTCCTACTGAAGCACAAACGCCGATTCGGACACCGTCCGGGATTGTGGCTGTTTCGTTTTCCATGCCTTGGTGTGACTGACCAAATCGACGCTGTGGAAGTCTTTTATAATGAGACAAAAATGGCACCGTAGGCGTGAGAAACGCGCATAAATCATTTAAAACACTGACCATAGCTTACCAAATATTGAGTTGCGTACAGACAGCGGCCGGTCGTATTTGCAAGTTAAACAAATGATTTTAATGCTAGCTGTGAACACTTGATTGACAAAAATATCCGCGTTAGATTGATAAAACTGAAAACGCAATTTCGTTTTAGCATTTTTACTTAACTATGTCCCATCTAAATGACATTGATTGAGGTAATTTAAAAATTCATCGAGATGAATGGTTTCTTTTTTATTTGAATTTCCAAATAGGAATTGGAAATTGAAACACATTGACAAATTTTTCTCAAAAGGTATAAAGTCGCCGCCCGCGTTAACTGAGCAGTGAAAGCGATTCAGAAGTTCAGTAGTTGTATGACTTCTCTATCGAGAATTTTCTAATTAAAATTGTTTTACAATCTATAGGAGCCCTAACCGAGAAATTTGTAACGTGTATCCTAGCTAAATCTGGGCTTACGGAACTATGGCGTAAGCGAAAACAGCAGGCTTTTAAATTTTTTGCTTACCGCAAATAAAAGGTTTCTTATGAAATCACATCACGTCAAAAAATTACCCAGTGTTATATGGGCTTGTTTGAATAAGGTAATGGTATATCTGGCAGATTGTAGGCTTGTGTATAAGATAATTTCTTAGAGCAATTTTAATCCTGCTGCGATTTGTTTTTACAAAGGCCATGAGCCATAGTTTTCCACATGAAGAAAAATCGCTTCATGACTTAAGTTTTAATAGAAAACTGGTTCGGTATTGAGCAATTGGATTGTTTATAAAGTTTTCTTTCTTTTTTTTTCGTTGTTTAAAAGAAAAAAAAACGGTAAAAAACTCATCGGAGTAAGGTATTATTATTTATTTTTCTTATGAAAAGTAACAATTACAAAGGGAAAATCTAATTCTGAATTATTTTTGGAGCAATTCAAGGAGACAAGGACACATTGAAATTTTAAAATGCTTTATTGAAAGAGACACACAAAATATCTTTAAATGCGTTTATTAATTCGAGCTCGTTCCTCTCACCCGTAGAGATTTCAAGAGATAATATTTCATTTCCTTATGAAGTAACCGCTTTTTCAATAGTTCTTGCATAACTTATCAATGTCACGGACAGAGCAAACTAAACATGTTATTGCTGGCGGCTTCACACGCTGAATATTGCTAAACTGGATTGATATGTTTAAAAATGAATAAGAGTCTCTCACGGTAACCAACGCCTGCACTGAATTTCTAATTTTCAATGTCATTTTTGTGACTGGATTATATTTCATCATTTCACACAACGGAACCGGTTTTGTAAAACTCCACTACTCCATTCCACGATTTCCTGTTCGACCATTCCATATTTTTGCGAAAGTCACTTGTCACCCTTTCACTGTCTCGAGATATCAAGCAAAAATACTTCGTTGCGATAAAAAGACTTGGAATATGATCTTTTTCTCACGCCAGGCACGTGTGTTTCGACGTTTAAAAATCGGATTTTGACTTTAATATCTATCATCAACCCTGATTCTATGGTGAGTCCAACCGGCCGAGACCAACGAGTCGGAGAGTTTTCAGCAAATTAAAAGCTTTTAAAATACTATTTACACCTATTTTTAGGATTGGTTTCAAGAAACTTTAAGGCCTGATTTTATCGTAAAAAAAATTTAAACGTCATTGGACTAAACTAAATTTTACAAACACAGCGCTAACTTCGTACCCAGATCTCTTGTAAGACAGGAGACAAGAGAATTTAGAATTGTGGAGAAGCATCAATTTGCTTGCTTGTTTATGTATTTTCTAACGTTCGAGTCACCAAAAAAAGGTAAGAAAATAAAGGCAAGAATTGGAGTCAGAAAAAAAAAAGAATAAAAATATTTCCGTGCCCCGTGTGAGGATCGAACTCACGACCTTCAGATTTCTATTACAGATTATGAGACTGACGCGCTGCCTACTGCGCTAACGAGGCCGGGTTAAGTTATGTTGCGAAATTTTATATATTTAAAAATTATTCTTTGAAATCGAGGTGAATAGTGGCAAAATATTTGCCGAGCCGCGAAAGCGGCGAGGTAAATATTCCCAAAGCCACTATTCGCCGAGATTGAAAAGAATAATTGTTTTAGTATATACACACGAAGTGATCTCAACAAAATCAGAGAGGAAACCATTAAAAAGTACAATTTGATTGACAGATCAAATCACGCGTAACTTTAAAAATAGATCTTTGCAGAATTTTCAAACATGGCAATTCACAAGTTTATCATTTCGCAAACAACAGCGTAATGGCGTAAATGGAACCGCTAAAAGTTTGAACTGTTTCCTTACCTGAGAAGAAAAGTGGAGCTTTGTTTTTTTCTGTTGACTCGCCAAGTTTATAGCCAAAAGGGCTTGTTGTGTCGTTCTTCGCATGAAGTGCTGACAAAAATGGCCGGCTCGGTTGCTCGAGGTAAGACGTCGTCTTCCTGTATCATTCTTTTTCCCGCTAACTTGAAACGTAGAATTTCTGCAAACATTTCCTTTTAAATTTGTTTGTCATAAATAAACTTCGATTTTTGAGCCAAAATTTTCTTCTTAGAAAACGCTGAGTTCACGAAACGGCTTCTTCTACGCGAATACACGGGAGTTGTAAACAATCCATCGAGCACAAAACTCAGCTACAGTAAATTGAAAAACGCCGTATTGAATCCTTCCAAGTCTTTTCTTGCCTTTAAAAAAGTCAGCGCTAGGATTTTGTCGACTTTTAAAAGATTGTTCTCTAAAAAAAGGGGAAAAACACTGAGCTCACACATTATCCACTCGCTAGGAGGTGAATATTGTTGAATAGTCCGAGATAGCGAACCAATCAGATTGCTTAAATCACCAAGATCACTGAGTGTGTATATACTAAATATGTATATTCCTCAATCTTTTTGGAAACAGAAATGAAATGCGATTTTGTAGTTTATGCATACAGCCGACTCTAGTAAAGCTGCTGATTCATTTTTCAAATACTAGAAATGGTAATCTTTAAGCTTAATTTCTTTTCAACTTATTTCATGAATGATCCATGCCCCTGAGAGCCATTACCCTATTTATTATTCATTCAAAATATTTCTCCGTTTATGATTGGCTAGAATCCCACGTATAATTCATCATAACCAGCTGTTGTCGACCAATTTTGGATGAAGTTTGCGACATGAGAAAAATGACGTCAATCGTGCAGCAAATTGCCAGGATTAATGAACCCGCTAACCGAGAAGACCTGGGGACGAGATTGAGTTGTTCACGTATAGGGACTACAAAATGGCGGAACATTTCACTCGTTTCACGAGGATCGGAAGAAGTAGGGGAACTGTTAGCTACAAACATAGCAAGAACAGCAAGAAGACAACTCGACGGACGACATTTGCTATTAGAGAATATTTGCAGACCTGAACAACCCTTATTTTATGTCCTAAATTTGCCGATAAACATGCACCCTGAACTCCCGGCCGGCGATAATCCTAAGACAAAGGTACTGGCCAGAATTCTTGGTGAGTGTACCGCCCGGTTCTCCAAATTCTGACCCTATTTCTGACCAAAAAATATCTTTTTCACACTTATTTTCAGACCTGGCCTATAAGCAGGAGCCTCTAAGAAATTATGTCATCATTACTAAGATAAGAACACCAACACAAAAGATTTCTTACACAATGTAAAATTCATTTCGAATTCGCAGATTTCTCTTTTTTTCTTACTCACTTAGAATTGAAATGATAAATATGTTCATACAGTCCCCCTCGAAAATCATACCCGATTCCAGACCAAAATGGGCAAAGTTTATACCCATTTTCAGACCAAATTAACAAAGGAAATAGGAGACGTCTGCACACAGGCAAAATTAAACGGTGAAAAAACCCTAGTCTAGGACATACCTATAGAGTGTTTTCACATGACGTCACGGCGGCCATATTGGTGTCCCAAAACAATGAAACGGCGGCCATTTTGGTGTCCCAAACCAATCCTCTGGGAATTGAACTCTTTTCTTATGCAAACGCTTTCTTTTGTTTCAGTAAATTTGCATAGATGCTAGCCACGTGAGTGAAAACACTCTATATGGCTTATATCAGGGACTACCTCCGCAAGGATGAACTTTAACATCAGTGGTGGTAAGCATGTTTTTGTGTTATTTCGCCCGCGGTTTCCACGAAGCTGAGGAACTCAAGACTACGTATTTTCAAGGGAAAAGGCAGGAATTTGTCGGAGAGTGGATGGAGAGGAATAATTTAAACGCGCAAACCGAATGTGCGTATGATACGTACTCGAATCCAGATTTATTTTTGCAAAAGAAACAAAGAAAAATTTTTTCAGTCTAGTAATCTCGAGTTTGGCAGCTTCGAGCAAAAACCGCGCGCGAGAAATAATACGTTCTTCACAAAATCAAAGAGAACTTACTTTTGATTTGCCCCATCCAATTACCCCCGGGACTGAGACCGCTTCAAACTCTCTTGCTTCAAACAATTCCCCACCCCCGGGCCCGAAGGGCTGGACTTGTCCTGGGGGTTGCCCGCGGGGGATGGTGACAGGACTAATTAAACCATGCATAACTGCAAAGCCCCCGCAGGCTAAAAGGCGTTTTCATTCACATGGCCAGCAGCGGTTGAAGCTATGCAAATTTATTTGAGTGAAATAAATTGTTTCGTGAGAAAAAGATTCAGCTCTAACAGGACTGGTTTGGGACACTAATATGACCGCCGTTTCCTTGCATTAGGACACCATATGGTGGACATGACATCCATGTGAAAACTCTCTACAGGAAATGGTACACCGGCCTTTGGCTCCCCAGTAATCGCCTGTGTTAGTTTTTCTTCTTCGTATTTTCTCTCGTTCAAAAAATTCAAGCGCCACTGATCACAAAACCAGCTTCATTTTAGAAATTGCAAATTGCTTACAGAGTGTATCAGTGTATATAAAACGCGAGTTAAGTGAAAATAAAATGCTTCGTTCAGCCTGCTCATTTCTTAATCATCTTCCGGTTTTATCATAAAAAACTTTCAGTTTACACAAAGAAAACTTTTGAATTTTCACATTTAAATAAACAGTTTAGAGATTGGCAGTCTCTATTAATTATTTCCTAAAGATGTGCTTTGTTGTTCGCGAGTATTCAGCAATTCTCGAATGAAGAACGAAAGGATTAAAAGCAGAACTCAGATACAAACATATCAAAGTGACATTATGTAGGGTTACGAACCACTTTCTGTTTTGACACCCTTCGCATGTAACTTCGATGATTCTAACCGCAGAGAACATAAATAAGGAAATCAAGATAGGTAAAAGAATGCTAAAAACGGTATTTAGAAGTTTGTAGACTAACTGGGAATTCCTCTTTCTCGTTTCCAGGGCGAATAACTGAGCAACGGGAAGACCACTGTTTATCACACAGACACGAGCTTGGTTTTTGAAATTTCGCAGCCTCACAGCGCAAGAAGCTAAAATTCCACACGAGGGAACAAAAATAAACAAGGGTAGATAAATAAAGTAAAAGAAAGTCTTGGAAACGGGTAGCAATAAAAGGAGACAGAAAGCAAAGCAGATGGTTCCTGATGCGAAGTTTATGGCTTTGGCACGGTTCAAAGTCAGCCATTTCTTGTTAAGGCGGGGTCGTATTATAGCAATACATCGTTCTCCTGAGATAGCAGACAGAAAAAGTGTGGCAGTTCCGATGTTGAAATTAAGCAAGGCTTCTTCCAGGTCGAGCACTGTTGAAGGGATAAAGATTTCCGGGTGTTCTCCACGAAGAATATTCAAAACGCCAATGTAAGGCAAAACTACAATTCCTGCGAAAAAATGCGCCATCGTCAAGGCAATGTTGAAGACATTTGTGGGCTTCTTGAAGCATTTTAAAGGATCTCGTTTGACGACGTAAAGGATATAGCCATTTCCTAGCGACGCAATGACCGCAGTTATAAGGAAAAAAATGCCAGGTATTGTATAAATTTCCCTGTTATGGTTTTTCATTTCGCCGATGGAATCGAACAATAAGTTGGCTTTATAAAGTAGACCAATTTAGGCTATTACAAATTTCCTTAACTTTGTCCCTCTGCCAAGATTTCTCATGAGTGAAATTAAAAACTTAAATACAGAGTCAATAATCCACTTTTTGTTTTACCAGCTTACTGTTCTATCGCTGTTATAAAGAAATTCTGTTTTAAGGTTGTCATAAAAATGCAAATATTGCAGATGTCTAAACCCTGTGATAGACAATTCTCATTTTGCGAAAATTGGGAATACATTGAGAATTCCTTTATTTTATTGAAATTTTCCCCAGTGAACAGCGGAAAAGATACTATGAAACAAAAAGACCACCACTCCGCGACCGGAAAGATCATGTGGCAATGCTATTTTGCCTTTTGAAATATATTAAAAAGGCTAGAACAATATAAGTATCTTGACTACCGAGCTGTCAAGGTTTATTAATGCAATCCTGATGTAGAATAAAAGCTGAAAATAAACCAGAATTAAATAATATACTTACCACGAAGATAAAATCGAAACAAATCTGTCCTTGAGAACTGTTGTGAATTGTTTTTTTTTTCATCAGAGCTCTTCAGATAAAAAACATGGAATAAAAAATTGCCGGTTAAGAATTTTAGAGGCCTTCTTTTTTTCAAAACTTTGAATGTATTTCAATTTTAAGCGTGATACGTGTTCATATTTAAGTAAACAAGCGCTATTTCAGAAAATCTGCGGGTAAACTTTGACGAACCACATGACCCTAATGCTAGCAACAGCTGAAATCGAGGCGACGCTGTTATACAGACGAAAAGAATTCCCTTCGATTTCCGACAGCTTAGTCGGAGGAATCGGACAACAAACTTACATCAAACATTCAAAATAATACAGCCTGCGAGCGACAAGGGACCTAATCTCGTTCCCAGATCTCTTGTCGAATAGAACAGATTCCACCGTGGCGCCAAAAAGGGGATGCATGCGAACGACTTTCGTACTGCACTACGCGGGAAAATAGAAAAGAGGTCTGTTACAATAGTGTGTACGTGTTCCCTTGCTGAATTTGGTTTTTCTTGAATAAGCGCCACCATCGGCCAAGCGTAGTTGAGCCATAGAAAGTTGACAAGTAAACAAACTCTTGAAATTAAAGACGCCCTAAGAGATTCGGTGCTTTCCAATTACACAAACAACCCAGTTGGAGTCACGTGCATAAACATTTAACAACTAAAATCTTTTCGTTATTTGGGAACGTATAAAATATGTTTGGTATTAGCAAGTTATGGCTCTTGGTATTAGATAAGCAAAATTTAAAGAGTCTCTCTTGGAAAAATGGCAAGGGAGCGAGGTAGAACGAGAGAAGAAATCATCAGTGAATTATCGAAGGATTTGGGCTTTAATTGAAGAAACCGAAAAGAGCCGACGTTAGCCTTCAAGGAATGTGCATAAGAAACATTGCGCGCGAGATGAGCGATGCGCACAAAAGATACCATGTTCTTACTTGCGAGTTTTAAGGTGGCTTGTCATCATGAATTTCATACAAGTTTCGACATAAACTATACTCGCTTTCCCCTTTTGTTTTATGAGGCATATGGAGTATTCTACGCTTAAATAATGCCTGGGACTATACTCTTGGCTACTACTCGCTCCCTGATTAAGGCCGAGCATAGTTTGCAGAGCAGGAGTACTTTTTTAACGAAAGCGCGACCCAATGGTACATTGATCGCGGCCGCCGCAATCACCTGCCTCACTTTCACACCAGTGACGCGTTTTCACTCACGTTGCTAGTATATATATTAATTCAATGGAACAAAAAAAAGCGCTTACATAAGAAAAGAGTTCAACTCAGGATTGTCTTGGTACAAAAACGTGGCAGCCGTTTCATTGTTTTGGAACACCAATATGGCCACCGTGATGTCATGTGAAAATGCCTTATACCGTAAAATTCCGAAAATAAGCCCCGGGGCTTACATTTTTCAAAGGTCCTTTTTGAGGGGCTTATATTCGGAGGGGCTTATTTACGGAGGGAAATTTGCGTTTGAAAATCGATTGGGCTAGCCTTATAGTTGGAAGGAAATTTACCGTTTAACCTTTGTTTTTCTTTGTATTTGAGGGCAATTTCCAAGTACAATCCCCCTGGGGGGGGGGGGGGCTTATATTTGGAGGGGCGATTTAACGGAGGGTTATTTTCGTTACAAGTTTGGAGGGCTTATATTTGGAGGGGCTTATTTTCGGAATTTTACGGTATGTCAATGCGTATAGGCGAATCTTTACTGGCGTCATTATACACCTATCAAAGTTAATCTGGGGGAGGGAAAGGAGACCGGAGATTTTCTTATTTAACCTTATTGTGTTCTTCATTTATCTTTGGATGTAAATGTTTCTATTTCCTTTTTTATTTAACCTTATTGTGTTGTTATCTCAGTTTACTGTAATCAGTTTTTGTCTTATTTCATTACTTTAAGTTTGTTTTCGTCTTTCCGCCGCCTCGATTAGGCTTTTCTGCTATTAGGGGTGGGTAAGTTTATTTTCTGATTTCTTATACCTGTAACTTTTTAACTGAGTTTGTATTTACTTTGTATCTGAACTGTGTACAATAAAAATGTTGTTTGTTTGTTTTGTTTTGTATTTTGCGTCAAATGCCCTGTCCCAAGGCCATCATAATTGGTCAAAAGAGAACAAATTCCCCACTCCTTTAACAAAGTCTAAAGATCAAATGTATATCATTGAAAGAAGCAACATACCAACTTTTTGGAAAAGCTGCTTCCGTTTATTTTTAAATTAACAATTGTCGTTAAAATGCTCCAGCGAAATGCCAGCATCAAGAAGGAATGTTTTCCACCTGCACAGATTAACGAATTTGCAGCTGTTAAACAAGCAAATTTAGTTAAAAGAAGTTTAACTAACTTGTGGAGTTAAAAGAACCGGAATTCGAGTTATCGGGGTAAATTTCAGTGACTTTTTAATCAAGGGAAAGAAAATTTAGTTCGAGTTGGCGGGGAATTCGAGTTATCCGAGTAAAAATGACTGGAAAGTGGGGCGAAATCCAAGGGAAATTGAACTTAGTGCGAGTTAGCGGGGGGTTCGAGTTATCTGAGTTCGAGTTATAAAGGTTTTACTTTATTTACAGTTTTGCTCATTAGCATACGACTTAACCCACAGAAAGCGTCACTGAATGCACGAATGAAATTCAAAAGTTTATAAAAGAGTTGGTTATTTTGAGGAATTTGTGCAATTTTCCGCGCTTTACAAGCAATAACAAAGGAAATGTCAGCTATCGAAAACTGCGAAATTGCTGGGTGTCTTGTACAACGTACAATTCTTTCTAAAGTTTAGAGTTTTCAAAAATTATTTCCCCAAAACTATTCGGTATATTGGGCTCATATTTGCGCAGATCACTGAATTGTTGAAAGGTAAACAAAGATTCGCCTTTACTCTAACACCCCACGCCGCATATAACTAGCACAATAACTCAACCGTTGGAAACCGATGGAGTATAAATGTCAACCAATTTCATAGTCAAACGCAGAAAAATAAAATTCTCGCATAATCATCATAAATTTCTTCAGCCTCTGATGTTGTTTCAACAGGGACCTGCTTGTCGGTTAGCACGAGAAAAACCCTATTTTTTTCAATTCTCCGTGAACAGTAATTGAATAAATTCCTCTGAAGACGAAAGAGATATTTTCATTTGGACATCTGTTGCGTGGACGAGCATGTAGGTATTCATAACGTGATTTATTGTTCGTTTCGACGTATTCACTGAGTTCTTCAGTCGAGGTGGGGCTTCTCTCGTATAATCACCATGGATAACGAAACCTCCTCAGTCCCTGATACTGTTCGAACAGGAGTCTGTTATTTGGTTGCCTCTTTATATTTACTCGCATCTACTCTAACAGTTACGGCAAATGGCCTATTACTGCTCGTTATATTCAAGGATCCACTAAAGTGCTTCAGGCGACCATTTGCGGTGTATATCGCAGGACTTGCAATCACTGATTTTCTGTTTGGTGCAGTCGGTGACACCATTACAGCCAAGAATAAAATTTATTGTGCTAAGAACGAAGACGGTGAAACAACGTTTTACTATGTCGTGGATTATTTCATCGATAACTCAGCTACCGTGTTGGTTGTTGCTTTGTCAGTTGACAGACTTCTCGCAGTCGCTTTTCCAATTTTTTACCGCTGCACTGTCAGGAATACTCATGCTGCCTTCGTGGTTGTGTGCGCCTGGGTTTATAGTCTTTCGTTTAGTTTAATTCAGCTTACAAACGTTCCTGAGGATATTTACGACACTGTAGACGTCCATTTACATGTGACATTTGCATTAACAACAACGGGAATTATTTACTGCATCATCGACTGGACTATTCGTAAAAGTAGGAAGTTTTTCCTTGGCGCTAAAGAAACTGTAACGCGCAGAACTAATCAACGATTGAAAAGTCTTAAAAGCGAGAAAGAGTCTGCTCTCACGGCCTTCCTTATACTACTTGCTTTGGTTATAACACAAATTCCTTACCTTGCGATGATTGTTCTCCGGGCAAACTGTAAGAGCTGTCGCGTAACCACATGGTATTTCATTTGCCAGGAGTGCGCTGATTTCCTTTTATGCGTAAGTGCTATTGCAAACCCTGTCTTGTATGGCTGGCGAGTAAAGCAGTTTCAAAGATCGTTCATGGTGGTTTTATGCGGAAAGAAGACCCGTAATACAGAGCTTGGAAAGTCACGAGATACTACTTTTGAAAAAACCTTGGAATTTAATTGAATGTTGTACAGACATTGTGTTTTAAAAGTGCAACAACATTATTCAGATTATTTATTCCATTTTAATTTTCTCTGTCCTTGTATTTTATCTTCAAAAATTTTCACGTGAGTCTCCTAGGAAACCAGTTTTCGTTTTTATTTTCTTTCCATACAGGGATGAAATTTCTTTAGTTCTCTAACAGGAGATCGAAATAATTTTTACGCTTGAGGACGCCGGGCATTAACAAAGTTTTTTTTGGTCAGTTTTTTTTTCCTGCTTTTTTCAGTACAATTCTTGACTAGTCAGCAAGATACCGCAACGGATACTTGATGCAACCAAAGATGCGACTTTACGGCATTTTTTGAGAAATCGCAGCAAACTATGTATTTCAGAATAATTGCTCTGAGGACTGCAATAACATTTTTGCCAGCTTACATCTGCGACAAAAGTTGCATAAAAAATCCCACATGTAAACGGTGTTAACAGTGCAATGCATGATTTCATTTCTAGGAGGATGCTTGCATTACTTATCTGCATGAAATTCAGCTATTAAATGAACATAGGAATGTTTTAAAATTAAATCTTTTTATTTGTTTTCCTGATCTTTATATTTCATGGCATTTATGCCTGAAAATTGATCCGTAAGAATTGCCCCCTTACACAAAGCCAAGGTGCAAGGCTGGCGAGGAAGGGAAGGCGAGAGTTTCATCGTCCTTTCCTTCCAATGATGTGCCTCGTGCTTTGCTGGGTTCCAGTACCGCGCATTATCTCGCGCTACGCTTGCAAGAGCCTTTTTAGAAAGGGGTAAGAATTTGTGCCTTTGTTTTCGATCTCAACGCGTCCGTGCCTTTCGCTTGTTCATCATGAAAAATGAAACCTGGACAGTTTCTGAGGCTACAAGAATCGGAACTTGCTCATCGATAGGCGTTTTATTTCTCGTAGCATCCGTTCTTACAGTGACAACAAACGGCCCTTTGTTGTTCGTGATATTCAAGGATCCACTGAAATGCTTCAGACGACCGTTCGCTGTGTTAATTGCTGGGTTAGCAGTCACTAATTTCCTTTTCGGTGCAGTTGTTGACACCACCGCCGCAAAGAATGAATACCACTGCGTTCAAGACACCGATGGAGAAAACAAATTTGACTCTGTAGCGGATTATTTCATCGATAATTCAGCAACTTTACTAGTTTTTGCGCTGTCAGTTGATAGGCTCCTCGCAGTTGTTTTTCCATTTTTTTACCGCTGCTCCGTGAAGTCAATCCACGCGTGCATAGCGGCTGTTGCCATTTGGAGTTTCTCGCTTGCGTTCAGTTTAATTCAGCTAACAGAATTTCCACAAGATATTTACGACACGATCGATGTCCATCTCCATGTGACATTTGTACTAACAGCAACCACAATCATTTACTGCGTCATTCATTGGACCATTCGCAAGAGAAGAGTATTTTTCCCTATCGCTTCAAGGGATTCATGTCGCAACTCGGAACAAAGCTGGAGAAATTTGAAACGCGAGAGAGAATTCGCGTTCACCGCTTTTCTGATACTTCTTGCTTTGGTTATCACGCAGATTCCTTACCTTGTGATGATAATAGTTAAAGCAAACTGTGAAAGTTGTCTCGAAACAACTTGGTACTTCGTGGGTTTTAAGGTCTCCAACTTCCTTTTATGCGGAAGTGTTATTGCAAACCCTTTTTTGTACGCCTGGAGAGTAAAGAGGTTTCGAAACTCCTTTATGATCGTCTTCTGCAAATCACGAATCCGTCACAAAGGACAGGAGATTTCCTTGAGACAACTTGAAGGAAGAAAATCAACAAATTATCGCAAAGAGTTAACTTTTATGCATATATAAGAACTTTGTAGAACGACTTATAATGTGTTCAATCGATTAAATAAAAAATCTTCAACGATCATATCGATTACAACCTACGATCATTGTGAGATCGACCCACTTAATTTGAGGCCAGTTTCCATATCATTCATTTTTAGTAACCTTAAAGTTAAGCGATCATGTGGTAAGCAATGCAAATCATGTACGCGGTAGTCTCCGGACGCTCTTGGGAGTAAAACTTTACCAACTTGATTAATTCACTGTCCCATACATTTGCTATGCATGCAAACGCTTTTTGCCTTCAAAAACGCAATTCAAGTTTTCTGTTTGTTTCAGTAAAAGAGATAGACATTAAATTAATGAGATCCGCAAATATTTTATCAATTGTAACACAATCTGACCAGCACTGTACTCACTTTCGCTTTTCATTTATGAGTATTACTTGACTGTATAAATAATGCGTGGCGCTGTGCGGAAATTGTAACCCTGACTTTTCAAAACAAACAAGGAAGTTTGTTTCTCTTTAATATGACTGAGCAAATTTAGTATTTTTTGAGAGACAAAACTTGTCTAATGGCTTTGGTATCGTTCAATAGCTACCTCAAATTGGATTTCAAAAACTGCATCCTTTGTTGACTTCATTCTGTTATTAAATATTAATGAACAATACATAAGGTCAATTTCCTTCTTCTCGTTTCTTTCTTTTCGTAATTGTTTATGAATTGTTTATGCGCACTCTAACCACCAGGCACGCGATAGGGCCATTTAAACGATGAAAATAAGACGCCCACTTTCCGTGTAAACGGCACATTTCGTCTAAAATAAGACGCGACTTAGCTACGACGTGTCTTATTTTAGAACAGCCCTTAACATCTATTCTCATAAGACGCGTCTTAGCTAACACGAGAAAAACTTCGTAGAAATGACCTTCGCGTCTTACAAGAGGCGCGAACGCATGCATAGTACTCGGACTACGCATAGTACTCGGACTGGCAGGCTACTGGCAGGGAAAAGTTGTTTACCATTTACAACGCGTTTTCGTCTCCTTGGGTTGTCACCTATTCCAAGACTTTTAAGCTTTATTTGTTTCTTCGCTTAAGTATGAGCACTCCGACAAAGGCAAAACGATACACGTGATCTACCGCTGAAGAAAAAGAAAAGACTCCCTTATTTTCATTAAACAGGTCTTCAAAATATTGCCTCTGCGGCAAATCGCAACATGACGCCGTAACTTTGAAAGGCGCGCCGTGTTTGATTGCCGTTGCTGCGGGCAATATTCACATGAAAACAAGTCAAGAACAGAAATAAGAAGCGAAACATTTATACGAGCTGTTTTCGTCTTAGATAAGACATGCTCGTATGATACTACAGTTCGCGTCTTATTTTTTCGTCGTATAAATGGCCCTAATGCCTGGTTTCGATACAACCACTGTTACGGCTGAAAAAATTGCAACAGCGCCTGCTTCTACTGCGAACGTATTAGTTTGAAAAGGAAAAGTAAAACCATTCATCGATCATCTTTT
Source organism: Porites rus (assembly GCA_964035705.1). Lineage (NCBI taxonomy): Eukaryota > Metazoa > Cnidaria > Anthozoa > Scleractinia > Poritidae > Porites > Porites rus. The sequence continues at coordinate 4,871,659 of OZ038003.1, read as the reverse complement.
TATTTTACAATCAAGCGTTAACATATTCATAAAAGTTTCTCGCTATTATATACAAATTCAACACATACACAAGCTGTGTATCTACTAAAAAAATGTAACATCTAACCATTTTCAATTATTCAATTATGGTTTCAGTTATTGGAAAAAAGATGTACTTTTTAAAAATTTTTTTACAAGGTTACCTTTGAGATTAAAACGTCTCTTTAATGAACGTTTCTTAAATTTAAGTTTGCATACTTTGTGCCACTGAATTATGAACACTTGTTTGTCGTAAAATAATTTAGTTTTTTTCTTTTTCTTTCTTAAGTTATCAAGTAGTTTATAACAATTGCTGATAAAACTCCTGAATCTTTAACTCTCAAGCGAACGTTAATGCTAATAGTCTCCCTCGTGGCCTTTTTTGTCTCGTCGCGCAAAGGTCCTCCGACTATGAGAATGCTAAGTCTTAATAAAAAAATCGTTTCCTCAGACACTGGATCAAAGTTCTTGCTTTACCAAACAATAATTTTCATTTACTGGATACGTTAAATGTTTTCTTTAATACTGTTCAATCGGGGACGGACTCGAAAGGACCCATTTGTCCATGGCCGGTTGGATAGCTCGACATTTCCACCCGATTAATCACTATCCAGTCGATGACTAGTAGAAGAAAGAAGAACAGTGTTTTACCCAGGGGATGGACTACATACATTTTGAACAACTGGAGTTTGATTTTGTTTATCCACCTTTCTGACAGGAAACGCTTAATGTGGTCATTTAAATGAAAAATATATAAGCGTTGTTATTGCTTTTTCCTGAGGGTTCTATTTGATTTCTGTACTTTGATGTGTACAGCTAACTTGTTGAGAAGATGAATTTTTTACTCTATACCCCAAATCAGCCATCCGGCTCATTAACACTCCCCGATTTGGGCTCCAACCTCTGTAAGCCCTTTAAAAACCGGTTATGAAATTGTATAAGCTCAGAGCTTACAAACCGCAGTTTACGGTCTCATGCAGTTTACTGTTGTTCATTTTTGTTTGTTAATGTTTACTGGCAAGTGCTCTTTAGGTTAGCTTCCTTATATTCTCCATAAGACATTCTATGAACAGGCGAAGGCAAATCGCTAACAAGTTGGTTTCTTATCACATCGGCGATGGAAGAGTAAGGCAGCACTTTGGAAAAGAACAAGAATTCCAAGTCCTTTGCGTGAACCGCGCGAAGTCCCATCAACTTGAGAAGAATTTTGCCGAAGCGAAACGTTTCGTCGGGAAAACGGGTTTTGCAGTAACGTTCCATAGCGGACAAAACGACTTCCTGGCTTGTTTCTGCATCTGGCAAGCAGCCGGCTTCTACGCTGTCTATGGACAAAAAGAACCACGTAGAGTTAGTATGGCGTCCATTCTTCAACTCTACTCAGATCACATCTTTTCCTAATTTTTGCGGAGGGTTTTAGTGAAACATAGTGATATTTGGCATCTTGTCGAAAACGAGGGATTATGGAATTCGAAGCAGGTACGTATAGATACGTTAAAATTTTGACTCGTTTCTGGGAAACTGCCCACCTACCCCTCCCGTGAGCCAACATTTTGCCCTAAGTGAGAAGTAAGTGTTAATGTTGGCTTAGGGGAGGGGTAGACGTATAATGATCCAAAATTTATGAGGGCCATAAGTATATATTATATTTGTCCGAGGTCGTAGCTCAAACAGCAAAGAGAGAAGACAAGAAAAGGAAAGGAAAAGGCCCAGAATATAAATTTCAGAAACTTTCGTTTCAGGTTGATTTGGCTAACACTCCTCACCTGAAGAAAACAACACCATGACTCTAAGACATGCGTACTCAGCTTCCTCGAAACCACGCAGGCGCAGCAGACATTCATGGAAATTGGCCAGCGTCTGCTTGAGTCGTAGTTTTCGTTCGTTACACATTCCCGTGCAAGTGTCAATCTCGTAGGCTAACGCTACGGAATCGATTTGCAAATCATACTGGGCTGCGATTAAAATGAACAGGTCGCTCCAACAACAGCGTAACATGCTGTATTGTTCGCAGATATCAAGATTAGCAAACATCGGCACGTGCTGAACCCATTTTAAGGCCGCAGTGAAGAGTGTCCACACCCTGTGACTTGGACTGGACTTCATGTTAGGGGAGTTAGGAGCAGCAGTTATTGCTGCTCTGGTGCTTCGTTCCAGCTGCGTCAGCAGTGTTATCAAGTCATATTGCGAGGTGAACGACTTGGACGACCTCGATAGGTAGGAGTATTTTGTGGGTCTCCCTCTTCTGATGGCTGAAATAAATAAGAATATTGAGCATAAAACATAAATGAAGCCATGAATAGTGAAAAGAAATACTGAGCTAAAACATTAGCGACGGCCTATAGCTGTAAGATGCGAGGACGGCGACGGCAGGGAAACTGTCGCTTAAAAAGTGAGTTCGCAGTGTCTCAATCTTCATCGTGGTTATTCCAACTAGCTTGTCAAATGTATACGAAATCTCCTGGAGTTGAATCCCTGAGAACCTCATCCAAGTTCAGAAAGAGAAAGAAAATTCCTTTGTTGCTTGTTTACGTTCTCCGTAAAACATGGAATTTGACAGTTTCACGTCGCAGTCTTGGAAAAACGGCAAAGAAATGTACAAAAAAAGTGTGCTGCACAAGCAAAGTTGTTATTTCGCTTATTAAACCCATTGCTTTTTTGACGTTCTCATTGCCGACGCCGTCGCCGATCTTAAGGTCCCTATTTACTGAGAGTGTAAGAGTGCAAGACACTCGCTTGTAATTCCTGATCGGTCTAACGCGTGTCCGCTGTTTTTTTTTCTCATATTCTCATTCTTCAAGATGACAATCGGAAAAAGGCTTTGTCGTTTGTTAAAACACTTTTACCAAGTTTTGGCTAACTAAGGCAATGTAGGGAAATATCGCAATGACATAAAATTGCGTGCCACCCTTTTGTTGCCATGACATGCAAAAGAAAGATTGAAAAAAAAAACGATAGATTTTTCATGCATCTGATTAAATCCTATTACTAAAATTTCGCGTTTAAAACTTTGTCAATAAGGGTGTATTTAAGGAAGATCACCACTGTATCTGAGTATAAAAATTTCGAACTAGAAAGAGAAAGCCAAAAAACGGCACAATTTGCATTGGTCAGAGAGAGAATAATTTTTTTAAAAGATGATATAAAATGATGAAAAACAACCACCAAAACTGAAGGTGCTACTGTTTCTGAGGTACAATCAGTAACGGTTTGTTACGATTACAAAAAAGAAAAGAAAGAAAAACATTTAACGCACAGTTACGGTCATTTTCGCGAGTAAATAGTATCAAAAGTGCAAAGTTATGGCATACGGTTGCAAAGCATCCTTCGAACGCAGTTTTACCTAAATTTATATTTTTTCAAGTTATAGTTTGTCATAACACCGAATTGATGTCCACCTTTCCAGTGTCATTTTTTTCTAAGATGACACATCTTTATACTATCTAACGGTAGCACTTATGTCATGCCACAGATAACAGGGGTAATACACAAAGGATCTCTTATGTAAGGTAATGTAAATTCCAATGCTAAATATAGTTAAAAACATACCATCTCTTCTCATCCCAACCGCAACGCACTTCTGGAATCTGCAGTACTGACATTGTGTTCGATTCTGGCGATCGATGCGGCAGTTCCCAGAGGATTCGCAGCTGTAAGACAACTTGTACCGCACTGTTCGGTTGAAAAAGCATTTGCAGCCTTCGCAAGTAAAAACGCCATAGTGTCTACCGGACGACGGCGCATTGCAAACCGCGCAATCGATCGTCTTTTCTGGGTTATCGTACCAATAAACTTCATGAAGCTGTGACCACGACATTTTTTTTTCTAGGTTTGGAGAACTATATCTCTGTGTGCCCGACCGTTAACACTGCTCACCCGCCCCGATTCCGCCGCGAGATAAGTGTGACATAAACCTTAATAAATGTTTCATAGACTTCTCCGGCCGTCTTATTGGAGGTTTTAAGCGTGGAATTAACCGGTATGGAACAAAGGTATCGCAAGGTGTGAAGGTGAAAAAGGGCATTGTCCCAATAAAATTACTGACAAATTCTGGAGTGTTCCCTGCATTCCGTTAAATAAACTTAACTTCTGCAAGTTGTTTCCCCCAATGTTTACTTTCCTTTCCTGCTCCTGTTGAGTAGACAATCGATTGTTTTCCAAATTTTTAATGCAATACATGTCGTTCAAATTTACTTGTCACAGAAATAATTAATTCATGCATATTACAAGGTACGTGTCAGTCACCTACTGTCAAATGGAAAGAGGCTTTGTTTCCAGGGATAAAAAACACACAAAGGAAAAGTAATCCTATTTTATTTCTCGTAACTTCTGTCTCTATCCGTATAACATGTTTGTGAATAACTCCTCAGCAAATGTGAAAAAATGTTACAGCCGACTTCTGTCAGAAATGAACAGGCACCCAAAATGCATTTCATGGTTCCCTTTCAAATTTCGATCTATTTCTTGCTAATCCTTTACTAAATGAAAAATTTCCACCATAGGTCATCTGAAGCGAAGTCCCTCTATTATTCAATACATTTTAAGTCGGGAAGTATCAACTTTTATCAGCCCTTAAGTAAATATTTAAAAAAATAAATAAAACAAACAAACAAACAAATATCCAACAGGGATAGACCACTAAAACCACAACTCCTTATTTATAGTTTAAAAGATGGTACGACTCCAATAAGGCAAAAAGTTCTGTTCAAACCGATTTATTCTACTACTGATAACGGGCCTGTCACGTCGCCAACTGAGGAAAGTGAGTTTGGGAGTAAGAACGCCCTTTTCCTGAACAAAGATTTTCAGATTTGCTGGCAAATTTATTTTGATCATTATTATTAAATGCCTCGTGCCATTGATGACCAGTTACCACTGCTTTTATTCAAATGATTCAGTTTAGGAAAAAGATCGCAAAACGTCCGTATAGAACAGGGTAATTTGGCCAAACACTTGACGACTGGTGTTGTACCAGGAACACAAGAGTTAATCGCGCGATGAATTCACCACCGGTAAAAACTATTGTTTCAAGTAAAGATTTCCAAAGGATTTCTCTAAACAATAACATAATCGTCCTGTGGTAGTGCAATCACCGTTTTTGAATCCACGTGTCTGGTTTCATTTAACATAACTGAAGACGAAAAGTGTTTGGAAAAACATGTTGTAAATCGAGCTCAATGGCTTAAAATTCAAGTAAAACGTTTCAAAAGAATAAACGGAAAACTTCAACGTTTAAAGTCCCCCCCGCCCCTACAAGCCTACAAGCGGGAGCGAGGTACTGCACCAGGAAATCCCTTTTCGACAACTATCTTTTTAATGGTCACACTCCAAGACTTACTCCAAAGACTTCAAAATAATAGCCACGTGGACCGAGATAGGTTTGGTTCGGGTATTACACGAAAGATTTAGAAACATGGAAAAGAGTAAGTTGGAAAAAGAGAAGCAGAAGAGAAAGTCTTATTTTACATCGCTCTGAGAAAAAGATAAAACGAAAATGTCAAAGGTGTGATAACATTTTTAATCTACCATTAAATTTTCCCAATACACTATGAATATTTTATGTTAACATCAAAATCTATTTGGTGCCTTTCCATAGCTCTTACATCACATGGTTTTAGAACTACTTTAAAGTTATTGATTCAAATACGTCTTTTTTTCATCCTTGACCTTCGAGTATCTTTCTATCCCAGGCGCGCGCTTTATTGTATAAGATTTGTTCCTGTAAGCCAAGGTGGTGAAGTTACCAGCCCCATGCATACCAAACCAGAATGTTTCATCAATGCAGACGACAAACAAAATTCACCCTGCCGATTCCTAACGCACTGAAAATGAAAATCCAAGAAGTTACATTCTAAATATTAGGCAAAGTGTTGAAATACAAATGACAATAGAAATGTACAATTAGAGTTTGATTTGACTGGAAATTTAATATCTACAGATTCAAAAGTTAGAACCACCCAACATGCTAATGCACTTGGCTGTCAAGTTGAAATGGTGTTTTTGTAGAAAGAACTTTGGCGACCTTTTCTCTTTTTCAAGGATACATTTTAGAGAAGATACAAACAAAGCCTGAGAGACAAAGCCTACTTTGCTTCCCGCGAACAAACATAGCTTTCAATCTTTCACGTAACTTGGCCATGAAAGGCAGGCAGTGTAATTTAGTACCAATCACGTTGGAACTGCCATCATTGATGGATAGGTTGTCTTATCGGCTTTTCAAGAAATTATTTCAGGTGTAGTGGAGATGTGAAGATAATTAATCCAGGTTAGATACTGTGGTTTGGGCATCAAGTCATGAAAAGCGCTTCATCTTTTAAGTCCCAATGGTGACCAAAATCAATTTTCTCCTAGCGATATCCATACATTGTCAAGAGATTAGGTTATGAGAATTGACAAAATGATCACCAAAGAGAAAATGCCTTGATCTTTTATGAAATTCTCTCAACTAATTCTTTAAGAAAAGTATAGACATCAGTTTGGAGAATTTGTATGTGGATATTGGGGTTTAAAGGGTTAACGCACTTACAATCGGCTGACTTACACTTCTTCTCCAGGTGTTTTTTTGTATACGCGTCTTACCTATTGCATGTTAAAAACTGACTAGGAGGGTGGTTGGAAATCGAAATTTCAAGTTAGAGATTTGCAAGCACCCAATAATTCAAGTTAATGGCGGCACTGTTACCAAAATTTAGCACTTAAGAACTTTCTAATTTTTTGGGCCGGAAAACAGTGGAGTCAACGCGAGCAGGTAGAAATATTATGAACACCCTTTGTTAATACTGTATCATTTTAGTTTGACTATCTATGACAGTAGCTTTTCTGTTGTGACTAGTGCTCTTTTTACGCTAACAAAACTTTTAGATAAGGCAGTTTAGTTTTAACAAAACAAAGCCTGAAAAAATTGATACATAGACACTAATTCTAGAAACACTATTCACGCAAACAGACAAGACTTAACGTTACTACCAATTCCTCTATTGAATTAGATTGTCCTTGTTGAATTTGCTTTTAAATGCAAATTATATTGATTTTAAACAAATGTGTTGATTTGTTTTAAATACAAAGTTCCATGGCATCGTATCATGGCAATAACAAGGATGTGTCAGTAGACGCGAACGTTCCACAGTTAATAACGAAGCACTATGATCCAATCGCCCGTCTGATAGCTTATAACATCCAACTATGATTTATTTAAAATAACATTGGAGCAGATGCAAACAAAAGAGCCAGCTGCTTAACAGCGTTTAGAGATTTAACTGCATTAAGGATATTAACTTGAAAAGCATCGATCATCGAGAAGATGTTTCCTTCTTTCAATAACAAGCCTGCGTGGACTGAAGAAAACGAAGTTCACCCTTAATGGCTATATTAACGCCTTTTCCATAACTCCACTTTGCTAACCCATAATTATTCCCTTAAGATGCCTCGTGCCTTTCATAATGGCTTTGTTCTCAGGGTGAAAGGCCATTCCATGTCAGTGTGGAATGCGAATACTTCATTCACACCTCTTGGTGTGGTCATACGAAAAGGATTCCATTAATGAATATGCCACCCACAAAACAACTACAGTCTCAGACAAAATTGTTGGGACGTTTTTGTGTGTTCTCCTCCCTTCAATGTTGGTGTACACGATTTGCCGACTGAATCGCAATAAACAACATTGGGAGGGAAAAGGGAAGCACGGGAAGGGAAAAAAAGGCTTTTGCGTTAACTGTCCCAACTATTTTTGTCTGAGACTGTAATTGTTTTTCCTGCCTCGATAATAATTTAAAGAAGCGCTCCCACCTACAGTAACTCAAACCTTTCATTAACCGCGGGGACTCAAAATTTCTCTGTAAAACCGCGCAAACAGGTGCAACTTCATACAGTGAAGTAAGAACAACTGAGATTCACTACCCAGAGAACAGAACAAACCAAAAGAACGAAAATCATAGATGTTGACAACCTATCCGAATTAACAAGTGCAACTGCATACAGTTAAGTCTAAACAACTAAGATTCACAACCCAGAAAACAAAAACACAGCGAAAACCAATGAAAGTTTTTCACTACCAAATCAAATTAAAATGTCACGGGGTTTATTTGATTTGTCTCTCTACGAACCTTTTGTAAGAGGGCTTTTTATTTGTCAGAATAGAGCGGCAAGACTATACCGCAGGTCTGTCAATACTAAATAGTATACACGAGGGAGATAGTTTTTCAGCAAAAAATCTTTGAAAAAGAGTCTTTCATTGTCAATATGACTGGCCTGGCCAGGATCCGGCAGGCCAGTCGCCAGTTGAGACTTTTTATAAAGCGCCCTAAGAAACGGCCTAAAGCAAGAAGTCTCAAAGAATTGTCCTATGTGATAAAAAATGTCTTCTGTAAACGGAAGTACTTAAAAGGATTTAAGTCCAGAGCATTCCAAACCACTTGAATTGAACGTTTCGAAGCATTTCTGGCCACCTGCTCTCTGGATCCTGATCTTGACTTGTGTTTTGTGCAAACGTGAATTGAATATGTTTAAATGCACAAACAACTGACACACAGGCACGGTATACTGACTATACTAGGGGGCTTAAGGAACGACGACGGCGTCGGCGACGGCAACGAGAACGGCAAAAAAGCAATGATGAAGTTTAGATTAACAAAACAACATCTCTACACGTGCATGACGCTTTTTTGTACATTTCTTTGCCGTCGTTGCACGCCTGCGACATGAAACTGCTTAATTTCATTTCTGGTGGAGGACGTGAACACACTGCCTTTTTCTTTTACTGAACTTCGATACTGTCCTTTAGAAGTCAAAGTCAGAAAAATTTGCCAACATTTGACGAATTGAACGCGAAGGAATAATCAATCAGTCCCTTTTTTTGTGCCTTTAATCAATTAATTATTTAACTATCAGCTTTCCTCGCCAAAAGGATAATTAGACGATTTCCTTTGGGAAAACATCTAATGAAGAAGAAGTTTAAAGTTCGTCAGTTCAATTTCGCTTGAACTTAGAGGCGCAAACGTTACCCGCAAAGTTGGCAGTCAAAGCTTTTATGGCTATAACATACTAAACAGGAAAAGGAGCTCATTTGAAACCTTAAAATCAATTCTCATTCTTACTGATTAAAATACCTGCGTCAATGTGGAAAAACGTGGACACAAGTTCAAATGCTGAAATTCCGCTCTTAAGGCCATTTTTCAGCAATTTCAGTTGTCCTGGCTATTTTTACCAACTTTAACGCATTCTTGCTCGGAATGAGTAAGCCGGGATTAAAGGCAATGTTACTGAAAGTTGTCACCGCGATGTCTCAAAGAAACGGCGCGCGAAACTTGATACGATTTTGGGCGATTTGGGGCAAATCACATCAAATATTGCGGCAGGTTTGCCCAGAAACTGCAATAAAATTACCGCTGGGGCAAAAGTTTCACTGAAAATCGATCAAAAAAGCAAAAATTCGTATAATAGAGAGGTCAAGCATCACGTTTACGTCTAACAGCAAACGCGAATATGTACCACGTGACGAAGTTTCTCCTTTATTTGTCGTTTACTGTTCATCATTTCAACACATAAATTAGTAGTTTCATGCAATTTTTCGTTTATAAGAATTGTTTTGAGCTGTTTTTATCTGCTCATTTCCTATTTTGAGAAATTCTCAACTTGATTCTGCCGTTTGCCGTATACGTGATGCTTAAACTCTCTAACTGCTAACTACGTGAACCGTGAACTTTGCCATTGTTATATGAAACCGCCACTTAAGCTGAATGCAGTTTTCCAAGAAAAACTAACATTTCCGTCGATTTTCGCAATATTACTCGAACTCCTCCAAGCAGTGCTGTAAGCAGTAAAGTATAATACAGCCACAAGTTTAAAGTGACAATTCAAAGAATACCCTATGTTGTTTACAACTAAATGTATAAAACTTTCCTTTTAGCAGGACACGTGCCTGAAACAATAATATCCAAAAATAAAATCCTCATTACATAAGGATCAAAACGTTTTAGCAATAGGCCCCTTGTTTTTCAAAGTTTTTCCCCTTTATCTAAAACCCTTTCAGGTTCAAAGTGACTTCTGGTAGCACAGACATTGCTGCCCTGAAATCCTTATTACAAAGGGATGGGCCCCTTTATCTAATCCAATGAAGCTAAAATTCTTACATGGGTTCAAGGTAATTCTGGTGGCACAGAAATTGCTGTCCTGACAGGCACAAAAACATATCTTCGGTTGAGACAAGATTAAAGTCCTTCATTGAATAGATGGAGACAATGTAAAGCTTTGATTCAGTCCTTACTGTATTTTTTCAACTCTTTGTATCTATATCATTGTTTTTGAAGCCTGAAAATCTTACAAGTGTAAGATGATTCTACAGGTGGATAAAATTGCAGCCTTTCCATGCGCACACTTAGAAACCACTGTAGGGCGGAGTTTAGTGCCGCGCATCAAAATTTCCAGGTAATCTTTCCAATCTCTTTCTGTAAAATACTGACAATAACAGCACCACAGCAAAGTACTGGTCAGTAGCTTTCCTATCAACGATACATGACTGTAACACTAAACTGTTTTATCCCAGCTCAGACTAAAACGTAGAACCACTTTGTACAGCGCCATAAACACCACCATACTAGGCGGAAAGAACAGCTCATTAGCTTTCATTTGAATGGTCACAGTTTAGGATTTGATCCACAAATGTTCGAACCACTTTGAACATCACACTAAATAGCTAGGACCACTTGGTCACAATTTAGAATTTCATCCACAGACTCAAAAATTCGAAATAGTTTTTTGTATTATTGTATAGTTAGCGAAGAGCATTGATAATCGGAATCACGTGTTTTCTAAAAGATATTTTTACCATAGCTTATATTTGACATCTACGAGGCCAAAGTGTCTTCTCTCTCATTAAAAGTGAATTTTGCATCTTTAATGTTACAGTTTCTCCAGTAACTATAACCACTATAGTAATTTTAAAAAATATTGTTGATTTTCTTTTAATCTTGTGAAAATTTAGTAGGACAAGAAAACGAGAAATATATTTGGGTTCGCTTCAGTTGCACCAGTAAAAATTGCAGCTGAGACAAAAACAACAAACAATAGATAGCTGGGACAATCTGATATTGGTTTTCCAACTGACGTTTGGAAAAGTTCGCCTTTTATTAAAAACAAGAATGTGTCAAAGAATGTATCAAAGTGCTACAACCTTCTAGCCCCAGTTTTTCAAAAAGTGGATAACTCCATACAGTGGAAAAATCACTATCCAACGGATTTTGCATTTGGTTTTCTAATACTTATCCAATGGATAGCTCTATCTAACGTTTGATCAGTCAGGGTGTGGTTGAAAACTTTTTCGAATCCTTTATTTTCCGAGAATCGGCAACCTTTGTGTAGACGTCTCCTATTTCCTAAGAATCGGTGGTTAGACAATAAAAGCATGCTTACGACCTAGCCAGAGATTTAAAGCCAGTTTTAATTTCTTAACTTCGCTACAGTTTCCGACCACCATTAAACAGCCGAATTCCTGGGCGGGGTGGCCCTCTTATAAAACACAGACTTGTCATTTATACTTCATCATTCTCTCCCTTCTCGGCTGAAAACGGAATTTGAATCGGTTCTAACAGGTTTACCTCCTAACCGACGCAACGTTCCTGTTTCTTTGAGCCTGACTTCCACACAATCTCTCCTCGCCAGTCTGCATAGGATATATTTAGGCAATCCCGGCCACTACAGGCAAATATGACCATTTATTAAGCGACTGTAGACATGCCATGTTTGTTGGGCTCGATTTTCGTGCGAAAAATGACGGAGACCGTTCGCCGATTGTGTTTCCAGATCGCATGGAAACCAAGCTTTAAGAGACTGTTCCCCTCTTCTCTCCGCTACTTTTAGTGTTACACGGCGGGCGACAACAAGAACGCAAAGTGAAATGATGAATGAAGAGTGAAGAGTCGTGGATGTTCGGAAGCAAGAAAAGTCCTTAAGATCCGCCATATTTTTACGAGTACATCAGTGAGAATTTTCAAGACTTCCAAAAGGCAAGCAGCACAGGCGTACCAACATTTTTAACAGCACCCCAAATAAGCGCCGACTAAACAATCTTTCCACGTGTTCTCCAAAGAGAACTACATCTGCTGTGTTAATAAAGTAATTAAGGATTTACACCAAGAAAGGCCAACACGAGGTGGTTGTATCATTCTTGAGTGCCACGCGTCCATTGTTGAATCTTACGAAATGTAAGATAACAACAATAGTTGTTTTTCGTCGGCAGAGCTATTAAGAAACACAGACAAAAAACGCATTATCAATAGATATTCTCTTACGACTGAGTAGTGACGGGTTGCGATATTACACCAGCTATTAATTCCTTGCCTTTTGATTGTTGTAAACGTGTGGGGTAATTTTCAACAATAGTGAACCTGTTCGTTACAACGGGCCTTGTTTGATTGCACAGAGGCTGTCACAAAAAAATTTAAGCCACAAATACTTGGAAAAATATAAGGAAATTGCGGGAAACCAATATGAAAATCGGTCTGATTTCATAAAGGTCGTCTGGGAAAATCTTTAGCCACAGATATTTACTGTAAGCCATTGCAGGAAATTCAGCACTAGAAACCAATTTGAAAGGAAATGCACTGGCCCTATAGCGTCTAAGGCCTCTATTCAACGCCTTCGACAACTCACGCATCAACGGAAGCAGACCTTGTCTCAATACTGTAGACCCAACTATAAATGATTGGCGTCAAAAACCTCCAACTGAGGATTAGTATCTAGTGGAGGAAAATCCAGGGACAAACGTACGTAACTGCCTCATGAGAACCTCGCAGGTGGGCGATTAGACTATCTCAGTAGAGGATGAGGTGATATTCGGTAACGAAATATCAGAAAGTAACCTCACAGGTGGGCGATTGCTAGCGACTATCTCAATAGAGGCCTTAGTTCGCCCCATACAAGGGAATCCAAGACCGTCTTAGATTCTGGATTCCACGCCATGGATTCTGGATTCCAGTCGTTAGTGGGATCGGGATTCCTTGAGGTGTATTCCGGATTCCAAAGCCCACGATTCCGGATTCTAGAAAAAAAAAGTTCTTGGATTTCCTTACATGGGGCGACTTAGTGTAACAGAAACAGTTGCAGTCAATTGAGAATTAAACCTCCGAAAAAAATGTGCCATCGTACACAGCTGCTGATCTTATCAGAACTGTAATGCCGTATTTACTCGATGAAACGCCGCAGACAGAAGCAGAATTACCGGTACCAGGAAACGCCGCACTTTATCAGGAAGAATGCGGCGTTTATTCGAGGACTATAAGCAAAAATACAAGTTGAACCTCTCTAAAACGGCCACCTTGGGGACAGAAGAAAGTGGCCATTGTAAAGAGGTGGCCGTTGTAGAAAGGTTTTAAACACGAGTCAATCTATGATTTTTTGTCTTCCGGGACCAAAAAATAAGTTGCCGTTGTAGAATGCACCAACTACAGAAAGACTCGGTAATCTCATCATCTACACGCACGTTTCGATCACAGCAAAAAAAGCAAGACACTGGAATTTTAAAACATCTTTCTCCTTTAGATAACATTTACAAATGGCTTACCGTAACTGTGGTCAGTGATTTCGAAATAAACGCAGCCCTCCAATAAACGCCACAGCGGAAACGCTAAAAATTTAATAAACAGGCCCCAGTTGCTGAAAAACTGGATAGCGCTATCCGGCGGATAAAGCTCTTTCCAGTGGATAGTGCAATTGGTTTGCCTAATACTTATCCACTGCATAGTGATTAATCCGATGGATAGCGATCCAGCTTTTCAACAACTGGGGCCTGGATTATATTTTTACAAAACATTTCATTTCAGAAGATTAGGAATGGGCCCACTGAAGACAAAAAAGAACTGAACGTCGAATGAAGAGTACAAAATACGCAATTGAACACGGATCAACATTCGGAGTGTCCTAAAGGGGAAACAGGATTTAACGTTTGCACCTTGGAAATTTCTGAATAGGAAATGCTGCAAAGAGCACAGCGTGAAACTTTGAACTGAATAAATATTTAGCGGATTTATTAGAAAACGGTAAACAACCTTTGTTCCAACAGCTGAATTCAACTTACTTAACCAAAACGTTTGATCGTTTTCTCTTGCGGTAAATGTCGGCAGACACTGACAAGTAAAGGTCCGTGGCTACCAGCAGGTTCGCCATTGTCCGAAATTATCCGACACGTTTATAGCAGAACAATAGGAAAGAAAGTGATAGTTGGTATAAATAAGATAATCAGTTTTATAGAGTCTTAAGAGATTATCCATTTAGGTGTGGCGGCTCTTTTGGCTTTTTTATCTTGAACTGCTTTAAATATGTAAATACACTAAGCGTTTCTTAATCTTAGATTTTGTAAACAGGGGATATTTAGACGCATGGTACACAAAAAATAAAGTCAATAATAAAGCCAATTAAGTAAGCACGAAGGCGAAGGTGTATTAAGTTAGAAAACAACAACACTGCACGTTTATAAGACGTTTTGTGGATGAATTCAACAAAATTCGATGGATTTTCATTTTACTTTCGGGATGCATTCTTCATGAATTTTGTTAATCTTAGATTTTGTAAACAGGGGATATTTAGACACATGGTACACAAAGAATAAAGCCAATTAATAATTAAGCACGAAGGCGAAGGTGTATTAAGTTAGAAAACAACAACACTGCACGTTTATAAGACGTTTTGTGGAGGAATTCAACAAAATTCGATGGATTTTCATTTTACTTTCGGGATGCATTCTTCATGAATTCATCTCCAGGACAATTCGTCCGCGCATTCAACAAATTGAGCCAGTGTTGCAACAACTGCGATAATGTTTAAAAAACGAAAATATACCATTGCCGTTTTCGTTGCCGTTACCGTTATGTTTTTTAAAGTAGGCACCCTAGGAGACTACGACGGTTACTTCTGTTAAGTAATTGGGCGAAATAGAATAAATATATATACGTTTTCAATGGTTTCTCGTTGTCGGATCGTAAAATTCCTCATCTCTATTTGTAACAACGACCGGAAAGGGCGACAGCGACTTGTTCAAACCGATTTCAGAAGAAAAGAAATGACAAAACAAAACAAAAACAAAAAAACAAATCCCATACCCTGGTTCAAGAAAGCACAACACTCCACCCTATTTCAGAGACACACGACTAAATCTACACCCAATTTAAAACTAAGAGAGGTCAAAAACCAAACTCTTTGGGCTGCACATGCAAGGCTAACATAGCCATCCCAACCCTACCCTGCGAGCAGAGGCCCTTCGATCTTTCTAGATAAGACTTATCCAGGAATATCGAAGGGCCTCTGCTCGCAAGGTATCCCAACCCCAGACTGTACAGCTTCAGAAATGGTGAGCCCAACAAGCAGGAAGCTCTTGACGCACATGGTAAAGTAAATGCACAGGCCACCCAAGGTTGCCCGATTTTCATGACTTGCACCAGTCATGATATAGTCTGCGTAGCAGGCGTAGAAAGGGGTAGGGGATAGGGAAAAAGGGAGGGGGGTAGGAGAGAGAATTTGGTGCTTTTCTCCCTCTCCCTACCCCTCCCCTTTTTGCGCCTGCCACGCAGGCTAGTCATGATATGAATTGAAAGTTGAAGTTTGAAAACGTCTGCTGAATGCTATTGCTGATTCAGTATTTTTGTTCTCTAATGGAAGCCCCGGTTTTCGTCGGGAACGTATAGGTGGAGTTAAAATGGGCAACAAATCAATCAAAATCAGATCGAAAGAAAAAAAAGACAACAAAACTGACACTCGCAAAGCAAACAACATGTCAATTAGCGACTCGCTGGCAACAAGAGAATTTCAAATAAATAGATAATAATAATAATAAAATTCTTTATTAAAATCTTATAAAAATCTTACAAAAAAACTACACACAAAACTTCTGCAAAATACTCATAAAAATAAAACGTCCACATCAATATTATGTAAATACAAATTTCCGGCAAAACCCCTTCACAATTCAGAATTCTAAGATACTAATTAAAAACTAAATATATGTCCATGATAGAAAACTACTTACAATTGTGAATTACTTTAAGAGTGGGAAAAGGAAAATCAAGCATTACTAAGAAAATAATAATAATAATAATAATAATAATAATAATAATAATAACAAGATCAAGAAGAACAAGAAGAACAAGAAGAAGATAAAGAACAAGAACAACAACAAGAAGAAGAATTTAAACTACTTTGGACTCAATTGTCCTTAATAATAACACATCGTTCAACTACTTTCAGATATGCTTTCCTTAACCTTTTAAGTGGTAAGTATCAAATTTCTCCTTGAAATGTCAATGCTTTACAAAACAAAGTGGAGAATTGAGTACATGATCACAGAAGATGATTCTAGTTGATACTTCAACAAATTCTCCCCACTAGTTCTAAGGAAAACATATAGGGACAACAGATGAGAATTTGAATTTTGATATAACGGTCTAAAGGGTTAAATGATTTTATCTGTTATTTTTTACCATGCAGTTCTAATTTACAAGTCTGGAGCTAAAACCCATCGAAAAACAGTTTCACGTCGCTGGAACGAGTCCTGAATCTGAAAATGAATATTAATCGACAGAACAATTACCAGTGGCCTTATTGATTATAGAGCAAAATGCGATTCTAAAGAGGACACCTGCTTTAGTCAAAATAACTCCAAGGGAAGCGTCTGAAAAATTAAGCCTATTATGTCTCAATAGATGACATGAAAGACAGTATTAAATAATTCTGTTTGTTTTTAAAACGAAGTTTTCAAACTTAAACCCGTCGCGCTCTGGGTAGAAACAGAGCTTAAATGGCTGCTTTATCAGTAAAACACAAAGGACGCCATCTTTAAGAATATTCTTTCCCCTAGATTAAATTATGATGTGCTGTTTGCATCGTAACGAGCGGACCAATTTGATTAATTTTACTTTGTCATTAAACTTTTATAAGCCAAGGAAGCACTTGTCACACTCTAAATCTTTGAAACAGGAGACAATAATTTACATTTCATTTTTAGTCGCCATTTGCCATCTGTCTTTATCACCACAACAAATCTAACCATTTTAAATGACTTATTTGAGATTTGTCCGGTCCATCTTCGGTAGAAAACTCTCATTTTTGATTCTCTTCTTGATATGAAGTCAATAATTCTCACAGTCCGTAAACAAATTAGACATCGGAAATGAAAACTGTGAAGAAACTAATTAGTTCCGTTCTAACGACCAATAAACAGGCTTGTTTTTGGACGCTGGCCACCTAAACGAATGAATGATCATTTCTGAAAGTCACGAATGTCATTAGCTTTAATCTGCTCAATTTCATATGAACGTAATTCGCGAGCTTTCTTCACATCGTACGAATAGCACGCAAGCAAGATTGTTCAGCCCGCGAAAAAAAAATGTCCAGAGGAGAGTGCCTAAACAAGGACGATCTTCACCTCGCATTTGGAATTTTTTATTTGTGCCTCTCGCCTATTGCTACGATCACAAATAGTTTTATGCTCTATGTTGCGAGGAGAGACCCACATCGGCAGTTTAACAAACCCACGAATGTCTTCAACATTGGGATAGCTAGAATCTATGTTTTCACCGCGCTCATTGTTCTACCGTTTATTGGCATCGACAGCATTTTACAAAGCCAACATCTGTCTCCAGAAGGGATAGACGCAGCAAAATTGTTCCAAGATTTCCTCGTGTGTTTTGTTATAAGCAGCGGATGCGTTATATATCTGGTCATTTCCTTCGAACGATCCACTGCCGTTGTCTTCCCCGTGTTGAATCGAAAACATGTGACCGTAAGACGAGCTAGAATACTTAACACGACTATAACAGGAATATGCCTTTTATTTTCATGCATCTTATTAACTGGCATTGCCCCTAAATACTTTTACTTTGCATTTATACCCATTTTTGTTTGGTTACCATGTTTAGGTCTCTTAATACTACCCGCTATAGGTCTATACGCACTTAGACGCCAGGCTAGGAAAATTGTAGCCACCATGCAAACCGAGTGTCTCACATGCGAGGCTTATAACCAAAAGGAAAAAGCAAGGCGAAATGCGCAAATTAGGCGATACTTGTTGGAGTCATTAAGAGTGACAATTACTTCAATCATAATATTAGGGTTTTTCACCGTGGTTAAGATTCTTGAAATGACGCGCTTGGAGCTCTCGTGTGATGAACTTCTGGAACATTTGTCCTACACAATATTGTTTGTTCCTGTGACTTTAAATCCTGTTATCCTTCTGAAAAAGATTCCTGCGTACTGGAAGGCAGCGAAACATATTTGGAACCGGAGATAAAAGACCTTGCAGGAGCATATCATCAGACTTTAACTTTTCTTCCAATTAGTGGCATAAGGACGTAACGGAAACACCTTTCCCCTAATTTACTCCAAGAAAGAGGTTTTTTTCATTCAGTGATGATAGGCAGCTCGGGAGAAAAAAAATCCGAGTGCTCCTCGCAGGAGACGACAATATGACCTTAAGGTTACTAGTCCAGACGCTCTACCACTGAGCTACAAGAGCCTGAATGGTGAGAGCTAAGGTTCACGTGACAAAGATTCTGCATATTTGCTGCAAGGACTCTAGACTGCGAGCAGTCTCTTATTTTTCTTTGCAAAGTTACTGCACGCGAGCGGCAAAGCCGCGAGCCGAGAGAAACGAGGGCGTAAGCCCGAAGAGAAAAAATAAGAGATCGTCTTCTTTTCTCGCCTGGTCTCAATCCCTTATTGTAATAATAACGTCGTGGTTTGCTATCGCGCTGGATAAGGTAAGGACTAGACAGATTTTAAGAGAAAAGGAGGACTGCAAGCAGTCTACTAGGACTCTTTTTGCTGGATAACTCATTTAAGCGCGAGAAAAAGTAAAACTACCTATGATACATTTACCGTGGGACACATCATGAAGCTTCAAACGTGCAAACGAAGAGAAATTGAGAAGTAGAGAGAGGTAAAATCTCTGGGTCCGAGGCCCAGGGCGAAGCAACTAATCAACAAAGAAAAACTGCACCTGCCGCATTAAAACTAGAATAAAAAATTTATAGGCGACTTTTTCAAGGAGTTAAGAGAACAGGCAATTGATCGTCGAATAACCCCACCCTAGATCTTTTCAAAAAGAAAATCATATATCATCTACTGTTTAAAATATTCAGAAAAGATAAACGATGGAAATTAAATTACCACAACTACTTTGAATTGTAAAGAAAAGCAATACGAACGTCTTAGTTGGATAACCTTAATTTATTTGTACTCAGTTAATATAACTAACAGGTTCATGCTATAGGGCTTACATGATGAAATTTTTATTGAGGTTAAATTAAATCTCTAAGAAAAATATGGTTTATTTGAGGTTAAATGTAACAGAATAAGAAACGAATGTGACTAAATTGATTTATATTTGTACTTTCTTAGTTTCAATTTCTTCTTTTGACATCAAGGGACGCAAAAGCTCAGCTCGCTTATGAATGTCCACTTCTTTTTTCTGTTAAACAAAGAGGTGAGAAGTCTTAATTTTAAAATTTTATACCTGATAGATTATCATTTATTGTTAATCTTCAGTGGCACTTTATTATAGCAGTAACCTTAGCTAAAGAGCTTAAAATTGAAACTGGGCGACATTGATCTTAAAGCGGCCACACGAGATAATGAAATTTACTTAGAAAAATTAAAGTTTGTTTTTATCTTACAGCTTTTAGGCGTAATCATTTTTCGTCTGTATGTTGTAATTGATCACTTAACCTTGTGTTTTTAGAAGTTAAATTTGCAATTCATTTTGTAAAAGCAATTAACTCTATTAACCGCGGAATTCTAGGAAAAGTAAGTAATCTATAAAAGAATTAATTCATTCATTCACTGATACGTTAAGTGCGTCACACACACAGTATTTAATTGTTCTTACCTGTTCGCTGCAGATAGCAGCCGCAATCTGATTAGCTCTGGCCAAAAGTGATCCAAACGTCCGCATATAGTAAACATGCCTGTTCTTGTAAGCGATGCTCCTCAGCTCGCCCCGGTACGCACGGCCAACACCGACGGCGTAAACCTGGACTCCTTTACGTATGAATCTTGATGCCATGCGCTTGATGGCGTATGAATGACGGCGATTGGGTGGTCCGCCAGTGAGTACAACGAGGACACGCGGAATGTACGTCGGCTCGTTACGGTAAAACGAGTCATATGCAGCTTGCAAGCCGAGATCCAACCGTTTTCCTCCTCGATTGATGTATGGAGCTTGGTTGATGGCACGGCGAACCGCTATTTTTAAGAAATTAGTTACGTATTAGACTAGAACCTCTACTTACAGTTACCCCTACTTTCCGGACGCCTCTCTATGAAGGTGAATTTCCACTGTCGCGTTATTTTTACGTAGGTGCGAACGTAAATGGTACGTGCGTAAATATAACAGAAGCGATATATGAAAAGTCGCATGAGGACGTAAAAGTTGAATGAGGTTCAAATTTTACGTTTGAGGACCAATGAGGATTATCATAGCACGAAAAGACACACTAGGGGGGATCATTTTGAACAAGGGCTAAGGTCCTGTTGGCAATTTCGCCTACAAAATTTTAACGAAACACTATCAACGGATCACCATACAAAAATGATAGTCTTTTCGAGTAATGAGAGCGTCAAAAGCCATACCCTATCCCGTGGCACATATCTGTGTAGCTTAGATATGGGAGTAACAATACCGTATTGTTTTACACTAACACCATCATCTTACCAAAAATTGAGTTGTATTGTCTGAAACGCATCCTCAGCGAGGGCAGATTTGCGTATGTAATCAGACCAATGTGGGATTGGTGCTTGGTGATTGTGAATTTACTGGATACGACCTTAGCGAAGGCTTTTTCCAACTGGAAGTTTGAGCGGCCAACATCACTTGAGGCGTCCATTACAAAGGCGAGATCCAGGGTGACAGGGCAGTGCTTGATGGAGACTAAGTTCGAGAAAAGGAAAGATATGTGAGTCATACGACCAACATAAATAACTCGATCTGAGTGCGACACCCGTAAGTTGTGAGTTACAAATCGACTTTTTTTTTTTGCTTAAGGCCAAAGCGTACGGGCCATCAATGCGGGCAAAGGTTCCGACACTTACAGTACAGACAAAGAAAAAGAGGATTATGTCTCTGAGGTTAATTAGAGAGTGGAAAATTTTAGCTCAAGCAGAATGGCCCGTGATGTTTGATGCGCGCCACATTCTTACACGAGGAAACTTTACTGACTTCGAAAATCGTGTCCACGAGTTGTCAAAAACATTCGTTTAACACTTAACACACTCATCTTCCGGTCCCAAATGTTTTTGTTTTTGGACTCGGTTAAGAGTTTGTGGCAAGCCATTGCCAAATCAGTGCCTTTCATTAATCTGATAAGTTACCAAAACCGAAAATAAATCGCAACAATTTCTACTTATTTCTAATAACCTAACTTCGAACTAGAACGTCTAATCATCTCAGTCCCAATTCAAGGCTTACCGGGTGGCCTGATAGGCGGTCTAGGTCGCGGTCTGGGTGGTGGTCGTGGTCGTGGAGGGAGTCTCCCAGGCCTCTTGGTTGGTCGCGTTGGTCTGATTCTCTCAGCTACAAAGAAGGGAAAGTGTAGTTAGATTTTGTTAGTGTGAAAGGCTACCTAACTATTACTGACCATTCTGAATGAACCTAAGCGCTACAAAAAATGGGAAAAGAGAGGGTATTGTCTCATTAATTGTCTTAAAATGTACCTAACTGGCACCAGAGTTAGAAGAGGAGACTGGTCAGGAGCGCCGGCAAACATCAAAGTTGAAAACAGCGGTGCTGTAGTTTATGTTGGAAGCTCCCTGACCGTGCACAATCCTTTGTTTTTTGTTCACAAATTGTAACTGAATAAATTAATGCGATGTTTCTATTAGTCAGTAAGTTCAAAATGATAGGAATGCTATTGAACCTTGTGCACGGTCAGGTCCAAAAAAGCTAACAAAAACATATAACAAAGGAGTCTAACGGGTTTCATAACCATTCCACTTTAATAACTATGCTGGCACACATCTAAGGAAGGTCAGCATTTTGCAAGCACTAAACACTTTCATATTACTGCGATATCTAGAGCGACCACGTTTTGAAAGAAAGTCAAGAGAAAGGTTGAATTGTCGTTTGGTTAAGTTGTAGTTTATACCAGTCAAAGGTAAAACGTTCAGTGCCGTACGAGAATCTCAGTTGCTTAGTTGGATTATGAAGACACCTGGTCTACAAGCCTTTTTTTAGAATGGCTTTTTCTCACCTGTTCTCTGTCCATAGAGCTCAAACCTCATGGAGATGTGCCTAAACCACGAGTTAGGTTTGATTTTCACGAAGCGCGCGTAAATACGTGGTCTCAGCGCGTGTGCAACAATGCAGTTACGATCGTTGTTGGCCGGGAAAATCTAGAAAAGAGAATGTTTATGTAAATAGCGAAAAGCGACATAAAAATGGGTATGAAAAAATGATTTTGCCGTTTACCTCAAGCAATAATAGCTACAATCGGCCACAAAATTGTTGAGACATTGTACTCAAATAGGGTAACTTCAGAGAACAAAAGAATCCATACCCCTCCCATGTCCCTCCATTCAAAGTTGGAGTGTTTGTTGTTTTCTATAGGTTGCTTGAACAGTGGCACAACATTGCACGGAGGGGGTGGGGAGGAAAAGCTATATTTCCCCATTTTGAAGTCAGTAAAACGTAAAAAAGGCCAGTTTAGGGCGTAGTGTCTCAACTTATTTTGTCGCCGATTGTAGGTTGCCAACGTTTTGGCAGAGTTTGCACAGGTTATTTCATCGTCTGATGTTGAACAGGCACATAAAAATTATTGGTGCATTTTTATGATAGAGAAAATTATAAGAAGGCCCTTTTAAGGAACATTCCATAAACACCCGGCAAGGAAGTAACTATTCACTTCTCTGTGCGAGGCAGCAAATTAACTTCATGTACGCATTGCAGACCTATTTTTGTGCACAGTACCTTGACTCGGCCCCTTTTGGTGTAGGGTCGGAAGGTGCGTCCATTGTTACTATAAGATACAGTGTAGCTTGTCACCCACTGATTGGCGTCTTGACGACCCTGAGTCAGGATTCGCGTGACGAGAGTGCGCCGCTTGAGATCCACCTTGTGGTTAAATAAAATGAAAATGAATCAACCAGTAGTTAAGGCAATATTGGAGAGGGCGGGAACGTGGAAAAAACGCACGGGCTACAGAAAGACCACGAGGTAAAGTTGAGCCCTATTTCCATAAAATAAGACACCTGGGAGAATTAGTACTTCCTCTCTAGTTAGACAGTAGTCCACTATATCTTTATACCAGCTTATACTGCCGCCCTGTTAACTCAATTGGATAAGCGCTGGTCTGCCGGGCGGGAGGTCGAAGGTTCAAACTCCGACCGGACCAACACTCAGAGTCTTAAAATAACTGAGGAGAAGGTGTTGCGTTTGTTGTGACATCTACAGATGGTTAGACATTGTATTCTTCTGGGATAAGAACGAAAACCATAGGCCTCGTTTCAAAGCTCTTTCACTGTTCTGATTCTTGTTGGACGTAAAGGAACCCACACTGCTGCTAGTAAAGAGTAGGGGGCGTAGACCCCGGTGGTGTGGTACAACCTTTTATTTACTGGGTGGTTAATGAAGGGGTTGGTATCAATTAGGACGCAAGTCCTGTTTCATTCCCTGTCACCGTGTTGAGTCACCATGGCGAAATTCAATAAAGATAAAGCTTTGCGTCCCTAGGAACCATTCATGCATCAGGTACGGATTGGTTGAAAGATGGGTAAATTCAACCCAAGGCGAAAATATATTTTGACAAGGGCTTCTCCTCTAGAAACATGAAGCAGGAGCTTATAAAGTATTGCCTCGCCTTCCTTCAAAGACAGGGATATATGAACCCAAAAATTATGACAGCTCACAAAAGTATGAAAGTAAATGCAATGGTGACGTAAACCTTTAACTCTGGGCTAAGCGAAAACCGCCAGCTTTCGAAAACCTGGGCACTGGGACCAGTTTCTCAAAAGAATCAAATCTGTTGAAAACTGATCCAACTTAATTTGAAAAGAATGTGAGGACGTGTAAAAAAATTCTTAGAAACGCGCACTAACCATAATCCACTGTCGTCTGTTGTTTCGTTTCGCCGACCATGCTCCTTTATTTCGACCACGAGCTACGGCGTTTAGTCGTCCGAACTGTGCGCCATGATATCTGTTCCATTCACTTGATGCTGACAAACTACGGTCTCTGATTTTATAGTCTTCGATACCCAGTGGCAGATCCCTCCTCGCTAAAAAGAAGAAAACACACGGTTGTCATGTTAAGATAAAGCCAAGCTAAGATATGCATTTAAAAGATGACATCATTGGACTACGGCTACCAGAATCCTTCAGGCTCTTGTATTAGCGAACTAGCAACAAATAATTTTTGACCTTTGATCAATTAAAATCATCACCGTATCTGTGAGTAATTTTCTTGGTTTCTCTAATTTCGTTTGTTTCACTGCGTCCTATCAGGAACCTTACGGTCCGACAACGGCAACGTCCATGAAGACGTCGCTGAAAAATAGACTTTGCATCCTTTTAAACTTTTTTGTGATTACCCAATTCGCCCTGTTACTTAACAGAAGGGAATTTTGGTCGGAGCTGAAGAGAGGGGACCGCGCCCGAGTTCAGACAGAGATAGTAGAATAAATCGCCTTGCCTTTCCCGTTCTCAAGTAAAGTTAAAATTTGGTCATTTCACGTCGTAGTTGTGCAGGGACAGCAAAGGAATGTACAAAAAAGCGTGATGCACGTGCGTTGTTGTTTTTTTGCTCATTAAACCTATCGCTTTTTTGACGTTCTCCTTGCCGTCGCCGTCGTAGTTTCGTAAGGTCCCTATTGTTTGGCCATAGTTAATTGAGTGGAATGGTTATGAAACCCGTCAGACTCCTTTGTTATATGTTTTTGTGGACCTGAAAGTGCACAACGTTCAAAAGAATTCCTATCATTTTGATTGTATTGACCAATAAAAACGTTGCATTAATTTATTCCGTAACAATTTGCCAACAGAAAACAAAGGATTGTGCACTTTCAGGGTGCTTCCAACATAAACTGCAGCACTGTTGTTTTTATCATTGATGTTTGCCGCTTTTCATTACCAGTCTCCTCTAATAACTATGGTTTGGCCGAGGACGGCTGCCAAATGTACCCGCGAACAGATAACGCGCATAACATTGCGTTCGCCTATTATAAACCTATTTTGGGGGGTCGTCATCTCTTCTGTAGTATTCTTGCGCGACCTCAGTGATGTAGCGTGAAATATACAATATTCTTACATGAGGGTGTTCCGTAGAACTCGAGCCTCAGTGATACGTGATTCACCCAGGTGCGGGCGTACACACGGACAAACCTCGCACGGAATGGAGGGTCAAAAGTGTTTTCCACAATGGAGTAGTGATCACGGTTTCCTCGGAAAACCTAGAAAAATTAAAGCCAGAAAAAATGTTATTGTTTAGGAAGTTACTGTTGAGTCTCACGAAAACCCGATGCTCTGAGAGAGTAAGACTAAACTAAAACACTAGGTTGCGCATCCACTCTCACTAGCAAGCTACCAACTGGAAGTTTATCTTGCTCTTTTGCTTAACACTTAATGAGTTCTGTTTTAAGACCTTTTGTGCAGTTAAATACACCGTTTGGCCTGCAACCGCAACCGGAAAATAGAAGCGAACAACTTTGAGAAGGTCTAATCACATTGTAAAAAGTGGCCTTCAAATTGTCATTCCTGCGGTGAATAAGCGATTACCAAACGACGGTGTTTTTGTTACAGTGATAGTTTTAATTTTACGATTGTGGATGAACTCCTAATGTGTGACTATTCAAATGCAAGCGCAGGCTAACGACGTCGTACTTTCAATGGTGTTGATTATTTGAACGAGGCTGAGTGAGATGTGAAGAACTATGCAGATCGAGGAGCCAATCAGAAACGATATATCTTGAATGAAAAATACTATCTTTTAAGTTAAACGGGCAACAAAAACTGAACGTGCAACGTGTTTTGCAACATTGATGCAAAACGAATTGAAAAGCAATGTTGCGCGTTTTGCCACTTGCGTTCAAACCAGTGAACAACCTGATTTGTTGCAAGACAGGTTTGATGTCGGTGATAAAACGCGCAACAACGCTTTACAACTCGTTTTGCAGCAATATTTCACGAAAAGTTACATTTTTTTGTTGCCCGTTTTTCCGCACCTTTAGTTCTTTCCTGTTGTTGGTTTGCTACGCTAAAAAAGCGTACACTACGCTCTAGTAATGCGCCTTTAATGGAAATTTCTTTAGTTAAGTGTACTTTCCAGGACTCATTAGCGACGTTATTCAATACCCTACCCGCAAGTGTGAGGCGGTGTGCAGACTTTAATACTTTCAAAAATAACCGTTTTACAATTTTAAAGAGTAGGGCCAACATGCGCCTAAGTTTAACCTCATAAGTTGTCTTGATAAGGTTTCTTAGTCTTTGGTCACTCATAGTATTTATAGTATTTTAGATTATATAGTTTTAACAGTTTTTAAGTGCATAATGTAAATAGTGAATGATTTTTGAATAACTTTATGTAAGTCGTTAGTTTTTAGTTAGTATGACGGATGTAGAGCTACCATGTAGAAATACTGTCAATAAATCGTAATTATTATTAGTAGTAGTGGTGGTGGTGGTGGTGGTGGTGGTGGTGGTGGTGGTAGTAGTAGTAGCAGCAGTAGTAGTAGTACTAGTAGTAACAAAGTTCCACGTGCAACACCTATTCAGATACCAAAAGAGCAGTACCTTGAGCCTACTATTAGCCTTGAACGGTGTCCATCGATATCCATCTGGACTGTAGGCCACAGCAAAACTAGTGACAAACTGATTGGCATCTTCTCTTCCTTGCATGGCCACCTTGGAAACTCGCACGGTTCTTTTGAAATTAACCTGGATCCACTGTTTCCGGTTGTTCTTCTTAGCTGACCAGCCTCCCTTGAAGCGGCCCCTCGGTTTCAAGTTGAGTCTGGCAAGATAGGCGGCGTGGTATCGATCCCATTCGCTCGATGCTCTCATGTATCTGTTCGTGACTCGTCCCGTAGAAATCCCGAGGGATCTCGCGAGTGGCTGTCGAACTGTACAATTGGATAAGATGAATGATGAGAACTACAGGAAAGCACCACTTACCGTAAATCCTCTATTAAGCCCCCCCCAAAGGCTCATTTATTTCAAGCCCATTTGAGTGGTGGGGGGGGGAGGGGCTTAATAGAGGCGGGGGCTTATTTTCACAGCGGTCAAACGAGTCAAATTTGCAAAAGTTAAGCGAAATACTTCAAAGTTAAGGTTGCTAATTTCACTATCGAAAGTTTAAGGTATTACCAACATCCTGTTAGTTCACTAAACTTTTTAAAAGTTTACTAAAAAAGTTCTAAGTGATTGAAAACCGATGCTGACGTTATTATCGGCGCCATTTTCAAACATGATTCTCCTTTAGCGCGAAGCGTTTTCAGCGAAAAAAGCTCAAAATTTTGAGAAAAATGGAAAGAAAGTTCTGTTGACTAACTAATTTATACATCTTTGCCCATTTTTCTCTAACTGGTCAATGAAATCCCAGCAATAAAAAACAAAAATAACGATTTAGACGTTTGACCGCGGTGGTGGGCTTATTTATTTTAGAAACGACGATGGTATCAGTTCTCCATAAAGAACTAGAATACAAAGTGGAAAAGCTCAAGTACAAGAAGTTTTAGGTCATGCAGCTGAGGATCGGAATTAAATCCGAACTACCAGTTGGTAAATAAACCATCCCGGATCAGTCCACACGAAGTTTTACAGTTGTAATTGATTAATACAATCTGTCATTTATTACTGAAGAATAATTAGGGGAGGGGAGAGGGGGGCTTATTAGGTGGAGGGGGCTAATTTAAGAGGGGACTTAATAGAGGATTTACGGTAACTTGAACTGAAAATAGACTTTTCGCTTGACATCAGGTATACCTAAATAATAAATTCACGCATTCATTGCACTTTGAGGTGAAATTACCTGCAAAATAATATCTTTCAAGATATCTTAGTTAAGACCACCAGGGTACTTTGAAATCTTAAAAGGCTGGCATTCATTACGCAAGTTTAGCTGAAGTAATGACGCTTTACGTAGACATTTTTTTTCAAATAAGATTTACTCACCAAGGCGACGCCCGTAGAGTTCAACCCTCATAGATATATGACCATGCCACAGGACAGGCACTATACGGACATAACGCGCTCTGAGACGCCTGGTAAACCTGTGACGTACTATGGTGTTTCTGTCACGATTGCCACTCAAAACCTGAAAATTGCACGCAGAATATTTTACTTAAGTGATTTTGTTCACGATTTTGCCTTTAAGAGAGGTCTGCACACGCCAGACACAGTCTGATCAAAAGTCTAAGCCAACGTAACATTAACACTTACTTCTCACTTAGGGCAAAGTGTTGACTTAGGGGAGGGGTAGGTGGGTAGTTTGCCAGAAAAGTATAATGATACTTTCACAGGGTTGTCATTAAGGGCCGGGGGCCGGGGATTTCCCCCACCTACTATGAGTGTGGTTTCCGGCTACTTTCATAGGAAAACAGAAGAAAAATAGAACCAAAAGAAATCCCTAGCTGTTTGATTCCCCGCCTACTTGTCGTATTTACCTGGCAACTTGAAATCTTAGTGACACCCCCGCTTTATTTTCACCCTTTTTCTTACTCCCCATCTCCTCGCGAATCCAAGGCCTTTTCGTCCAGTCTCTCCTAGATAGTTTCGTCACGATCTAGTCCTAGATACGCTTGTGGCCTAATAACTTACCAGAGTTTTCCGTCGCACTTGGTACCATCGCCACTTAACACAATCCCTGCTGTACATCACCTTGTACGCCTTCACCCACTGTGCATAGTCCTGTCTACCCTGGGTCGCTACATCATACAACAACGCAATCGTTCCGATGTCAACCTGGAACCACTGATGGCGATTGTTAGCACGTGACGACCACGCCCCTCTGAACCTGCCCCGCCTTCGGATGTTAAGACGACCACGATGCGGCCCGTGGTATCCGTCCCAGCGCGAGGATGCGCTAAGAGCGCAGTCAGGGATACGGAGGTCTTCTACTCCCAGAGGCATCCTAATTAAGACTGCAATGTTACAAGCATATAGTGTGAGAGGTTTGTTATGTTACATGAAGGCTGTTGGCATAACGAGCGTAATAGATCATTGAGCACCTTGCGTACCAACTATACTTTTTAATAAAGCAAAGACTAGCGTTCCAAAGGGCGCCTTATCTGGCCCGAGATCTAGGGCTACCGACCCAAATTGGGATAACAAGATGAAAAACATCTGCTAGAAACAACAAGGCTTTTCTTCCACACAGATCTTAGAAAGCAACTCGAAATATCGGCAGGAAAGCTCCACGATAAGCTTACAAAAATGTAGCTGTATTGTTGGTTAATCTATCGGCGGAATAAACAGTTGATCACGATGGAGAAATCTTGCAGTTTGGAAAGTTAAAACAATTTTTTCTAGTTTGTCGACTGGTGTAGTCAATTAGATTTTTTCACTCTTTAGGAATTCATCTGAACTATTTTTGCTGTATCAGAGTCTGGAATATGTTACAATTTGACCCAGAAAAGCCAGAGTGTACAAAACTACCAAAGCTGTTTTATCGTCACAATATTCTTACCAGCATTGCGGCCGTACAACTCGATTCTCATGGATATGTGGCGGTACCAGCTCAGCGGTCTCACGTGTACTGACAGAGCCTTTATGGCAGGCTGGAGATAATGGCGGACAACAGAGTTTCTGTCTCTGTTCGCACGGAATATCTAAAGTTTTCAAAAATGAAATATCTCAGCTGCCGGCAGTGACTAATGGATTTTGAAACATGTGTTTTTTTGCTTCAACACGAAAGTTTAGTAACAATCGCCTGATAGTAAAGAGTAACATCGCACAACTTTCCAGGATCCGTAAAGTTTTTCCACATACTTGCTCGGGAATTTTTCTCAATAACCGTTCACGTTCAAGGTGGATTTCCACTGTCGCGTAATTTTTACCTGCGTACGAGCGTAAAATTAACGTGCGTAAATAAAACAGAGGCAATGTATGGAAGGTGACGCATACACGTTAACTTCGCCCAACTTTTATGTTTTCTCGCGTCCTCGATTTTATTTACGGAAGTAAAAATTACGCGACGTTGGAAAGGTGGATTTCTAATGTCACGTAATGTTTACGTGCGTAAATAAACTAGACGCAATGTGTGAAGTGTCGAGCGTAAACGCGAAAGTTGAACAAGGTTCAACTTTAACGTTTACTCGCAACCTTTAATACACTGCGTCTATTTTATTTACGCACGTAAATTTTACGCGCGTATACACGTAAAAAAATATGCGACAGTGGAAATCCACTCTTAAGGTTGATTTCCACTGAAATAGTACATATTGGCCATGGAAATGAGAAAAAGGATAGGTAAGCGTTACTGAATACTAAGGAGTATGCACCTTTCTCAAGGTCGAATGACTGATTAACCTCTACTTTCAAGGAGAAACAAACCTTAGTTGCTCCAAGTTGTTTGTAGTATACATAGTGCACAAGGTCCATGCTGAAACTCAGCCAGTATTTTGTCACCCACTGGTTTAGGTCCTGTCTTCCTTGAGTAGCTATGGCAACTATTTTCTTCGGTATTTTGAAGGTCACTTGTAACCATTGGTAACGGTCATTCACTCTTGATGACCACGCTCCCCTATAACTGTTTACCAACAGTAGAATATTGTTAAGTACAAGGATGATTGAACGATGGGATCTAGCTATTCAGGCCGCTTTGGTTCTCAAACACAAGCCCGTCCAGATGTAGGACAAAGAGAATATCTGACTTCCCAACCAAGATTTCAATCCTCTGACTTAATCAGAAAGAAAATCCGTGGGCGAGTGCTATAATTAAAGCAAATGATGCTGTGATTTTTTAGGTAATACCGGTAAAACGGTGGGGAAAAGTAAAGGTATTCCTTTCCCCCAAAAAGAATTCAGGTGGAAACGTCAGTTCCATCCATTCCCACCGACACCAGATCATGTTGTACAAAAATGGAAAGCGCTCCAGGTATTCTCAAAATTTTTGCCTAGTAGCACAGTTACCTGGCTTGCCGTCTATAGTGTAGTCTTGCCCTCCAAGCCGCGTGATATCTGTCCCATTGAGATGAGGCAGTCACAGCTTTATTCCGTATTCGACCGCCTTGCATTCCAAGTGCTCGGAGGCGAGCCCTTATGATCCCTTAAAATCAAGATACAAAAAAATAAGACGAGGGAGAAAAATATTTAGCGTATTATTAGCAGTTCAACAACAAAAGTGATTGTATACCAGTACCCCCTTTCGTGTACCAACTTATCTTGCTTCTCCGCAATTGAATAGCACTCAAATGCATAAATAACTTACTCGCTGTCCCTAAGAGGTCCCTTACTCCCTAAGAAGAAAAATTGGACTTTGTACCTGGACGGCGTCCGTAAAAACCGACTCTCATAGAAATATGCCTGTGCCACGTGATCACTACAATTCTGATGAAACGGGCGCGGATGGGTGGCCGCAAGGGGTGGGAGACGATGCTGTTCCTGTCACTGTTTCCACGGAATATCTGTTACAAAGGAAAAGATTTTAGGACAAGGTTAAGAATACGCCTAAAAATGTGGATGACTTATTAAGAGCGCGTTGGATTATCCTTACTTCGGAAAACGAAACGGCAATTAATTCAAGCAGGGGACATTTCAAAGTTACCCTTAAGCCTCTAGCCACATAGGTTATATTAAACAAGTAATTTCGCTTTCATTTTATGGTAAAACTGCTGAACCAAAAATAAAGGTGATGACAATAACAACGTAAATAATAACCACGCAAAAAGGGTCTTGACTTTTAATGAAATTCTCCTCTAAAGGGTCTAAATTCTTCTCCAAAGAGGCTAAAGGGTTTCCCCCTCTTTTAATTATTGGGTCACCCTGGCAGGACAGCCTTCCTTTCTGTTGCCCAATTTTGGCGTTCTCGAAAAAGATTCTGCATAAATCAGGAAAGCTCTTTGTTAAGCATGCGCTGCATGTTACTCAGTAGGATACAGTTCAGTTCGAATCCAGGCCTAAAAGCCGTGCGCTTGCCGCTGTTTGGTATAGCGGGCTCAGTAATAAACACCGGTTTTATCAATAAACACTCGAATAACCAGTTTGACGAGAGAAAACAAGAATGACTGGTCCAAGACGTTCGGGCTTCGGCGACTTTATAGACTTTACGTGGTTCAAGCAGAGCCTCCTTTTCTCCTCCTCGATCAAGAAGAATATAAAAGGGGCTCTGGTGGGTGTATGCGAAGTTTGATACCCTTAGGAAAATACAGTGCCAGTGGCGGATCCAGGGGAGGGGCCCAGGGGTCCCGGCTCCTCCCCCGCTTCCTTTATTGGTAGACCAAACTGAGGCCCTGGAGACCGCCCCTCAATATCTCAGGGTCTGGATGACCGAACCCTCCCCCTCCCCCCTTATCTGGAAGGCCTAGAGCCGGCACTGCTATACTAACTATTACGAGAGGGTTTTGCAATTGGCTTTTTTGCTTCGAGTTTTGAAACGAAAATAAGGCCCAATGCTATTTTCGTTTCAAGTCTCACCTTTAAACGGCCTCCTTTCCTGTATAGCGTAAATCTAATGCCATCATTTCCATAGTACACTTTATAACTGGTGACCCACTGGCTAGTATCCTGGCGTCCCTGTGTTCGTATCACCTTTATCAGTGTCGGACTTCCCAGGTTGAACTGCAGCCACTGTCTCTTGTCGTTCTTCCGTGCTGACCATCCTCCCTTGTAACGACCACGAGCCATGTTGTTTAGTCGGCCGAGCCAAGGGGCGTGGTAACGATTATACGTAGACGAAGACGTGATATAAGCGTTTGGAATCTTACCATCCTCAACGCCAACTGGAACGGCATTGCGAGCTGAAAGAGTCGACAACACTAGCTGAGCAGTGCAATTTTGTCTTGCTGTACGTTTACATGGTACTCAATTTATTTACTACGTAGTTCTAACTTTTTGAGTCAGTGAACAAATCCTATGGTGTCACCATTCAATTGGAACCTCCTCAGCAGTACTTTACATAGTAGTATTATACTTTGTATGTAGTTCTAACTTTTGAGTCTGTGGACGAAATCCTACACAGTGGTGTTACCATTCAAAGAAAAACCTCTTCAGCAGTACTTTTACATGGTATTATTTCTTTAGTATGTAGTTGTAAGTTCGGAGTCCTTGGACAAAACCCTATGGTGTTACCATTCAAATGAAACCTCTTCAGCAGTACTTTCAAATGGTACTATTTGTTTAGATCCAACTTCTGAGTCAACGTTGTGACACTTAAGTGAAAGATCTAAAGCACTACTTTCATACAGCAGTACCTGTTTCTCAATAACCCGAAAAACTAAATTTGGATTATAATTTTTCAACGTTGAAGTCCGTACTGAATAAAATTAGACCACACTTACATATCAGGCCGCCATAAAACTCGGCTCTGAGTGAAATATGTCCCACCCACGACCAGGGATGTATCCGTACATAACGCGCCCTAAATGGCGGAATGAACAGGTTCTCTTTAATCGTGTTTTGGTCTTTATTTCCCGGGAAAATCTGTGAAATAAAAACATGGAACAGTATAGGATTTCATAAAAACTAACGAGTTCTTGTGTTAGCTGAGACATGACCAGTGACGTGTCTTTATTACTTTTGTAGTAAGGCAGGGGCTGCGATTAGTAATGGATTTAAGGTTTTTCAACACAACGAACACAGCGACCACGCATGTTAAGAGAGAGATTAAGAGCTGACGTTTGCGGCAAACGGTAAAGGTGAATTTGTGCCACGTGACCAAGTTTTCTCATTACCTTCCATGTCCTGTTAATAACTTTTACAAAAAAAATTAGCATTTTTACGTCATTTTTATCCATAAGAACTGTTTTGAGCTGTTTTTATAGCCTATTTTCTATACTGAGAAATTGTCAACTTAAAAATGACTTTTGCCGTAAACGTGAAGCTTAAAATCCCCAATCTCTCTAATATTCCCTTTTGGTTTACCATAATAACAGAACGTCATGTGTTGGACTTTGATAGTGGATTACAACAGTAATGTAAATTCCTAGGTGTCTTTGAAATTCAGGACAAGGCATTGGAGAGGGACGCTTATTCGAGGAGGGGGTGGGGAGGAGGGCTTATTTTAGAGGAGGGAAGAAGATATACCTCATGACAAACATTACCTTGACTCTTCCATAGTGTTTATATCGTATCCACCGATATTTATCCTGACTGTATGAAATAACAAATCTGGTCACCCACTGTCTTGCATCATATCTTCCCTGGGTAACCATCTTGACCACTCTGAATGGCCGTCGTAAGTCAAACTGGATATACTGTCGACGATTGTTTCTTCTCGCAGACCAACCCCCTCGGTAACGTCCTGTCACTCGCTGATGTAACCTGGCCCTCCATGCTGCGTGGTACCTGTCCCACGAACTCGAAGCTGTAATGTAACGTCTCCCGCGTATTCCCATAGGTATAAGGCTGGGTCGCACACGTGGTTGTCGGGCTATCAAACGAAAAGAAAAAATGACATGTTGCAGTTCGGAAGGCTATAATATGGGGCTTTCATTTAATACTCTACTTGCGTTAAAGGCGGATTTCCACTGTCGTGTAATTATTACGAGCGTGCGCACGTAACTTTTATGCGCGTAAACAAAATAGAGGCAATGTCTTGAAGGCCACACATTACATACGTTTATGGTTGGCCTTCCATACATCACCTCTGTTTTGTTTACGCGCGTAAAATTATTTTACGTGCGTACGCACGTGAGAATTACACGTCAGTGGAAGTCCACTATAAGTTCGGAAGTCAGCATACATGGTCGCCACAAATGGTAAGAATGACGTGTGAAATGATAGAAAACGCAGGGTGGGATCATTTACGTCAGTCCTTTTGGAATTAGCAAATGAGAGCAAGGATGGAGACAAAGCGAACAGCGTAACATCAAAACAAAAAAAAAAGACACAATCACCAGAACTGAGATAAGATCGAGCCAGCATGATCTTGCCATATTTTATAAGATCCAGATTGGTGGTCCAGCCAGGATCTTAATCCGCACCTTCCGCTCAGCAAATATGCAATAAATAACTGAGCTAACAGGGCGGCGTTCATGAAAAATTAAACAGTGCGCTCAGTATTTCATGGAAATTATGATCATTTATTAAACATCTTCTTCGCTGGTCAAACGCGATACATATGAAAATAAAAAGAAGCTTACCGACTAGTGATCCATACAGCTCAACTCTCATTGAAATATGGCCATACCAGCTCACTGGGTGGAATTTCACAAATCGAGCAACAAAAGGACGCTTAAAAGAATTCTTCACAACAGTGTTTCTATCTCGTGCCCCACGGAAAAGCTGAAGAAAATTACAGGATAGCTAATATTAAACAGAAACCGTACAGATGTCTTGTCAAAGGTCTTTGAAACGTGCAGTTAAGTTTATCACGTAAGTTGACGCCACCCTAGTTTTTTCGAATTATTACCTTCAGCTTAGCCATAGCAACTCCCTCTGTGTTGGAGGATATTGAATCCTGTTTGTTCTTCTAAGTTAACATCATATTTATTTGCAAATAAGTCTCTGTTATTTCACAACAGAGTCAAAAAAACTATTCTTAGCATAAAACTAATTGAATAAATGTTACCCAATAAATTACTTTTCCTTTTCAGTATTCTACTACTTGGCTTCACCAATACAACTTCATCTTCGCAAATACCAGTAAAGCTATGAGTTACATGGTTACATGCACCCCCACCTCGTCTACAATCTATGTTATAAAACAACAACGCACTTGAACAAACCTTAGCCCTTCTCCTCTCAGTGTAATATCTGAACCTTACTCCTCCTACGCTATGTGAAATCCTAAGTGACACCACCCACTGGTTGTAATCCTGTCTTCCTTGAACAGCGAACCCAACAACCCGAGCTTGCTTAGTAATGTCAATCAAAAGCCACTGCGCGCGGTTATTAACACGTGACGACCACGACCCCGTCAGGCGGCCCCGTTTGATAATATTAAGCCTGGCGCGCTTTGGACCATGGTTCCTGTCCCAGCTGGATGAAGCACTGAAGCCACCATCTGGGATGCGACGGTCCTCGACCCCAAGAGCTAACCGAGAAGGCGCTGGGAACCAAAAAATATTTCTTACGTTACTCATAATCTGATTTTTTGTCGCAAAAAAGAAACGGAAAGATCTAAATTAAATTCTTTTGAAATATCCGATTAAAAGGGAGGAGAACATTATTAAGTTTTTGTCTCAATATGCGAAGTACCAAACACGAGACACAGTGTTTCAAATTATATTAAACAACCGACAAGAAAAATAAATGAAGAAAAAAAAAGGTTTAACGGAATAAATTTCTTAGTGCTCAAAGTTGAAACAGCTTACAAGAGAAATGTAACAAAAGCTTTAATATGTGCTGTTTAGCGACCAAATTTGAGTTTTTAGTTTTAAAGTGTCTAAAATAAGTGTTAGAGAGACTAAAAAATTATAGTGTCAAGCGCTATCGTGAATTTCTTATCGGTAGAAACGGTTGTTAAGAAAGGCTCAAGGGGCAAAAGAACAAACACCCATAAAAAAAAAACACCCATAAATATAAGACGTATACTTACCAGTAGGACGTCCATAATATTCCACTCTGCAGGATATGTGATTCACCCATCTGACAGGGTGTAAGCGGACAACACGTGCTTTGATCGCGGGTCGTAATGAGTGCATCACTACTGTGTTACGGTCACGGTTTCCTCTAAACAACTAAAAGTAAAACCAAACATAAAACTAGCTACGTGTTGTTTCTAAGGTATTTTAAACAGACGTTACAGTCACTACATTCACGTTTCACTTAACATTTGCATCAGGCTTTACTTGGGTTTTACGGAAGAAGAGTTTGAATAGAAGAAGGGGGAGAAGCGGAAGAAAGAGTAAAGAGGGCTCCCTCTCCGTTTTGTTTCGCATTACTTTTTCCTTTCTTCCTAGAAAGGCCTCATAGGAAGCTTTAGCAACCACGCCGTCGAAAGCAACCATATCGTCAAAAAAAACATAGATTTAATGAGCAAAGCAGCAATCTTTGCACCCATAGAATATGTGCTTTACACATGAACAAAACCACTCGGAGTAATAAATCACACTACTAGCGGTAGCTGGGAGGCCAGTGCGCCAGTTTTGCTGTTTCAGACTAAAGAGAAATTGACGTGAAACAACTCACTTTGACTCTGAAAATGACTACCGCACAGGTTGTCGAAACGTCAGTTACTGTCAACAACAACAGCCCTATTCAGGCCTACGTTCACCCGGACGATCAAACTCAACCTACTTTTGAAATGACTCCTGGGTTCAAACCTTTCACAGAGAAATTTTAGTTTCTGAAAGTGTTTTAAAAAAAGTTTTCATTTATGTGCTGCAGCCAATAGATAGGGGGAAAACAAATTAGTTTTGGTTTCATCTCTGATTGGTTAAGAAAGTGCGTGCGTGATCATTCAGCCAATCAAAGCCTGTAATAAAAAATAGGAAGCCATAGGGTAAGATCGTTTTGCTCACCTTTGTTTTTCCATTCTTTACGTACATGGCAAAATAGATACCATCCACACTGAATGACAGATAATACAGCGTAACCCATTGGTTGTAATCATGTCTGCCTTGTGTTGCTACGGCAACTATCTTTTTCGCGCCTCTAAAATCCACTTGGAGCCACTGCTGGCGATTGTTGGTCTTTGCGCACCAGGCTCCCGCGTATCGGCCACGTTTTGGCCGTTTTAGCCTACCAAGCCAAGGGGCATGGTATCTATTCCATTGTGACGAGGCTGTCATCGCATTGTTGGGTACTCGGCCACTTTGCAGACCAAGAGCCTTGGGGGCTCCTCGCCTGATACCTAGACCATCAGTGTAAGTAGAAGTCAGACACACACCTTGCCTTAACGTGATAAGTTATGTCATCTGCAAAACTATTATGTTATCTGCAAAACTATTGAAACTTCTCGCTTGGATGTAACAGTAACAGCTTTACGGGCCCGTAAATAACCAGGACTTGGACTTTCGAGAAATGATCCCCGGACCGGTTAGCACGAGAATATTTTTCCTATTTTATTCTCCTTACCAGTTCTTTGTCCGTAGAGTCCAATCCTCATGGAGATGTGGCCGAACCAAGTGATGGGGTTGAATCTGACACACTTTGTATAGAGTGGAATTTTGAGCTTATGAAACACAATTGTATGTCGGTCCCAGTTGCCAGGGAAAATCTAAAACAAAAGGGATGCGTAATGAAACGCCTTAGGCCTGGGTGTCTACAGAGGATACTACTTATAGAGATACACATGTAAGACCTTTTTAAACTACAGGAGGGCCATATTGATTAAATTTGGAATGGATAACTCGATCATAAGACTAAGAATCACATCTGTTTCCAGACTTTGACAGAATTCAGTATATCGTTTTATACTCGAATAAACATCGCCCTCGAATAAACGCTGCACAAAGAAAAAAGTCCAGACAATTGAGGTGCTTTCTCACAAATGATTTATTGTAATTTTTGTCAGTGATCTAAGAAATGTGATTTTGAAAAAAAACGCCGCACCGGAAAAGCTTAAAATTTAATAAACACCACGACGTTTAATCGGAATAAATACCATATTGTACTTTGTGGCCTTTTAATTCTATAAAAAAAAAATGTACAACAAATCCATTTGTATATTTTGAAATACAATGAACCGCTTAATGCGACTGCCCAAGGTTCATTCAGAACTTGTCGTGTTAACGAATGATATTTTTCTACGGTTTGGCTGAAAGAACGTGGTTGTGTTAAGAGGGTGATCTTAGGGCGGGATTTCGGACCAATTTAGGTTTCTGGGAAACTGCCCACGTACCCCTCCCCTCATCCAACATTTTGCCCTAAAAGAGAAGTAAGTGATAACGTTGACTTAGGGGAGGGGTGGGTGGTCAGTTTCCCAGAAACCTAAATTGCTGATTTCACTGCATTAACTGTAGCCTTCGTCGCCGGTTAGTAACCTGGATCAGTTTCGGTTTCTGGGAAACTGCTCACCGACCCCTCCCCTAACCAACATTTTGCCCTAACTGAGAAGTAAGTGCTAATGTTGACTTAGGGGAGGGGTAGGTGGGCACTTTCCTAGAAACCTTAATCAATTCAGTATCCTCAGCGAAGCAGCCTCGAGATCCTTGCTCTGGACCTCTAACGAAGTCAATGAGTTACCGGAAGTGCGTGTCGAATTTCCCCTCAAATTGATTAGCCAATCCACAAATAGCCTTTTTAACAGGTCAATCGTGGCGCGCACTAAAAATCCTG
The DNA here is from genome assembly GCA_964035705.1 of Porites rus. NCBI lineage: Eukaryota > Metazoa > Cnidaria > Anthozoa > Scleractinia > Poritidae > Porites > Porites rus. The sequence goes on along the minus strand of OZ038003.1, from coordinate 4,832,299 downwards.
ATACACAGCTTGGGGCAGAGAACAAGGATTTAGGCGCTGGATCGTAGAAAAAACTTTATCGAGAGGATTTTAATTTAGTTTCGTCTGTCAGGAAGGCTGCATTAACTAGGGCTGGTTCTTTCTCACAGGAAGGTTACATTAACTGGGGCACACTGAGAGAAACCATTACCTTAACTCGTCCATTTTCCTTGTATGGACGGAACGACCTGCCGGTCAAACTGTACGAAATGCTGTAACTTCTAACCCACTGATTCAAATCCTGCCGACCTTGGGTAGCCAAACCGGTTATTCGTGCTCTGCGTCTCAGTTTAACCTGTAACCACTGGCGTCTGTTATTCTTCCTTGCAGACCACCCCCCACGGTACCTTTTTGTTGCAACGCTGTTGAGCCTCGCTCGATTAGCACGATGGTATTTGTCCCATTGACTAGAGGCTGAGAAAGCTCTGTCGGGTACCTTGCCATCTTCTAATCCAATCTCCACACTGTATGGTGCTTTTAAGAGAAACATTCAACATCCAATTAAAATAAGCTGATGTTTAATAATTTACCTATGAATCAAAGTTAGCTAAAGTTTGGTAGGGATTAAGTTATGAAAAAATGCTGTTTTGAAGGGTATTTTGCATCGCTAGGTCAGAACCGTTTATATGGGTGTATATATGTATCTTCTTGTAAGAACATATTTACCTTGTCTCAATTGTTTTTGTGACTATAAAGTATCGGGAAAACAAAAGTATGTTCGCCCAGGAGAAAACAAAAGTAAGCTTCATAAGAGAGGCTAGCTAATATTACATCATGATTCTGAAAATATTCATAGTCAAACCAATTCACGAGAGCATGAAAGGCTTATTTGAAGTGCCCCTTTTCATGGCGCATGCGCCGGTGTACTCTCTGAACCAGGAGCTCATAACCGGAAGCAAGCAAATCTTATAGTAGGCTTTTGCAGACCGGTTTATTTTGAGATACATTTTAAAGCATCCCGCGAAAACGGAAGCCCTGTTCCGTCTAAGGAAAGAATTCGAAGCATAAGACATCAAACAGGAAAACTAAACGTCTCACTCATTAAAAGGTGAAAGATACGTTTGTCTGTCGGATTTTACTGACTGCCTTATGAGACTTGGAGGATATTCTAAATTCGCACTAAAATAGTTTTAAAACTAAAATGATCGATCAAAACGCCACGACAGCTAAACAGGGATGGTGTGCACTATGGGCTCCTGTCCGAACTTATAATTCCTTAAGGATCTGAGTCTAATAACACTTACGTAAGGAGAGACCATAGAATTCTGCCCTTAAAGATATATGGTTCACCCATGCAGTCGGATAAATCCTCACATATCGCGCCTTCATTGGAGGATCAAAGACGTTTCCTTTGATTGTGTTTCTGTCGCTGTTTCCGTTGAAGATCTGAAGAGAAATGCAAATAAAAGTGGCGCGTAAAAATGATTCTACGTACAGTCGAACCTCCACCAACGGTCACCTCTCTACACCGGTCATTATTTTGGCGAACAGTCCATACATTCACTTTTGCTTCATCCTCTCTACAATGGCCACTTTCTTCTGCCCCAAGGTGGCCTTTAAACAGAGTAAAACTGTAAGTGGAACTCATGGTCTCTTGAAGTAAACATTCGTAAATCCGAGGCACGGTTATCATCTTCCGAGTCTCATTCGCAGCCGCTCTGGCCGAAGCCATGCAATGTTCCGATCTTTGCATGACATCCGGCCCGAGCGGCTGCAAAGGAGACTATTATCTTCTTTGTCCCTTAGCGTAACTATTGCTCGGGAAATAAGAAGAGCAGGGAATCACGGGAAGGATGCAAAATTTAGCGCATCCTCTCCAAGAGACTACGCGCACCATATAAGGACAACTGGGGAGGCTAAGAAAGGAGGCAGGCCTTTGATAGTGAAGCAAGTCGCTTACCTGTACGCGGCTGTATTTCTTGTAAGGCGCCCAATAAAACGCATCTGGACTGTATTTAATAAAGTAACGAGTGACCCATTGGTTGTAATCGTGTCTCCCTTGAGTAACCACTTTAACAATTATCTTCGGCTTCCTGAAATCAAACTGTATCCACTGTCCACGTCTGTTAACTTTAGCAGACCACCCTCCTGGGTAGCGACCGCGCTTCTTGTTATGGAGGCGCGCGAGCCATGCTGCGTGGTACCGATCCCATATGCTGGACGCCGTGATGTAGCGGTTGCTAAGACGGTTGTTGGACAGGCCAAGGGTTTTGGCGATGGAACGACGTTCTTAAAGGTTGAAAGCAAGTTGTGAGAACGACTTAGACGTTACGGCAGCCGCTGACCGTTTGGCCGACAATCAGATTTGTATATCAGAAACATGACATAACACGACGTAACGAAAGATACATAAATTACATGACGTAATTGAACATGACATAACGTGACGCAACGTGACATCGCGTTTCACAAATTGACTTGAAGTGAGGTAATGCAACGCATCATGCTTTAAAGATGTATGATGCCAAACAACTTATTCCAAAATGCTGTGAAATTTTGTTATTCTTTTGTGCTAATGTAAATTTTTGTGAATCATGAAATTGCAATCGAGACAAAGGGGGCTAATCAACATAAATATGGCATATAAAAGAAAAGTAGTATTGCCGCCATTTTGGAATAAGTTGTGTAGAGAGTTTTCACTCACATGACCTGCAGCTATGCAAATTTATGGGAACAAAAGGAAACTTTTTACACAAGAAAAAAGGTTCAGCTCCCACAGGACTGGTTTGGGACATTAACACGGCAGCCGTTCATTGTTTTGCGAAACCAATATGGCGGACGTGACGTCATGTAAAAAGGCTCCATAGAGAGAAAAAATTAAAAAACTTCAGGGTGCCCTAACAAAAAGGGTGAACTTTGAGCTTTCTCTTCAGTTTTGTAAATATTAATCAAGCTCTACCTTTAACGATTTATACTTACTCAGGTATTTTCCGTACAACTCCACTCTACAAGATATATGCGCGTGCCAAGTAAAGGGGTAAAACCGCACATATCTAGCCTTGATCGAGGGCGTAAGGAAGTTCTTTACGACCGTGTTTCGGTCTTTATTTCCGCGGAAGACCTGGAACAAAATATATCACTTTTAGCGGCGTAAGTTATGATAAAAACACATCAAAAAAGAGAGCCAGTTTTCACCTCAACTGCTATTTTCCCAGAAGATACATGAGACCCTCATATAGCATACCGAAAAAATAGAAACAGTTTTTTTAAAGAGAGGATTCAAGAACCAATATAGAGGAGTCTGGAGATGTCTTTGAATAGGGTCCTGCGTATTAGTATATGTAATAGCATGGTTTGTAGTGATATTTGGCATAAATACCACGGGTGATGTTTCGAAATTGTTGTATGTAATTTCACGAGCCGTTAGGCGAGTGAAATTTGAGACAATTTTGAAATATAACGAGTGGTATTTGTGTCAAACATCACGTACAAATCATGCTATTATTTGTTCATACTAATACCTGCAAAAGGTTTGTAATTTTCACATGTAGGTATTTCAAATTAAGCTGAAATACCACTGCTGTAAGCCAATCAGATTGCAGAAATTTCTCATGTAGTTGTATAATGAACAGAATATTGAGAATCTTACTCCTGCTCGCCCTGACTGGTAGTTACGGAATCGCATTCCATCGTTGCCGTATTTCAGCGTGTAGCTCGTCACCCATTGGTTGAGATCCTGACGACCTTGAATAGCAGTAGCTACGATAATGGCGTAATAACCAAGGTTAACCTGAAAAAAAAATCGTGCCTCATTATAATCTCCACGAATACGTGCAATTCACCATTTTCACATTGCCCATAATGCGCCTTATTTACCCCTAATTTTTTGCCCCACCATTGTTTCAAATTTCTCCTGGGTATTACAGTCGTCCAAAGAGAAATTGAACACAATAATTAAGCATTTTTTTCTCGGGGGAGGGGGGGGGGGAGAGTTGCAAACAAGGTGTATTATCGGTATAGAGAGAATTTAATCATGAATTCCAGCAAGATTACCTTTTTTACCTCTAATTTAATTTTAGATATGGCACCTTCTCGTGGTGATATTTGTTAACTGTACTTTTTACGTAAGTTTTAGACTCCCCTGTAACATTGAGTCATTCATGAATTTGCCATCACTTTAACGGCAAACGTCAAATTCATTTGTGTATGGTTAGTGTTTTTCTTTAGGCCCAAAGAGACGGCGAAAACCCTTTGAGATTAGTCCGTCTGTTTATGGACACTTCTCTCACTTTGAAGCAAGTCAAATCAGTACTTTAACAGAGACAACCTGTAACGGCTTACTGAGTGCAATACTACTACATACTCTTTATAAGCATCACGAATTATAGCTTCCTTTGATGTAGTTACCTGCAACCATTGTCCTCGAGTATTCCTTTTCGCGGACCACGCGCCTATGAATCTCCCTGACCTGCAAATATAAAGCCTTCCACGCATAGCGCCGTGATAACGGTCCCAGGAACTTGAAGCACTAAGGCCGTCATCCCCAATTCTCCTGTCACCAACCCCAAGAGGAAGCCTGGAAATAGCTAGAAAAATCAGGAAACCTTGTCAGTCAAACCACGACCATTAACCGCTGAATAAGGCAACTGCGGTCTCAATGAAATTCTTAGTGTTTTTCTTGGACACCTTGTGACAGGGTCCGGGAGAACCTCGCAGAGTGGGCTTCTGACAATTGGTTACTTTCACCAGTCTTGCAACGCAAGCGCATTACCCCTTAAGATGGGGTTTATATCGAACAGTTGCCAACAAATATTGCTGCAATCCTTCTGGTAATAGGTCGCGTTGCCGCAAGTCTCTGTTTCAAAGCGAGGCTAGCTAGGAAACAAATGACATGAAAATTATTTTTTGGTTCTCATGCAACTACAACTCATTTTCGCAAAAGAGGTTTCGCACGTAGCCTCGTTTTGAAAGTGAGAATTTTTGAGAATCGGAAACAGTGGTCTTTTCCTCTTCGCTTTTTGGACACACTCATGCCTTAGTTTACTCTCGGCGTTTTCTTTGGCTTATTCAAAATAAAAAAACAATCTTACCCGTTTTGTGACCATAAAATTCAGCCCTCAAAGAGATATGGCTTCTCCAACCCACAGGATGAATGCGGATGAAGCGTGTTCGGATGGCGGGAGAAAGACGGTGTCTTACAACCGTGTTTCTATCGCTATTTCCACGGAATGTCTAAAAATTAAAATGAAAACATCAACAAAAATTGATTTTAAAAGAACTTAACAGGGCAAGATAATCCTATAGCAAATTAATTTGGTGGGAACAAACAACGTCCTCATCACGACAAACGATCAGTCTTTTAATATTGCATCTACTACGACCAATGACCAAAACATTCCTTTAGTCGTCTACATCATGTACTTGCACCAATAATACCCCTATCCTTTTTTTTTCTCGACCTCAACCAGTCTGGGATACCTTTACGCGTACTCTTAGTTGCTAGATCTAAAACCAAGTTTAATACCCTATTCTGTGAATATCAATCAGACTAAAACATGGCAAGGGGACATTAAGTATGGTCAAAACTTTGGAAAGGTTAAAATAAACTTTTAACCCTTAAAACGTCTGTACTTCTCTTCTTTATTATGCGAACGTATAAAGGTCAATTATTTTTATATAGAGAATTTTACAAGTTAAGGATCGAAAATCCTAATTTCACACCTTTCGACACATGTACGGTACAAAATTGATCCCATCAAATCCGTACGTCAAATAATATCTCGTGACCCATTGGCTGGCATCAGCACGGCCCTGCGTGGCAAGAGCCAGGATTTTCACAGGTGTAAAGAAGTCAATCATGATCCACTGATATGCGGTATTATGCCTCGCGGACCACGCTCCTCTGTAACGACCGCGCTGAGTAATGTAAAGTCTGGCACGACTTGGCCCATGGTAGCGGTCCCATTTCGAGGAGACACTGATTGCTCTTGAAGGGATACGTCCATTCTTCATTCCTAACGGTTTGTATTGTTGTGATACTGAAGAAAGGAAGAACGTTTTGAATATTCTCACTAGTAAAGACAGTTTAGAGTAACAATTCATATATAGAGCAATTAGAATCTTCACTCGAGGTGGTTCTATCTTATAGGCTGTTGTAAAATTGCTAAGTTTAATCATCCAAATTCAAGCTACACATATCTTTTACGTACCATGTGCGAAATGCGGGAATCCGGAAGTGAGTGTTTTTCTCTTTTTAATATATCTTGACGCTACCAAATATGTATGGCTAAGTGTTTTTACTCTTAAAGAGAGGTTTTGCCCAAGAATTCGTTCAAAACCACGGCTGAAGAGTGCGAAAAGTCCACTTGCGGTTGACGTGCGTCGCTCAAAAACGTCGCTGCTTAAACTCCCTATTAAGTAGTGGGCGCGGGCGAACCAGCCGGTCATTTTGGCGGGAAAATGTGATAGCCATCGTCATTCTACAACGAGTTTTAGCGAGAATGTTGTAATGGCGAAAACAAGTTATCAAATGTTAGGAATTTCATCATTTCGCGATCGAGAGTGGGCTTTCACTCCTTCAACGGAAAGCGTGCTAACTTTTGTGGAGAAAAAAAGTACACTGAAGCTTTTCGGTGTGTCAATTTTTAGAGAATAGGCGAGAAAACTTATAATTGAATGTCGTCCTCATCCTCGAATCTAACGCTCTCTTCTAACACATAAAAAAACGTGCTGCATGATGAGATTGACAGGAGAAGTTTCCATTTTACTAACCTCCTGTCCAGGCACTCCTACTGATCTGTGGAAGACATTTCAGCCCTCTGTTGGTCGGATGGCGCTCATTGGCCGCATAACACAAACCTCCAATGATGCAATTGGTTCTCTGTACAATGACAAAAGTAGATTGGAGAGAGGAGATGGCGTGGATCAATTTAGGTTTTTAAGATACTGACCACCTACCCCTCCCCTAAGTCAACAATGACACTTACTTCTCACTTGAGGAAAAATGTTGGCTTAGGGGAGGGGTGGGCCAATAAGGATCCGATAATATCAACTACCAAAAAGAAACTTTTAATCACCTACTTTGACATTTTCGAGAGTGAAGGGATAACAACAACAAAAATTGCGTTCTTTGTTAGCGATCTTTCAAACGCGAAGATTTACCTTTCGCCAGCACAATCCACTCGCCAGACACCGATGGCAGGCAGAATCGTAGATAACTAACTTCAATTTGTTACTTGTCAAGACTCGGTTATTAGAAACAGACAGCAGTATCCTGAGTGGAAGACCACGGAGTTTTCTGGCGCGAGGAAAGGGGAATGGAAGTTTGCATCTTGCTTCACTGAAGCTTTGCAAATGACCATGTACTCTCCACTGTCTGCCGACTGTACGCCATCTACCCCTCAGCAGCTACAAGAAAAAAATATAAAGCTTGATGGAATAAGTTTTTGTGCGTAGGTTGGCGGAAACGTATAACTTTCCATTTTGTGGCTTGGAACAAACATACGAGCATTCTTAAGCTTCGTTAGTGATCAATTGACGTCAATATTTTCCATTAATCAAGGGGAGAGTTTACAAGAGCTACCTCTCCTATGATAGAAAGGGGCACTATAAGACAGAGAAACTGAATGTGGCTTGAACTCACCACCGCATTTCTTTCATTACGCACAAGTACATATTGACATTCAAGTCCTAGCAGTATGCAGTATGTTTGTCACAAACACCTAGTTTAGTTAACCTGCAAGCAAGCTCTCCGGGGCGCCCGAACGGCCGGGCGGCAAAAGGAAGGAGAGCTTGCAACTACAGTACGTCTCTGGAATTTGAATTCCACCTCCAATTCCCCGGGGGCTCCCCATTGACTGAGCTGTCAGATTTCCGCCAATCATCGCGAAGCGGAAACGAGCGCGAATGTAAACAAACATTAAAAAACACGTGCCAAGGGTAATGATGTCACTACTTATGTCATCTCCTCCAATCACCATTTCGCATCGACTTTTTTGATGCAGATATTCCAGCTCACCTTCCTTTTCCCGCCCCGCCGCCAGGATGCAAAATGTACCACGCGAACAAAATTTGAATTACAAGAACATTCTCCAATACCCACCCTGGCTTTCTGTACGTGGCAGTTAATGTGCCCTTCCCAGAATCCTCGTCCATGCATGCTCTCAAATCGGCAGCCGCGTTTCCGTAAATCGCACATTCCTTTAGACTGCATGTAGGTAAGTTTAGGTGGCAATCTCTTATTAACACTACAATCACTTGAGGCATAACCCTTGAAGCAGCGACATTTGCCGTTTACACAGCGACCACGATTGTTGCAGTTGTCTGGGCAGAGTTTACCGATGATCTTCTTGTTGGGGACCAGACGGCCTTTTTTGTCCTTCTTGTAGTTTTTAGGATTTACCAGAGCTGCAGTCTTGCATGCATCTTGCAAACTGGACAAAGATGACTTGGCCATGGACAACTTTCCTGATATCTACAATAATAAATAAATAAATAAATAATAAGGGAATAATAATAATAATAATAGTGAATCTCTTTTGTACTATGTGGGGTTGTTTCGAAAAGAAGACGCATACGTTTTCTATACTAGAAGGTTTTACATGAGAACTCAATAACTTCAAGTTTTTGGGGGGAACATGAATAACTAGAACTGCACAAATAAGACATTACGGTTTTTTTTTCGCATTCCACACAATAAAAAAAACCAGTACAAAAAATTCTCAATAGGTCTGTACTAATACTCACGTCAACAATTGTATACCAACCTTAATATCTGTCACACATTCTTTTAAAAGTTTTAGCTTCTTGGCGCTCACAACTTTCCTACACACACGTGCCGCGCGAGAATTCTTCAGCAGTTTTCTGCAATGTGCCGTGGCTCTCTTGCGAGTTATTCCCGTGCGAGTAGGCCAGCTCGGAACCTTGTAGTTCACTTTAGGAGGCTTGAAAACGTAATTGATTGCGTTGGGATCGTAGTCCTTATTATCGTTTTTCCCAGGCTTTCTCGGTCGAGGAGGAACTTTTATAGGTTTGACGGGTTTCCCGCCTTTGTCGGTGTCTGGCAGAGGTTTGACGTCACACGTATTGAATCGGCGGTTTCCCCTTTTAACGCAGGCGCATGATGGCTTGACTCGTCGACTCACGGATGAAATGCGAGGTGGAAGCCTATCGAAGAGACTTGTGCCTGGACGTAACCTTAAACAAGAACAAACAAACTGCATTAACACTATTTGAACTTTGAAGTCTTCGGATTCTTAACTCTAACAAATCTTTCAGTGCACAGTTATAACTTTGTATCAGATTTTAGCAAAAAAAAAGCGGGGTAGTTATGACTTTTTATGTTCGAGAAAACGCTAAAATGCACTTTCACTAACTTTAAATCCTCTCAATAGACTTCAGGTTTCTAAGTATTGACATTTCGAATTATTGTTCAAGCTACTTACGTTTGTTTTTTTCTGAGCACAATTAGCGAAGCGATTTTCTGCCGATGTGTTCAATCTTATAGTGATCATTAGGTCTCTTAAATATTCTTACTTCTCCAGAATTATTAGTGAATTCTCTCCAGTGTGGTTCTAATCAACGTTCTGTCATTTGTCATGGCACAAAGTGTACCCATTCAAAAAGTAAGGTACCCTCCGGTAACTTTCCTTTCTTCTGATAGCAGTTGTACAGTTATATCATTATTTATAGGGCGTTTTTACAAAAGTCAGAACTGGCCGGCCAGAACGTTTATCTCGAAGGAAAAAATAGGTTTTTTAAAGGAGTTTTCGCTAGAAAAAAAAAACATCAACCCCAGGCGTATTATTAAGGATTTGTCGACTGACCTGGTTGGATAGGTTTATGAAATTCTCGTTACGACGGGAATGGTCTGAAGGGTCAGTTCTGACAGATGGAAAGCGCCCTAAGAGTCTTTTAATGGTAAGTTAGTTCGTACACCAAAGTGTACCCATTCAAAAATGACCCTCTAGTACTGAACTTCCCTTCCATTCTAATAGCTGTTCCACAGTTTTATTATTACGTAGAATTTAAAAAAAGGTAAAGACGCACACGAGCCTAAAAGACTAAAACGGCCGGAGCTCATCCCGGTTTCCTTGGCATGAAGCATGCCTAGGAGTATATCTACTCCCCCCCTGGACGGGATGCTAGTCCATCGCAGGGTTATCTCCCAGCAGTATGTCGCAAGTACCCATTTATACACCTCGGTGAAGAGAGACAAAGTGGAGTAAAGTTCCTGGACTAAGGAAACGATACGACGGGCGAGGCTTGAACCCTGGACCTCAAGATCCGGAGTTCGAGGAGTTAACCTCTTGGCTACATACGCCTCCACTTGTTTATTTATTTAAGAGCCTCTTTTACCTTGAAAATTTGAATTCTCATTTGTTGTCCCTATTCATTTCCGAGAGAAGTTGACAAAACGTCAAGCAAATTCATCCCCTGTGATCATGTTCGCAATTCTCTTAACCATTCAAAAACATTGAAACTAAAAGGAGAAATTTGATGTTGGTCATGCTTAGGGCTTAAAGGGTTAAATACCAGTATTTCCTTGCAAATGTATAAATTCCTTTTCGTTCCAGGTCATCAGCAGCATTGCCGTTGTTATTCCCGCAGAGTCCCACAGTTGCTGCAGTGTCAGCTCCAGGGACAGTCACATAAAGACTCATTCCCCAGTACTGACTGTGAGCTTCCACCATCGCACCTGACTTCATCATCACCTACGAAAAACAGTAAAAATATATTAACATATAGTTCACGCTTGCGGAAATTTGGGACACTGAACAATA
>OZ038003.1:4769060-4816560 GCA_964035705.1 Porites rus | reverse complement strand
ACATCCAGTTAGCAGGAAAATATGCTCTTAGTGTTGCAAATCTCATAACTGGCGGAAAACCAGCCAAAAGACAAGATTTGGAAAAAACCTGATGCTTTTTTTTTTGCGACTAGCTGGTGGACACCAAGGAGTTAATTAGTTATAATACCAATTTCTACCTGAACTTCTAATTAACCAAAAATTGTCACAGATCAATAGGCGTAAAAGTGTACTTTTAGAAACGGATTGATTTAGCAAAATGGCATACTAGTAGAAAATCTCTGAAATGAAGTATCTAGTAGTTAGTATTTGAACAAACCTTGGTCCTTCCTCCATCCTTGATAGGTAAGAAAGTTCTCCCATTTTGGCTGTAGTACAGATAATAACTCTTAACAAACTGGTTATAGTCATCCCTCCCCTGAGTGGTAACTTTGGTTATTCTCGTGGGTCCTCTCAGGTCGATTTGTAACCATTGGTTGCGGTTGTTACGCTTTGCGCACCAGGCACCAACAAGGCGGCCAACACGTCTGTCAAAAGTACAATTCAGTTTGTTAGCTCGTGAAATCTCGCTTCACGTGATACGGTTTACTTTACACGGCAAGTACCAAAGGCAATTATAAGGCAGCGTTTACACTTAGTCCCGGGGCACGGTGCCGAGTATGGTACTTGCTAAGCACTAATGTGAACACACCTTTTTTCAAGTACCCACGCAAGAATTCGGGCACGGTGCCGCTGCCCAAGTACAAGGTGAAGACCAAAAGTGGGCACAGGCTCCATGTATGCATACCTTTTCTGTTAGTTCTAGGACAGTCCACTGCTTTTATACTCGCTGCTAAGCTGATGATTGAAAATGGCTTGCGGCAGTGTGAAATGGAGTAACTATGTACACAGTTACGTATAGAGTATTCAAGGTGTGAACCCCATTTTGTGTCCTATACCCAGGCACTGGTTGCCAGGCGCCAAGTGTAGACAGTGCCTTAGAATAAAGCCATTTGAGTGCGATGGACACTCGCTTGCGGTCAAATGCCCTATTTTTATTTCAGACCCCAAACCTTGAACCCAGCGTACCATATTCTCAAACGTTTGGCATAATAGTGAGCTATGACTGTCCCCAAGACAGATCAGGTGGAAACTATCAAGAAGATTTTTTAAGTCTCACCAAGAGATTGAACAGTGCTTTCCTGAGCTTTCATTACCAGTACTCTTAATAACTTTTGTTGTAGATAGCGGTACAGGCAACTCGTTAAGTGTCACCAAGAAATTTAACAGTGCTTTCCTGAACTAAACTGAACTGCCATTTTCATTACTTTAGCAACTTTTGTTTTAGTAACTTTTGTTTTTGATAGCGATTAAGGATCAACTCTCAACTAGGTTTCTAATGCCTCTTTTAGTACTAGATGTTTTTCTTTCAATTCATTTGTTTCATTTCATTTCACATGGTTATGCGTCTCACGGCAGACAGCTGAGATAACTTACTTGGAATTGAGTCGAGCTCTTGTCGGATTGTGGTTGCCATCCCATTGCGAGGAAGCACTGATAGCGCTATTTGGAATGCGACCAGTTTCCATTCCAAGCGCTTGGAAACACATACGCAACATGGCTAGCAGTGGTAAAAAAGAGACACATGTACTTAGAATATGTACAAATGATAGCCACAAGCCATTTAGCTTTTTCCCATGACTCAGGTTAGAGATCTCACCCACCCCCCCCCCCCCCACCCCGCTCCCGCACCTCAAATGAAAGGTCATATCACACGCTAGATTGTCAAATACCACGATAGATAGCTAAAAGATCCAACCCATAATTACCTAAAAGTATAAATATGGTGAAAAAAGCTGGGGCTGCTTTAACCCAATAATTATCTTTCTAATACATCGATTTTATTTGCGTTTGTGCTGAAGACCATTACTTAAGGCGTTACAAGAGAAGTACGAAAACCTGAGCCACTTTGGTAAAAACCCATCGAACGAGAACACCACAGTAAGGGAACCAACCATCTCACACACCGGGACCCAAATTAGCCGCACTTACACACGAGGGCGTCACCAGCGTTTGAACATACACAGCTAAAATTGAATGTTGCTTTACGAGCACGTCTGGCGATTTTCAAACAATAAAGGCAAAACATTTACGCAGCCGTTGATCTGCAACTTTCACTTACTGTTATTTCATCCCTGGATTACCTATAACCTAGTTATAACCTGCCCTGATTATATTGAGCAATGTTTCCTTGGAATTTTTTAGGATAAATAAGCAGTTAGTAATGCTCGTTAATAAATAAGCACTTTGCTGAAGACAAAGTTGAACAAGGCCGTAAGTGTCATGATGCCACACCAAGTCTTTTTTTGTTACCAACTCTACTTACCGCTATTGCAACCGTAGAGTTCTACTCTCATGGAGATATGGCCGTGCCATTGTTTAGGGTAGATACGAACAAAACGGCTTTTGAAACTGGGATAGAGGCGATTATACACGACTGTGTTCCGATCGCTGTTACCAAGAAACATCTGTAACAATAAACAATTCATTACGATCACAATCAAGCTTTCTAGGAGTAGCTCTGTTGGTAGAGCTAGCGCTTGCCTACAAAGCGGGAGGTCGCGGCCTCGATTCACAGGATCAGACCAATATACACAATCGTAAAATCACGGAGGAGAACTTAAAAACATTAAAACCTTCCTTACAAGTTGTTTGTTAGAAAGGTTTTCAAGACGCTTGAAACTTTCATGGTTTGAAGTGCTTGAACTTTGAAAAAAAAAGGCTAACATCAGGTTTTTTCTTCATTAGGCGTTCACGTATATATTTTGGGTTTAGAAAAACTCACATGTAGCAGCGCTAGGTGTCACTCAAGAGACTGGTAAAAAGAATACCAGTAACTTTGAAGCAAAACATCGTTTAAATGAAGATATGATCGTCGCAGTGGTAATTGCAATTTAAGCAATTGCAAATTAACCCGAAAACAAAAACAACGGGACTTCAACGGGATTCGAGCACATGGCCTCTACGTTAGCGCTGCAGTGCTCTAACCAATTGAGCTATGAAGACCCATAAACTGGGACCAGACCAATTTATTGAGTTCATCTTAACCCGTGAAAGGAGTGAAACACAGAGTGATGATGTGAACTGGGGAAATAATTTAAATGGAGATATGACCGTCGCGGTGGTAATTGCAATAGGCCATTTCCGAGTTCCCCCGGGCCTCTGTTTCAAAACGAGGTTAAGTGCTCAGCCTTTGATATGGAAATCATTTTTCATTCAAATGCAAATAAAACTCATTTCTCACAAGAAAGGTTGTGCACCTAGCCTAGCCAAGTGAGGGTTTTTGGAACTCTGAAGTGGCCTATTACTTTTAAAGCAATACCCTTACCTGGACCCTCCTCTTGATGCTGTAAAAGGTAAACTTACGACCATAAACACTGTAACTGATCTTGTATTTCTTCACCCATTGATTGGCATCATAACGACCTTGTGTTGCCACGGCAACAACTTTGGACACCTCACCAAGATCTATATGCAACCACTGAGCCACATTGTTGTATCGCGTAGACCAGGCTCCAGCGCCTCCGCGGTTTAGCTGATTTAACCGTGCCCTCCAAGGACCGTGCCTTGCATCCCACATAGAGGAGGCACTCATGGCGAGTTTAGGGATACGACCATCTTCCAAACCAAGTGGAGCACCACAGGCACCTACGAATGAAAAAATACTAAAATCTACTGCTGATGGTGTTTCTAATACAGAAAGAAATAGTACCTTTCCAAACACAATACTGGGGGCCTTTAAAGGAGGCCACAGGTACGTGATCATTCTTAAAAGGTTATCAACCGTCCAAAGGAGACTTCGAGTTTGCAATTTGAATATCACGCGCTTTGCAAAGACAGGTCAGTTAAAAGGTAAAATAACGTTATACTGAATTCGATAAATCCTCTTATACTTCTACATGAGAAATTTCTGCAATCTGATTGGTTTAGAGCAGTGAAATTTCAGCTTAATTTGAAATACCTACATGTGAAAATTGCAAAAATTTTGCAGGTAGTAGTATAAACAAATAATAGCATGATTTGTACGTGATGTTTGGCATAAATACCACGCGTGATATTTCAAAATTGTCTCAAATTTCACTTGCCTAACGGCTCGTGAAATTACGTATAACAATTTCGATATATCACTCGTGGTATTTATACCAAATGTCACTACAAATCACGCTATTACCTATACAAATTCACTTCTTTTAAACTGTATTAATTCGTTTATATGGAAAGCATAGTAGTATAAAAGGACACAAACGACTCGAGTTTCAAAAAGGAGCTTCATTACTCGAGAGGAAATAAATCATCGTGGATAAACCTGGTCTTCCATAATTGTTTGAAGAAAATTGATACTATTTTCTCTTTGGTTCGCTACGGTATAAAATATGAATGTTTTATGGCGAAAAACTATGACCCACAAATTACAATTTGGATGTTGACTGTTCTGCACTATGCACAGCATAAGATTAGGATTAGGGTAAATAAAGTCATGCTACCTCCAGTTAGTCCACATATTCAATCTATAGGCCCTTTGCAGCTAACCATTACCACCGAACTGGGGAGCAAAAGTCGCACTGGGACAAGACAGACAAAGGAAATTACCGTTTAAAATTATGTATGCCTTTTATAAGTCTTGTCCCTGTGCGACTTTTGCTCTCCAGCATGGCAGTTTTGTACCACGTGAATGGCTAGCTGCAAAGGGCCTATTGATTGACTGATATTCTTATTTGGAGGAAGCTTAGTAGTATAAAAGGACCTAATTGGACCTCCTTTAAAAAGAAAGTCCATTACCGAATAGGGAATGCATTACGAAAGGGAACCTTGGTCTTCCATAATTTTCTGGATATACGATTTAATTTAAAGATAGTTTATTGAATACTACATGTACTAAACACCTACCAAGGGAACAGCCAAACACTTCGACTCTCATGGACACGTGACCATGCCAGACCCAAGGGTGAATCCTCAGGAATCGAGCACGGATGGATGGAATGATGGAGTTGTATACGATGGTGTTCCGATCACGGTTGCCACGGAAATACTGCAAAATGGTGGAAACAGTGCGATAAGAGAACGAATAGCTTTTTGAAGAGCATAGGTTAAGATTACACCAACAATTTGATAAATCATTTGTCAAGAAAATTTTCTTGATCATAAACTAAAGCTAAGAAAGAGCCCTATATTTTTTCCTGCTGGTTTTCAATCTCTTTTGTTTATACATTTCTCGGAATCTGCCCACTTATCCCTCTTCTAAGCCAACATTTTGCCGTGTGGGTGCTTTTACGTCCCACAAGAATCAAAACAGTGAAAGAGCTGTGAGACGGGGCCTCCGGTTTTTCGTCCTTATCCCTGAAGACTAGAATGTCTAACCACTTGTAAATGTCACAACAAAGGCAGCACATTCTCCACGGTCATTTTAAGACCCTGAGTGTTGTTTCGGCCGGGGTTGAACCGACGACCTCCCGGTCAGCAGACCGGCGCTTATCCAATTGAGCTGGCCGGGCGGCGGTATCCTCTGCGTCCTTAAAACCAATAAAGCGTTGATTCCACCCTTAAATCTTTACCTTATCTCGGGAGTTCTGTCTGTACTTTGCAAAGTGGATGCCGTCAATGCTTGATGAAAGGTAGTAATACGTCACCCACTGGTTAACTCTTGATCTGCCTTGTGTGCCAAGACGGATTATTTTGGATATCCGACCCAGATCGATTTGTAGAAATTGATAACGATTGTTGTACCTATGAAAATCCAACACAGAAACCCAAACCGATGAATAAGAAGCTAAAATGTGATTGGGTACTTTTCCTCCCACAATAAATCAAACCGCCGATTTCACCAAATCTGGCCTTTTCTGTGAATCGGTATCCTCAAATCAACTCACTTTAAAGATTTAACAAAGAATGAGGATAATGTTAACTGCGGAAATACAAATCGAAATGAAGAATTTGTGTCCGCCGCAGTTGTAATCACAATTAAGGCAATTGCAAATTGAGTCCGCAAAATGTTTCGGGAGTTCAACGGGATTCGAAGCCATGGCCTCTAAGTTAGCGCAGCAGAGCTCTACCAACTGTGCTATGAAGACCTGTACGTTGGGAGAAAGCCAATTTGTTGTGGAATTCTCGGTTCGAAAGCCCCCGTTTGAACTGCGAATAGCAAGATCTTTCCAAAACTCCAAAATAATAGGGATGACTATTAAGCTGATTCCAAAGTCTACGGGCAGTTAAGATTTCCTAAGGTTTCATTTTGTCGTCACTTCAATAAAAATTAAGCCAGTTGGGCTTAATTATCAAAACCTGCCATTACTTTACCTGGCTGACCAAGCACTCATGTATTTTCCCATGCGTCGTGCTTTAAGCCTGGCCAAGAACGGGGCGTGATATTTATCCCACATTGATGATGCAGTGATGGCTGAATTTTTGATGGCACCGGTCATCATACCAAGCGGTCGGTTGCACATGTGACCTTAAAAAAATAGCAAATGAAAACCAGCTCTCGTCGCAGAAGAACCACAGAACGTCCATCTAGCTTTGGCTTAAACAGCTCCGAGTAATGCACTTGGAGTATTGCTGCCCTTCCCCCCAACCGCAAAAAACGGGGTGCTAGTCGTTCCAAGGGTTTCACTTAGTATTTTGCCCCATTTCCAAGTTCTTATGCTAAACGTGCCACAGGACACCCACTCGGCTGAGGCGTCATATATCATCTCCGTAATGTTAAGAGGACAGCTACAGATTGAATTTTAAGAAGCCTTCCAAAATAGGGCCCTAAATTGACGCTGAATTTTAAGAAGCACTATCTGTTGTAAAGGTTACCTTTGCTGCAGCCATATAGCTCAAACCTCATGGAAATATGACCGTGCCATGTCCTGGGATAGATTCTTACAAAACGCGCGCGTATTGGTGACCGGAAACGGTTTGTTACGATCAACTGTCTCTCAGAGTTTCCCTGGAAAATCTGCGAAAAGGTAAAGCAGTAGAATGTATAAAAAGACAAAACGAGGATTTGGTTGAGAAGGCAAAACAATCTTTGAAGCAAATAGAGACCTTTAGATTACAGGACGAGGACGAATACAGGGGCGAAATTTACCTTCAACGTTTGTCTCGCATTCTCTTAAAACAGACACCCCGGAAAGCTTGATTGCAATTTTTCACACCAGAAAAGTTAGCACGCTTACTTCTATAAAAAGAAATTAAGACCTCTCCTGGTCGTAAAAAGATAACATTTCTAACATTTTACGACATTCTTGCTAATACTCGCAGTAGAATGACGACGATTATCACGTTTCCAAGCCAAAATGACGCTGGTTTACGCGCGCGCGCCTTTTAGCATTCGGAAAATCTCGTGCTCGTAGTTGTTCTCGTATTAGAATCGAAAGGTTTTATTAAGATATCATAGCAAACCAAAGCAATCATAAAAACACAAATGTACCATCAACATCGTGCTATACATACCCTGGTTCTTCCCTGTTCTTTATAGCACCGGAAATGGAAACCATTCATGCCATAACTGACAGTGTAGCTCTTGACCCACTGGTTAGCATCGTATCTTCCTTGAGCCGCGCACTTGACGATGACTGCCCGGTTTCCAAGGTCAATCTGGAACCATTGGCGTCTGTTGTTATAACGCGCAATCCACGAGCCATACCTTGAACCACTGCGCATGGCATTGAGCCTGCCTTGGAAGGCTGCGTAATGCGCATTCCATATTGAAGAGGCGGTGAAAGCCACGTCGGGTAAGCGACCGTCTTCTGCGCCAAGTGGAATATCACAGCGCTCTAGAACAAGAGGACAGATAGTATCAATAATGTCTGGCTAAGGGTATGCTCACACTAGATCGGATAGCTTTGGCGCCGCCACGAAAATCATACTGGATAGGGCTTCTGTTCACACACAAGAACTGTTGTAGCGGCGCCATTTCTGTGACGGAGCGAAGCTGCAGCTCGCCGATCTCTTAAGTGGAATGTCACATGTCGGATAGGTGTTCATACTATACCGAATAGCTTTCCTGGGGCCCGTTTCTTGAAAGTCCCGGTAACTTTACGGGCCCGAATTCAAATATTCAAATCAAAATATGAAGAATAAGAGCGCGGGGCCTGGCTACTGATAGTTTTATCATGTTTGATGCAAAACTATTGAAACCTCAATCTTACATGTAAACAACAACAGCTTTAAGGGCCCGTTAATTATTGGGGCTTTTGAGAAACCGGCCCCCCTGGCCATGGAAATCAAGGCAAAGTTGACGATAAACATAAAATTAGGCTCCTCTTACCTGGGCTGCAGCCGTGTAGCTCGACCCTCATGGAGATGTGTCTGTACCAGCCTCGCGGGTGAATACGGACACAACGTGCTACAACGGGTGGGGTGAGGGTCCTTGTAACAACCGACGCTCCATCATGGTTTCCTACAAAGTACTGCAACGAGATAACGCAGAAAGTGTCCTTAGTCCACTAGGTTCTTATACGCGGGTGTTTACTGTATCATGGAGTTTAAAAACTACCTTTAAAAAATTTTTGTTTGCACTTGACGTGTTTCGTGTGAGAGACCAGAGAAATACTCTTTAATTGTCACTTCAGCTACTTCATATAAAATACGTCGCCTTCATACCTTCAATCGATCCCTCTGTTTGTAAGGTACAAAGTGCACACAGTCTACGCTGTAAGAAACCGTATATCGAGTCACCCACTGTTTGGCGAGCTTTCTTCCTTGAGTTGATATCATGGTCAACTTGATGATTCGTCGCAGATCAACCTGGATCCACTGGCGATGATTATTGTGTCGAGCTGACCAGCCGCCCATGTATCTACCCCTTCGCACGCGCTTAAGCCTCCCAAAGTATGGTGCATGGTACTTGTTCCACATAGACGAGGTAGTCATTTGGGTATTTTTGATACGACCACTTTGAATACCGACGGGATAGCTACAGACCCTTGTCAGCTCTGAAAGAAAAATAGGCTGTAAGTATAACAAACGTTTTCGAAACGAAAACTATCATAGATATTTTTGTTAAAAGTTAGTTGACAATTTTTTTCTACCTTTCTGGCATCCGTACAGCTCGGCTCTCATGGATATGTGACTTCTCCAGGCTTTAGGGTGAATACGGACATATTGTGCTTTGAATGGACGAAGTAAAGTGTATGAGACGATGGAATTTCGGTCAGAGTTACCTCGGAACATCTAAAGAAAAACAACGAAATATAAAGAGAAAATCAGAACCATCATAACTTAACATGCCCTTGTTTTGTTTGTTCGAAAAATACACAATTGAATCAAAATATCCTTAATCTCTTTTTAACAAAAACAAAAACAAACAATACAATGTTTAAGTGCAGCGAAGGACGTTTTATTGAAAGGCAACATCATAGGACTCCCCGCAAACTCAAATTTTGTTTCTATCTCTATACAATTTCATTATTTACCCTGTAAGTGTAAATGGCCAAAAAAAGCTTCATAACTGTGACTTCCGGAAACCTCCCCCACCCCTTCCCCCCATCACCTCCATGAGGACTCCTTTTTAACTACGACGAGGGGGGAGGGGACGATTGTCCAAATACTTAGTATAGGTGAAAGGTACCAATGCACAGTTTCTTTTCAATGGACAGGCACCTTAGTCAATTAAATCCTATTCAGACCTGAGGCTTAAGTGGGTAGGCATGGTTTACTGGATGACCTGTTAAAATGACTTACCCTTATCCTTCCTTTTTCTCTGTAGGCTTTAAACGTAGTTCCATCTCCATAGGACAGCACATAACGAGTCACAAACTGAGTGGCATCTCTTCTGCCTTGTGTAGCAAGTCCTGTTACACGCGCTATATTGCCTAGGCTTATTTGGAGCCATTGTCGCGCGTTATTAACACGCGCGCTCCACGAGCGTATCGAGTTGACTCTACCAAGCCAAGGTGCTAAGTGGTGGTTGTAATATGTTGAAGCACTGAAAGCACCATCCACGATACGTTTGTCCTCCAAGCCAAGTGGAAGGGTGCAGCGGCCTGTGAAATATAAAGCAGAAAAAAGTTGTTTGAAATTTGCTGTTAAGTAACGTATAACTAGGCGTACCTAAAATACCGACATGGCATATCCACGGAGAGATTTTTGATGCGCAGTTTGCAGATCCAGACCGAAGTGGATTTAGCAGTGTCGAGTGTTCTTTTAAGAGGGGAAACTTTCAATGAAATTTATATATTTAGACAGGAAATACATTGTTACCTGCTGGGCAGCCATAGACTTCTACTCTCATTGAGATCCATTTATACCAGCCCCTTGGGATGAATCGGATAAATCTGGCGCGCGCCACTGGGAAAAGTCTGTACTGCTTGAGGCTGTTCCTGTCCCTGTTTCCAGTGAAATACTAAAACATGAAAAATTGGAAACGTTAGCATCCGTTTTCTCGCAGCGTTTGGTGGTTCGGCTTTTAGCCACATAAATGGCATTGTACTTTTTCATACCAACAAACTCTTTTACTATAAGACGAAATTCGAATATACATGCTGTCAATATTCGTCAACTCGTGATGCTCTCCAAACAAGTTTTATAGTCTGCTCAAAGCTTGCTGATCAGTGATTCCCTCTGTTTTAACCTTACACAATGTTCTAATGCACTCCCCACAATTTTTCACACTTGCAAACTTTGTCTCATCCACCTTTTGCTGCGCACTACACAACAGACAAACTTACCCAGGGTCTTCCTTGTGACCAGTACGTAGCAAAGTTAGCTCCGTCAAGACTGTACGACAGCAGATACTTCGTAACCCATTGATTATAATCACTCCTTCCTTGTGTAGCGACACCTGTCAACTTCATTGGTCTTCCTAAGTAAACCTGAAACCACTGATGATGGTTGCCGACCTTTGCGCACCAGGCCCCAGCTGTCCTGCCTGTTCGTTTCCGGTTCAGCCTGCCAAGGCGTGCGCCGTGGTTCGTATCCCACTCGGAAGAGGCACTGAGTTGTTGATTTCGTATTTTGCCATTTTCCATTCCTATGGGGCGGTTGCATTTTGGGCCTAAAAGTATAATTCGAAAAATCATAAATTAGTTGATAAACGCAAAAAAAAAGAAAGAAAAAACAATACAAGGGTCTTACAACCAAGACTCTTGCAAGTAGGAATCCTACAACCAGAGGTCTTATACCCAGGACCCTTACAACCAGGGGTCTTACAACCAGGACTCTTACAACCAGGGGTCTTACAACCAGGGGTCTTACAACAAGGGGTCTTAAAACCAGGACTCTTACAACCAAAGGTCTTCCAACCAGGACTTTGACAACAGGGGGTCTTAGAACAAGGACTCTTACAACTAGGGGCCTTACAACCAGGGGTCTTACAACCAGGACTCTCAAAACCAGGGGTCTTACAACCAGGACTCTTACAACCAGCAATTTTACAACAAGGGGTCTTACAACCAGGACTCTTACAACCAGGACTCTCACAACCAGAGGTCTTACAACCAGGGGTCTTACGACAAGGACTCTTAAAAACAGGGGTCTTACAACCAGGACTCTTACAACTACGGGTCTTACAACCACGACTCTTACAACCAGGACCCTTAAAACCAGGGCTCTTACAACCAGGAGTCTTACACCCAGGACTCTTACAACCAAGGGTCTTACAACTAGAACTCTTACAACAAGGACTCTTCGACCAGGGCTCTTACAACCAGAACTCTTACAACCAGGGGTCTTACAACCAAGACTCTTAAACCCAGGACTCTTACAACAAGGGGTCTTACAACCATGAGTCTTACAACCAGGGGTCTTACAACCAAGACTCTTAAACCCAGGACTCTTACAACAAGGGGTCTTACAACCATGAGTCTTACAACCAGGGGTCTTACAACCAGGACCCTTACAACAAGGGGTCTTAAAACCAGGCCTCTTACAACCAGAGAGGTCTTATAACCAGGACTCTTACAACCAGGACTCTTAAAACCAGGGGTCTAATCACCAGGGATCTAACAACCACGACTCTTACAACCAGGCCTCTTATAACCAGGGGTCTTACAATCAGGACTCTTACAACCAGGACTCTTAAAACAAGCCGTCTTACAACCAGGACTCTTACAACCAGGGGCCTTACAAAAAGGGTCTTACAACCAGGACTCTTACAACCAGACCTCCTACAAACAGTACTCTTACAACCAGGGGTCTTACAACCAGGACTCTTACAACAAGGGTTCTTACAACTAGGACTCTTACAAACACGGGTCTTACAACCTGGACTCTTAAAACCAGGGGCCTTACAACCAGGGCTCTTACAACCAGGACTCTTAAACCCAGGACTCTTACAACCAGGATTCTTACAACTAGAACTCTTACAACTAGGACTCTTACAACCAGGACTCTTACAACCATGGGTCTTACAACCAGGACTCTTACAACCAGGGGTCTTACCACCAGGACTCTTACAAGGCGGACTCTTACAACCAAGACTCTTACAACCAGGGGTCTTACTACCAGGGGTCTTACAACCAGGACTCTTACAACTAGGATTCTTACAACCAGGACTCTTACAACCAGGGGTTTTACAACCGGGACTCTTACAACTAGGACTCTTCCAACCAGGACTATTACAACCAGGACTTTACAACTAGGACTCATACAACCAGGACTCCTACAGCTAGGACTCTTACAATCAGGGGTCTTACAACCAGGACTCTTACAACCAGGACTCTTACAACTAGGACTCTTACAACCAGGGGTCTTACAATCAGGACTGTTAAAGTAAGGGGTCTTACAACCAGGACTCTTACAACCAGGACTCTTACAACTAGGACTCTTACAACTAGGACTCTTACAACCAGGACTCTTACAACCAGGTGTCTTACAACCAGGGCTCTTACAACTAGGACTCTTACAACCAGGACTCTTACAACCAGGACTCTTACAACCAGGGGTCTTACCACCAGGACTCTTACAAGGCGGACTCTTACAACCAAGACTCTTACAACCAGGGGTCTTACTACCAGGGGTCTTACAACCAGGACTCTTACAACTAGGATTCTTACAACCAGGACTCTTACAACCAGGGGTTTTACAACCGGGACTCTTACAACTAGGACTCATACAACCAGGACTATTACAACCAGGACTCTTACAATCAGGGGTCTTACAACCAGGACTCTTACAACCAGGACTCTTACAACTAGGACTCTTACAACCAGGGGTCTTACAATCAGGACTCTTAAAGTAAGGGGTCTTACAACCAGGACTCTTACAACTAGGGGTTTTACAACCAGGACTCTTACCTCCAGGGGTATTATAACCAAGACTTTTACAACCAGGACTCTTAAAACCAGGGGTCTTACAACCAGGACTCTTACAACAAGGGCTCTTACAACCAGGACTCTTACAAACACGGGTCTTACAACCTGGACTCTTAAAACCAGGGGCCTTACAACCAGGGGTCTTACAACCAGGACTCTTAAACCCAGGACTCTTACAACCAGGACTCTTACAACTAGGACTCTTACAGCCGGGGGTCTTACAACCAGGACTCTTACAACCAGGACTCTTACAACTAGGACTCTTACAACCAGGACTCTTACAACCAGGGGTCTTACAACCAGGGCTCTTACAACTAGGACTCTTACAACCAGGACTCTTAAAACCAGGGGTCTTACAACCAGGACTCTTACAACCAGGGGTCTTACCACCAGGACTCTTACAAGGCGGACTCTTACAACCAAGACTCTTACAACCAGGGGTTTTACTACCAGGGGTCTTACAACCAGGACTCTTACAACCAGGATTCTTACAACTAGGATTCTTACAACCAGGACTCTTACAACCAGGGGTTTTACAACCGGGACTCTTACAACTAGGACTCTTCCAACCAGGACTATTACAACCAGCACTTTACAACTAGGACTCATACAACCAGGACTCCTACAGCTAGGACTCTTACAATCAGGGGTCTTACAACCAGGACTCTTACAACCAGGACTCTTACAACTAGGACTCTTACAACTAGGACTCTTACGTCCAGGGGTCTTACAATCAGGACTCTTAAAGTAAGGGGTCTTACAACCAGGACTCTTACTTCCAGGGGTATTATAACCAGGACTTTTACAACCAGGACTCTTAAAACCAGGGGTCTTACAACCAGGGGTCTTACAACCAGGACTCTTACAACAAGGGCTCTTACAACCAGGACTCTTACAAACACGGGTCTTACAACCTGGACTCTTAAAACCAGGGGCCTTACAATTTAAACGCTACTCTTTAGTTCCATAAACTACACTGTAATGTAAATAACAAAGCCGTTAAGATGTTATAAGAATTTAATTATAATTTAAAATAATCGTGGAGGAAAAATGTATACCCAAAGACGAGACATATCTTGGATTAAAAATTAATGCCAGAAGCTTTGGAGAAATATTCCCCAATAGCAAAGAGAAAAAAAGCCGGCAGCGTTTCGTCCAATCAAACAAAAAGAAAAGCGAAAAAAACATGAACAAAACCAATTGTTACTTGCTCACTGGCCTTTTTTTCTGTCTGGTTCTATATTAAATGTATAGAAGCAGAATTGGTAACATGATATACCTATGATGCATCCATAGAACTCGACTCTCATCGACATCCATCCATGATAGGCTCTGGGATGCAGACGAATATATCGAGCGGTTATTGGTCGATTGAGCACGTGTGTCACCACAATATATCTGTCGTAGTTGCCACGGAATAACTGATGTTTGAAAAGGAAAAAATGGAATATTAAAGAGAACTAGTTTGGGTTGTTTGTCAACTCCTTTTTCAGATCACATGACATCACTAAACAACTATTCCTTTTAAATTAAGGGTGCATATGAATGCACAGTTTATCAAACAACAAAGGATATATTTCAGTGAGAACGTCAAATAACCTAAAAACAACTCAAGCTAAAGAGTTTGTAGTTGATTATGTTACCAGTGCACAAATCATGTATAAATAATACGCAAATACTCAAAAAGAAAAGAACCATGTTTGTTATGTCTAATGACGTGTATTATACCTGATGAAACATAGCCCGAATTTACATATATTTGATTTCCATGGGTAAAACGTGAGGATTATTCTACGCTTCGAGCTTGACCCAAGTGCTTTTCAAATTGGGAAAACGGAACAGGACGAACGAACCAAAGCCATTTGAAAAAGAGCTAAAACACTACTCTACCCACAGTGTTCTAAACTTGATAAAACACACTGCTCGCTTAAACTCCCACCACATCGTCCCCCAAGACTCACTTGTCTTTTCTCTGACCTCTTTCCAGGGCTTCTGATATTTCGCGCGGTCGCAGAGCCGCGAAATTCAGGTAAATCCGCGAAATCCCGCGAAATTCACAAAAACACGAAAAATGCCGCGAAATTCGGTAGAAATCTTATCAAATACATGTCTGTGCAACATATTTGAAACTTATTTCAGCTATAGGGGCTATTTACTTTCCGTAAACTTACAAATTCATCTTGGAACTTCGTCACTGAAACGTGCAAACAACGTCCCGAAGCTACCAGGCGTAAATTATGTTGCGAAAAACTGGGCACTAGCCATGATGTTAAAGGCTTTGCCTTTGGTTCATTTCTGGAGCGTATTGTTGTTGAAAGAGTAAATGATGACCTCTCTTAGAAAAATGTTAAAAATGCTGGTCTGATCAGCGCAAAACCGATCAATTTCTAGCGAAATTTGCTCTGAAAATAACCACAAAATCGGCCGTTTTTTACCGATTGCTTTTTGGTGAAGTTTGCCCCGAGAAACTCCCGCGAAATTCCCGCGAAATCGGCCGAATTTTCCGCGAATTTGTCCCTAACAAACCCGGGAAATTTGACTTTTTCTTCGGCGAGCTATTAGAAGCCCTGTCTTTCTCAGTTAAAGCTCTTTTTTAGAGGTTTAAAGTCCTTTCGTCACTCGCAGTGTACTCTTATCCCTTCCCCTCAACCCCGCTAGGGTTTCAGTTACCTTAACAACTCTTCTTTCTTTGTAGTACTTGTATCTAGAGCCGTCGCGACTGAAGGTAATAATGTAGCTTTTAACCCATTGTTCCGCGTCATGTCTGCCCTGTGTTGCACATCCAGTTATACGAGTCAGGGCTTCAAAATCAACCTTGGTAAAAAAGAAAAATCCAAGAATAAATACTGTGCTTTTAGTCGAGTAAAAAAATGCCGTCATTTAAATCTCCTTACAGTGGTAAATTCAGGTGATAAATCATTTTTGTGTTTCAAACTCCCCTCCCTGTAGTCGTACCTTTACAACTTAGCCAGATTATCCGTAAAACCAAGCAGCAAATTGTTTGGGTTGTTGCTAGTCGTGGTGATGTGCGACCCCAGGAAAGCGACACTAGAGGGGCTTCGAGGTAATACTGATCTTTGACGGGACATTAAGAAGTGATTATTCTAATTTAGCCTAACAAGCAATACTTGTTTGTGTTGTCTTTTGCGCCACAGAAAGACATAGGACGTTTCTTTTGCTTTGTGGATTTCAAAATTTGCATAAGTTTTATTGCATGCTAAGCCTTTAGGAACACTATCCAAGAGGCCAAAAATCCCATTTTACCAACCTGTAACCATTGCCTGACATCGTTCCTGCGCGCGCACCACGATCCACCTAATCTAGAAACTCGCCTTTGGTGCAAGCGCGCGTTCCAAGGTCCGCAGTAAAAACTGTGATAGGAAGAGGCTGTGATCAAAGGATTGGCAATGCGACGGTCACCCAAGCCCAGCGGCATGTTACAACGATCTGAAGTAAAACAAGTCAGTTCCATCTTGAGCACGATTCGAATAAATATATTAGAAAAGGAAACTACCAGCAATTTGGAGACACTCCAGTCAATAACTAGGCGTTATCAAAGGATTGGCAATCCGACGGTCATCCAAGCCCTACGGCATGTTACAACGATCGGAAGTGAGACAAGTTTTAGCATGGTTGATTGTACTAAAGAAAGATTTCAAGCTTTTCTACCTTTAACTTAAGGCAAAATACTGCTAGGAGAATTCGGCACCACGTTACTACCCTCGGCTACCAAGGGACCACTATCATTCGGGGCAAGCCGTTCCCAGCAAGCAAGGAAGAAGAAGACCAAGAAACACAAGCCACAACAAACACCTACTGTCCTCTCAGAGTAAGAAGACTGCAGCAGATATAGTAGATTGCAAACAGTTTTTCTCGTTAAACAAAACATCTTTCAAAGATCCCAGGCCTATCCTGTAGCTTGAGCCAAGGCAAGTGACACAGGCTGAGGAAAACATACAAAAAAATGAGTACTTACGACGAACGAAAGTCAAACGAATATTCACTTACTTTCTGAACATCCGTAAAGTTCCAGCCTCATTGCAATGTAACTGTACCAGCCTTTAGGAACAACACGGAAATACAGAGCTTTCACGGGTGGAGAAAACGCGTGGCTTCTCACGGTGTAACGATCGCTGTTTCCTGGGAAATACTACAAGCAAATGAATCGCAAGAAATTTTATCAGTAACTCATACGACGGAGTCGTATGAGGAAACTGATAGGCAGAAAATTTAAAAAGCAACAAAGTAGAAGTATCAAATGATAAAATGGAGAAAAAAGTGGAATGAAATCTCTTAAGTGAATGGGAAGTTTACACGAATAAAATTGAAAACATAACTCTATCTTCCGTTATATTTGAATTTATAAACTAAATTAACTTTCAATAAATTTATGTATTTCCACTTTCGCGAAAAACTGGGTGTTCTAGGTAAGGGCTGTAATTAAAGTTTAAAGGGTATATGAAACGGGAAACATTAAAGGAACCATTTGGATAAAACTTTAAACATAGAAAACAGCGATTATGAACATAAGGAAGAAGCGTTCCCCTCCTCCCATAGAACTTTAATGGACACCCTCTCTAGTCTCCCCAGGGAAGTGAATTGTTGCTTATTTCTCCATCGCGTAACTTTACCTTGAACGTTCCGTACTCCATGTAGTATTCAAAATGCATCTTGTCCTGACTAAACGCCACCAAATATCGCGTCACCCATTGATTAGCATCGTGCCGCCCTTGCGTCGCGATTCCCGTGATTGTCATCGGCCGACCCAGGGAAACTTGAAGCCATTGATTGGAGTTTCGGATCCTTGCGACCCAGGCCCCCATGTAACGGCCAGTACGTGTGCGGTGGAGTCGGGCGAGGAAGGGACCATGAAACACGTTGTATGAAGACGAGGCGGTCATGGCAGTATTTTTTATTCTGCCTGCCTGTATGCCAACGGAGGCAGCGCAGGGTCGGGCTAGGAAGAGTTTTAGAGTTTATTCAGTTAGCACTAAAAAGGCCATTAAGAATATCCTGTATTCTTTCCCAAGGTGAATCATGAGGCTCTATCAC
This sequence comes from Porites rus, assembly GCA_964035705.1. Classification (NCBI taxonomy): domain Eukaryota; kingdom Metazoa; phylum Cnidaria; class Anthozoa; order Scleractinia; family Poritidae; genus Porites; species Porites rus. The sequence goes on along the minus strand of OZ038003.1, from coordinate 4,798,255 downwards.
ATGAAAATAATGACTTATTTACAGATATTAGTTGGGCACCAGGCTTCGGTTTGTTGAAGAGACTTAGTATGACTGGTACCTGGGGTTATTGTTTCAAAACCAATCAGTATCCCATGGTATAGCAACTCCTCGGAGGCTCTCAAGGCCAGGTGATACGCTTTACTGAATATGGCTGCCGCCATTACGAACGCTACTGTAAAAACCAGATTGAGCTTCAAAGGTACCTGAAAAAACTTTAGTTGGCACCATTAAATGGCTTGAATAGGAGTACACTACTAGCCTGAGAAAATAGCTAAGATTTCGCGACGTCACCACTGGTTTCTCCTCGAAATGACGTCTGAGAAACCAGCGCAGAAATTCCACACTGATGACGTGTCAATACCCAGGTCTGGGTAGCGCTTCTGATAAGTCGTGCCGCAAGGGAAATTTGCTTCAACCAATCAAAAGCACTACTCAGATCTGGGTAGTGACGCGTCAGCAGTATGGAATTTCTGCGCTCGTTCCCCAGACGTCATTTCGCGGGAAAACTAGCGGTGGGGTCGCCAAATGTCGCCTGTTTTCTCCGGCTAGTACCCTACAAGAAGAGCTCTCTTTCTTAATTTCCCAGGGTAATGCAAGGACGCTACTCAAAGGGTAGTTCGTAGGTTAATTGCGCAAAAGGGTCTTACTTGCTTATGCCACTTACCAGCCAAACAACCGTAGAATTCCATTCTCACTGAAACGTGACCACGCCAGGATTTAGGATGGATGCGTATAAACTGGGCTTTAAAAGCAGGAACAAATCTGTACGCAACAACTGTATGACGGTCAAAGTTACCACGGAATAACTGAAAAAGATTTGTAAAGTCAGGTTATCATTATCAAGTTCATCATCACAAATGAATGCTTGGGCACAGTTCACCTATAGATCGTTTTCACTGTCACGCAACAAAAAATTAAATTGGAAACCGTCCAGTGGAAGAAGCCAAGAAAATGACATACTATAAAAGACTAATATATAAACAATTTGTCCAAGTCTCAGGTCTTTGTGGTCCACAGTTTCTGAGTTATATGCCGAAACGTTTCACGCACCTTTGTAGAGATTTGTATGGAGACGCCATATTGGTGCACCGTTCTGGTGCACCAATATGGCCGCCGGAAATCAACAAAAACATCGGGAGTTCACTTTTTCGATAAAAGCTCTTTATTTTCACTCGAGGACTAGCATACATATGCATAAACATGGCTTCTATTACTTGAAGTGGTTATACTGTTGAAAATCAAGAGGAGAGACATTTTTTCAACGAGACAGCATTCCTATTTTGGTGTCACGCACTGTGAAAACTCGGAAGTTCAAACTGTTGTATTTCCGAAATAAAACATCCTACGGAAAGGGAATATTGTACAAAGATTTAATTTTTGTTTATCTTCAACCTAGTGTAAATAAGAATTCGTAAAACCTCGCTATTTTGACTTTACAATTTCATGACGTCACAGTGAAAACCATCCATAATTATTTTTGTAACTACTTCTCTCACTGTGTTTTTCACTGCTGGTTTCTCCTTCCACGAAATGTTAGGAAGAAAATCTGCAGGCGAGGAATGACCTATGTTCTACATAGTGGAATCTCGAAAATTTCACGTTGTGGGAAGTACAAGAATCAGTTATGTTTGTTTGTTTGCTTGGTGTTTGACGCATTTCTTTCTTTGCACATACCGTATTTATTCGAATAAGCGCCCAACCTCAAATTAGCGCCCACCTCGAATAAGCGCCCATCCTGAAGGCAGAAAAAGTTAATAAGCGGCCAGCCTCGAATAAGCGCCCACCCCACCCAACCTCCCTCCCACTCCTACTTAAACTCAAATAATCGACCACCCCCACTCCACCCCCCAAAAAGTGAATAATTACCAATAAGAGACTTCCCCGAAGACGGAGTTTTCTTTAAAGTATTTTACAGGAACCTTGCTTTGTTGCATCTTCGCATTTTGTCATTACCATTTATTGTTTTGTTGCAAAATAAACATACTACACTTGCTGAAAATTTAATAAGGGCCCACCTCGAATAAGCGCCCATTCTCAAGGTCCAAAAATTTAATAAGTGCCCAGGGCGAATAAATACGGTAATACCCTTTTAACTAAATCCAGCTGGGTTATTCTCGTTTCCACGACGGTTGCATGAGAACTGTTCAGCCGAAAGTACCTCAGTCCATAGGACTTTGTTTTTTTAAACATTTCGCTGTGTAAGTTTAAGAGTTTGTAAGCCTTAGTTGCCAGGGCCTTTACCCTTGTTCTTCCATACTGCTTGTAAGAGAAGAACGTCCTTCCATTTCGGCTGTATGATACAACGTATGACGTCACCCACTGGTGTGCGTCTTGTCTTCCTTGGGTGGCCACCCCAGACAAGCGTGCAAGCACTCCAAAATCAACCTAACGATTTAGATAATAAAACACAGGTAAACTGTACATGAAATAAAGTAGTGGTAAACTATTTCACGAAGACATTCTTCTTGACGGTAAATTTCTGTTACGTGTCATGGAACCGGTGAAACTTCATAGCTTACTTATTCTTGATGCACCGACAATTTTCGAATTTAAACACTTTTCATTTGTGGTCCGACTTAGTGTGAACAAAAGCATGAGAAAATTACCTGTATCCACTGTCTGGCATTATTTCGCTGCGCACACCATGCGCCAGTCCTACCACGGCCAGCGACCTGATTAAGACGACCGCGATCTGGACCGTGTCTAGAATTGTAGCTGGAGGAAGCAGAGAATGCACCACTTGGAACGCGGCGATCTTCAAGACCAATAGGAACCTTGCACTTTCCTAAACAATAGATAAAAAGCAGTATTATTATAATTATCTGAATAGCTATTTACAGAAATATACGCATCTCTATTGGCCACTAGTGCGGGTCAATTATCCAATAAAATCACTTCTAAAGAAATGGGCAATCATATCATAGAAAGAGTGCGAAGTGTCTTTTAGGCGCACCATCAACAGAAATTGTGTGGAACTGAAAACGTTAGGGACCTGGTGAATCGCCAAAGAAATGTAGTACCCCATAGTAGTTTTTCATTTAATTTTTCTACAGTCTCAAAGAAAGAAAACCTTAATAAAACTTCTTCCAACGAAAAGCAGCCTTCACAGGGATTATAACGTCGATAATATTCCAACCTGTGCTTAGCTTACATACCAACATATTTGTACAATTGGCTAACATGGGATTGACACGATAAATAATCACAAACAAGTAGTCGCAGATTGCAAGCATACCAATGACGCATCCGTACAGCTCAACTCTCATAGAGATGTGTCGATACCAGGACCGGATGTGAAGACGCACATATCGAGCTCTGATAGGGGGTATAAGCGGGTGGGAAACAACAGTGTTTCTGTCTCGATTGGCCTGAAAAACCTGTTAAAAAAATCAAGGTGTATCTGTTAGAAAATAACTCTTTACGATCAAGGCCTAGTTGCTCAAAGCATGGTTAGCGTTAACCAGCGTTTAATACCTTGACAACGTATTGGTTTTGATACTGCTTAACCAATGGTTAAAGCTAACCATGCTTTGAGCAACTCAGCCCAGGTCGTTTTTGCCAAGTGAGGAATAGGGTAGGAAATCAGTTCCTTCCAACAATCTCCGCACAGCACTGAGTACATTCGATGTACACAGGCTAGAACTTTAGTTTACAAGTGACTTAATACGGCAACCCTGTTTTTACATAGCCCATTTCTGAGTTGCTTCAAGTCCTCTTAACAGAGATAGGCGTGCTGCATAACCACTCATATAAAAATGGTGTCATTTTGAGTTCGAATGATAACCTATTTTCATGGAATGGATGGGCCTTAGAAAGCACTTTGAAAAATGCTAAAGGCAATTCGGAAATGCCTATTCTTAGCACGTTCAATCATTCTTTGAGATAATCTCGCAAATTTTAAACTCATAGATGTTCCACTTTTTTCGACTACATGAACTCTTAACTTAAAGTTCTCGCCTAATTTATGACAGGATGATTTTTCATTCTAAGCTTTGCGTCTGTGGACGAAATCCTGTGAAGTTACCATTCAAATCAAACCTCTCCGGCAGAACGATTGTACGGTGCTATTGGATTTTACAGCAAGGAATTTGGAATTTCCATGACTCTTCTACTTTGGCAACCTTTAGGAGTGAAAGGGTAACAAACCTCACCTTTCTCGCGTTTCGCTCGAAATAAGGCGCAAAGTAAACCCCATCCTGACTGGAGAGTAAATAATACGACGTGACCCATTGACTAACAGTCGGCCGTCCTTGAGTAGACACGCGGACCACCTTGTGTGGCCTGCTTAGGAAAATCTGCAGCCACTGGTAAGCGTTGTTAGTTCTTGCGGACCAGCTGCCCATGTAAACACCTCTTCGACGGTTGTGAAGACGAGCTAAGTGAGCAGCGTGTTTGTTATCCCAACGAGATGATGACGTCACTGCTGCGTTCCTGATGCGGCCGTTTTGCATACCCAACGGACGGTTACAAAGTTTGCCTGCAAAGACAGTATTCTTGGTTTGCAAACCATGTGACAAGGCGACCATGCTGGGGGTCAATACAATAGAATTTTTTCTCGAATAAGTTTCGTTTCCAGAGGAGAGAAACGCTTTTGTTCTTGACCACCAAGATGGCCGCCGTTACGTCACGTGCAAACCAGCAATGGGAGAGATCGAGGTTTACAATGCAAGTAAATAGATCTCATTTTTACTAATGATTTTCTTTAATTTATTAATGAATATTTTAGTGATATTATTGAAAGCCATTAACAATTCTTGAACGAAATACAAAATAAATCAATGTCTGAGTGTTATTAAATAGCAATGGCTCTACTGTGGAACCGACCCCAAGTGAAGAAAGAGACGAGTCTTGTTTGTGCATCGATAACGATCAAGTAAATCAATTCCTGAAAGGCGCGTCCATATCAAAAACCTCATGGTTCTTAACTAGACAGTAAGGAAAGCAATAAGAAAGTGAAGGGGTAGTTATCCTGCCGGCTACGCCATGTTTGGACTACAAGAGCCCAGTGTGGTCCTTGGTTTGTACTTAGTCCCTTGGCAGATAAATAACAGACGGCTCGATAGCGTACGACTAACTAATGCACGCTTACCAAGCCTACATCCGTAGAGTTCCACTCTCATAGAGATGTGGCTACGCCATGTTTTGGGATGAATACGCACGTAACGAGCCTTGAACGGACGCAGGAAGCGGTGCGTAACAATGAAGTTCCTTTCAAAGTTTCCAAGGAAGATCTACAAAAAATTAATGTGTTTATTACAACAGTTATCAACATGTTGATTATGTCAAAGGTTGTTTCACGGGGTAGGGCAAAGGTTTTGATTATACGCGGTACAGAGGTTTCTTTTCTACTGGGTATACGATAGCGTTCACCGTTCACCTGAAGCAAGTTCATTGAGAAAAATAAGGTGCTTTTAGGCACTTTTGGAGGCTTTACGACATACTCCTCCCGGATGCATAAGACAATTAAGAAAACAGCGTGTTGATATACATTAATGAGACCGGAATCATTGACCATTCAAGTGGTCGTATGATGGTCCAACCGAACTGACCCAGATTTTACAAAAGTGGGAGGTGGCGCTTATCAACAAACCCGCCATTTAGGATTGCCTAGATTTAAAACGGCGTTAAAATTAGGGAGCTTATTAAAGTAAAGGCGTTTTTGAACGACGCACGTCAACCGAAGTGAGCCCTTTCCCATCTAACATGCCATAACGTTCCCAAATTTGTATATCTAAGTGCCTTTAGTCTTACAGACACGCTTTACCCAAACACTTGGGCAACAACACTGCCTAAGAATGTAAAAAGTCCACTTTGGGTATTGGTATCACGTGAGACTCACTCAAAGGTAACAAGCTCTTCCCTCACTATGCCTGTAGTCAATTCTAACACACTGCTATTGCCTTCGCTTAGAAATAAAAATGGTTCCAATTTTTTTCAGCAGTAAAGAAATACTACAAACCTTGATCCTTCTCTTTTCTTTATAAGGGTAAAATTTGATGTTGTCCACACTATAGGAGACTACGTAGCTTGTAACCCACTGGTCAGCGTCATATCTTCCTTGGGTAGAGATCCTCTTTACTCGGCTTATTGTACCGAGGTCTATGTTAAGCCACTGTCTGGCATTGTTATACCTAAAAAAGAATAATGATTCATGCCCCATGTAATAGTCTGAATCTCTTTCTCGGCCACGGAACAAATTCTTGGTTTGGAACTTGGTGACAAGGCGGCCATATTTTGGTTTTTCGGATATATAATTTACATGAGAATGGAGTTGTTTACTGGAAAACGAACATGGCAGCCATGACGTCACGTGCTGACCAGCAATAGCGGTTCAAATACTAAAATACATCAATCATCAGACCACAACACAGCGGTGTGCACACTTGATCAAATCTGTAAGTGAACAAGTACTCTTATGACTTTTAAAAGCATTTAGAGTTATGAAGGTGAGGGTTTATCTTGTGTTGCGAACCTCAATACTGTAGTTAGGATAGTGAAAGACAAACGGTGCAACAGTCTGTTACTTACTTAGCGACCCAGCCTCCGCGGACAGATCCGTAATTCCGGGACTGGAGACGAGCGTTCCACGGTCCGTAGTAATAGTTCCACATTGATGAGGCTGTTATAGCCTGCTTGGTGACACGCCCGTCTTCCATTCCCAGGGGAATATCACAAGGATCTAATCATACAATGGAAAAACAAAAACCTCAGTGAAAGTAAAGGGGGTGACCCAAACGTTGATGAAACGAGGATGCCCTGACCTCACATAGCAATGTTTAGGCGGGCCCTAGTTCCAAGAATCTCTGAGACAACGAGGAAGGAGTCTGTTAGCCACAATCTCTATCAACTGAAACAAACATGTTGGTCCACCTTTATCGAAAACTGATGTCTGATGTATGTTGGAAGCGTGAACACCATGTAGGATGGATGAGGTTCAATTTAATATTCAGAGCCGGTTTAATAGGATCAACTCTATCCAACAGCGTAAGACCAACATAATTTAGTTCCGCGAGAATTCAACTACGTTTGTCAAACTGAATGAGTTGGAATCTAGTAATAGCGATAAAATTTGACGAGTCCTAAGAGACGGAAAGCCGTTGTGCTTATTGTGATTTCTATCATGTCTGCCACGAAGGCCAGTTGTCGTTTAGACCTTTAGTCGTTAACCGAGAATATTGCAGACCAATGCTCACCAGACTCTAGAATTATAGTTCACTGATTCATAAAGCATAGGCTTTCTGGTCCCCTCCTTCCTTAAACAAACAACTGGCAACCCAAAGTTTACCTGCGCTGCAGCCGTAAAACTCAGCTCTCATGGAGATGTACCCATACCATCCCCACGGGTGTAGACGGAGGTACCGGGCCTGGATCGGGGGATTCAGTGCATTCTCTACAATGCTGATGCGGTCACGATTGGCAGTGAAATACTGAAACAAAATTTTATTAGTCCAAAGTAATGAAGTTAGGGGAAAGGGGGAAATGCGTTTCTCATAACAGAAAAAAAGTGAGAGCCTTCTCATTTTCAAGTTTGTTATATAGGGTCAACTTAAATAGGTCTTTCAGGAACATTATAACACAACTTGAGCATGACACTGATATTGCAAACAGATCATAACAAATCAAAGACCCTAAACGAGATGCTGTGAAAAGGTTGGTAAAATTTGGAGTTGGGGTTAAATTTGGGTCTACCATGAAAGAACTAAAGTTAGTGGTGAACAAGGACAGCTGAGCCTATGCCACTCAACCAGACGCTTCCTTCTTTTAAAAACGTCATAGAATACATATTATACATGTAATTCAATACAATACCTTGTCCTGACTTCCCTGTCTGTACGTTGCCCAGTGAAGCGTGTCTACACTATAAGTCAGTTTGTATCTAGTCACCCACTGGTTAGCGTCCCTCCTCCCCTGGGTAGCAATTTTCCTCAGGGTGGTGGTCCTTCTAAAGTCCACCAAGAACCACTGGTTGTGGTTATTATGCCTAGCGATCCAGCAAAAGGGCTTGTTGAGTCGTCCATTTGGTGCGGTGTACCGAGCGTTGTAGGCGGACGAAGATGTGATTCGTGCGTTCGGAATTTTTCCAGATTCCATACCGAGAGGACGGTTGCAAAGTGGTGCTGAAATTCAAAAAGGATAATACAGCTGAATCAATGTGAACAAGATTGCATCCTTTATAATAGGGAGCTTAAGCAACGGAGACGGTGACGGCAACGAGAACCGCAAAAAAGCAACAACTTTTCACGTGATCACGCTTTTTTGTACATTTCTCAGCCGTCGTTGCACGAGGATACTCACCGATAGGACAGCCAATAAATTCCAATCTCATAGAAACCCATGAATACCATAACTGTGGATGAACGCGGATGTACGAAGCCAGGACGGATCTTGGAAAGGTGTTAGTGACTATTGTGTGACGGTCACTGTTAGCTTGGAAAACCTGACAAACAAAAATATTTATTATTGCACTGAGTACACGTAGCAAAATTGCTCTCAAGTTCATCAAAAGTTATTCTGAATGATTCTGAAGAATGCATCAGTTGACGCAACGGACGGCACCTGATTGCGATTGCTTTAAAATTATCACACGTCCCCGAACAATGTCAGCGTAGCAATCGTTCGAGGGGAAAGGGACAGAAGATGTTCAGGCGCGCGAGGACGCGAAGGGCGTTTTCTCCCTCGCCCGCCTTTCGGGAGTTACCCGCGCCCGAGTTCCGAGTTCCACTCGAATGTCTGACATGCCGTCTAACTCACAAATCACTTATCACAAATCACCAAGATTTTTAATACAACAGAAAGTGATCACAAAGAGGAAGGAAGGTTATAGCATGCACCACGTAATCCCAACTGAGGAAAACGCAAGTGAACTTTTTTTAACTGAAGATTTGAGAGTTCATGTGGAGGAAGCTTGAATTTGTGGAGTTAAAGTAAAACGTTATTAGTGTCTCTCCCCCTACTGCTTCTTTATCTATACACTTGTAAAGCAGAATTACCATACCTTGGGATACTTTGCAAATCTGATTCCATCTCTGCTAAAAGTCAACACAAACGTCTTGACCCATTGATTAGCATCCTGGCGACCCTGGGAGGAAATTCCTGTAATGCGCGCCAAGCCTCCAAAATAAACCTGCAGCCACTGGGTACGAGTGCTACGCCGCGCGCTCCATGACCAGCGGTGGTTTATACGACCATGCCATGGCGCCAGATAGCGATTGTAGTACGAAGAAGCAGTCATAGCCCCATTGGGCAGGCGTTTATCTTCCAAGCCGATCAAGACAGAACAACGTGCTATAATAGGGGATCAAACAAAAGGATCGATTAATTTAGAAATCAAGTCAACCCCACATATTTATTCCTAGGTAGCAATCACACAACAGTGTGTCCAGTTCCGGACACCTTTTTCGCGTTACCAGGTTGTCCACTTACGAGGAATTTCCAATTCATCAGTTAAATAGAGCGCATTACTGGTGAATGATATTCAAGAGTATACTGTCCCTAAGCTTCTGAGCAATACTTTACAATGAAACTGTTAATCGCGTTGTTAACTCAGTGGACTGGACCCCATAAATGGATGTAGAGCAAAGAGGAGAAAAACACTCTATCTAGCCACTGGGTTTCCCAGCTTCTGTTCAGTTTTCTCTCCAGGCCATTACGGTCAGGCATCCGAGAAGACTGGTAACTCGCACCACGCGACCAACACCGAACGACGATATCGACTTCGGAGCTAGGCAAGTTGCAGGTATGCATGCAGCATGCCTCACTTTGGTTTGTTTATGCAGCTGTTTTAAGTACCGAATAGACGTTACCTTCTGGGCATCCGTAAAACTCCACTCTCATGGAAATATGTTTGTACCACCCCCACGGATGAACCCGGATGTAACGTGCTATTACACGAGGGAATAAGCGATACTGGACCACAGTATTCTGGTCTCTGTTTCCTGTGAAATACTGAAAACAAAAGAAAAAAGTAAAAAATGTACAAAAGAATTGACCTTCTCTGGCGAAGAAACTCTTTCTTTGTGCATGCCTGGCATTAAAAGATATCAAAGACAGCCTACGATATAGTAACTTACACCTAGTAATATAGTAACTTAAAATGTTTCATTCGCGTATGAGACCACCGTTTAACCAGTTTCCTTGCCCAAAATAAGCCAATACATAGCAAATCTTTGTTCACGAACAGCTCATTAAAAAGTTCTTGAAGTCGTTCAATAAATTCGCAGTGTGTGCTCAATCAAGCGTCAAATCATTCGGCTGTGCCTCGTTTTTAGAACTTGAATTAACACTACGTGCTCTTGTTGATTTAATTTGGGAGTGTATATCATCTATGACACAAACTACATGATGTTGGATAGCGGAAGAAGTGGATTCTTACTATGCTATGATCACAAACTAAGTTAAAACGAAGAAAGCCCGCACCGCAGCGAAATAATCAGTCAAGGAAAGACTCAACAGTTAATAAAAAAAAAACTACGGTAAAATTGCACGCAGCGTAGGTCATTGTCTTACCTTTCTCGCACTGTTTTGCTCATACTCAGCAAAATAAACGTTATCTTGACTGTACGACAAATAATACTGAGTCACCCACTGACGGTAGTCCTGTCGTCCCTGGGTAGCAATCTTTACAACTCGCATTGTGCGGCCAAAATCAACGGAGAGCCACTGGTATCGATTGTTGTGGCGCGCGCACCATGCTCCCATCCGGGACCCTGTTCTCCGGAAAAAGAGCCTTCCATTGTTGGGCGAGTGGTTTTTGTCCCAGCTAGAGGAAGCAGTAATCTGTATGGCTCGTATGCGACCATTTTGCATTCCTAGTGGTTTGTTACATTGTGGACCTTTAAGAGGAAAAGGGAACTTTCACTCATATTAGGAGGACAACTTAACCAGGTCTATCACAGCTCGTTGAAATGTCACGTTTCACGTATTTTTTACCGATTGCTTACATCGTTCTACAGTGGCACCAATGCTATGAAACCTCAGCTTGAAGAAACGTTCCAATAGCCCACGTTCATTATATTAAAATTGTAACATGACTCCGAAGCTTTCTGGTTATATTTCTATATTTGGTTTGGTTTTCTTTGTGATCTTGCCTCTTCTGGGAATTGCGAGACAATAGACCCGTGAAAACTTTGCAATTTTGTCTTTAAAGCCTTGAAGTCATGTTAGAATTTTAATAAATCCAACGTGGGCTATTACCAAGATCGCATTTGACGTGCATTTTAAAATATTAGTTCCGAAAGTACCGAAGTGGATTCACAGATACGCAAATCTGTGTCTTCGACACTTTACTTACCCACAATGCAACCATAGAATTCCACCCTCATTGATATCCAACTTCGCCAGGTGACAGGGTTGATCCTAAAGTATCGAGCTTTTATGGGTCTCAAAAAGCGATTTGTTACAACGATAAATCGGTCAAAGTTGCCAGCGAAGATCTATTGAGTTAAAAAATAGTGAGACAAGTTTGAGCACATATACCCACAGATCTATGTCCATCCTTATTTTGTACAAAATCATCATAGACTATGATGGGTAAGATTTATCACTCATGAATCAAAGTTTGTTGCATTCTAAGGCTTTTATCTTAAGAATTCAGAGCCCTTGGGAAACCATGAGAAGCTCTTTGGCACACAATGGTTTAGAGCCCTGCTGGCCGCTTGAAATAGTCCAGAAATATTCTCAGAAAGAGAAGGACGGAGATTTTGGAAAGGAAAAAAGCAGTACTCTCTTACCTTTGTTCTACGACCCTCTTTGTAAGTTATAAACCTTTGTCCTCTACTGCTAAATGATACATAGTAGCTTGTCACCCATTGGTCCGCGTTGTGACGTCCTTGAGTGCAGACCCTCGTTACGATTGTGTCGGTTCCAAAGTCCACTCGAAGCCATTGTCTGTTGTTACGCGTGCGCGAGCACCAAGCCCCTCCGTTTCGTCCAGCACGGCGCTGGTGAAGCCTGGCATTTCTTGCTGCGCAGTAGTAGTTGTATGAAGACGAGGCTCTGAACATTGGGTTTGGGATGCGACCGTCTTCTAAACCAAGCGGTACATCACATTTGCCTGAAAAAAGGAAAACAGTTTTAAATGAGAATATTTTGTCAAAGGAATGCCATGGTCTACACTCTCACATAGCATTTAAACTTTAAAAAGTTACATAAGCCTATTAAGTGGGTGTGTTTCAAGGGCTCTAACGCTGAGCAGACCCGTGGTCTGGAGCAGGATACTTCTAATAGGGTTACAATAACTTAAACCGTAATTGTGAATAATAACTCTTGACAAAACTTAAAGTAAGAATAAAAACAAATAAAAATCACGGACAGATAATAATAGACAGAACCAACAAATTGCTTACTCCAAGGACAGCCGTATAATTCCAGTCTCAAAGAGATATGAGACTTCCAGCCTCGGGGATTAAGTCGAACAAATCTTCCGTATATGGGAGGATCGAATGAGTGAGTCTGAATTCCATTTCTGTCGTAATTCCCTCGGAACGTCTGCAAGGAAACATAAATACTGACCCCGCTACAACAGCCAGGACAAGTCATCTTTAAAACCAATCTACAGAACGTGATGACACTGACGTTGTGCTCGTAGGTTCAGTGAGTGTGATAAGGCTTCGCACATACGCACGGCGTTATCTTTCATATTTCGTTTTTGCGGCTTATATAGCTGTCACCATTAGTTATCAACAAGAGGAAAATGAAATCTGACAACTTCACAACAACTTCCGATCCCTTGCTCTTTTCACGACGCTGCGCAAGCTGGTTCTAGACACTAATTTTTAAATGAATACTAATTATACTTATTCTACCGCATCAAACGCATCTACTTTGGATGCGATACAACACTTTCGTAAAACCAATGCTATAGACGACTTATTCAAGGGCTTCTAGATCATGTTAATACCATTCTCTTGAAACTGAATCATAATTCAAATTTTTCCGACTCAGAATTACCTATGATTTCATCATCATCGTCATCATGATAATCATCATCACTTTTGTTAATATAATCACATTTTCCCTTGAATTTAGTTTCTCAAGCAAAACAGTAGAGAATTATCTCACCTTCACACTATCCCACCACTCTCTGACATAAGAAAAATGCGTCCCGTCAGAACTGTACAGGATAAAATACGCCGTTACCCACTGGTCAGCGTCCTGTCTTCCCTGAGTATTAATCCCTGAGAGCTTCATCGACCTTCCCATATCAACCTGAAGAAACTGGTTATGATTGTTATAGCGAGAAGACCAAGCGCCCATCAGACGGCCACTGCGAGCCCGGTGAAGTCGTGCCAGCCATGGTGCGTGATAGTTATCCCATCGAGACGAGGACGACATAGCAGAGTTTCTTATGCGACCATTTCGGATCCCAACCGGGCGGTTACAGAACTTCTCTGTGCAGATAAAAATCATTACATCAACAAAGTATTAGCAGACTGTTGATTAGCTATTTCAGCACTGGCGCACACGTACACACGAAAGAGAGTTCTTCCACTCGCCTCGCTAGTAACCAGCGGGGTCAGGAGCGGGGTCGACAATCGCAAATGAGACCTTTCATCTGGGGCTATGCCATGCTGATGAGTCCTAATGATGAGGAAACAGCTGTCCATGGCTGCCACTGTTGGGTGGTATGGTTGTGCGCATATGTAAGGTACTGGCCATATCGCGGAGCTGGTACGTGTGCTCCAGTGCTGAAATGGGTATTGAATAGCTACTCATCGGCAACCGTTGACAACAGGAATGAGCTATCTAACGAGGTTTCCTACATATGCTGATTGAACCAGAAATGACCCACCATGGATAAATAATGGTGTGAATGTAAATATGTTTAATGTCATCCTCTTTCTCAGACTGCGTCAGTCACTCTCTCGTTAAGAGCTACGTTGTAAAAGCCTTTCAGTTGGTATCAAAACGGGGAGGTGCGAAGGGAGGCGTTTATTCGAGGGTTAACATGAAACTCAAAACGAAGACGAGGATGAGACGAAGGTGCAAATCTACCTTTTACTAAGCGCAATAATTAGAATGCTCCAAAAGTTTCTCTGAAGCGCTTGAGAACCGATAGGCCCCTCCCAGTTGTAAAACATATATACAAACCTCTGGCGCGGCAGCCATATAGTTCGATCCTCATAGCGATATAACTTCGCCAGGCTCTTGGGTGAATTCGGATGAAACGAGCCTTGATTGCCGGATTAAGTTTGTGTAAGACAGTGTTGTAAATGTTGTAATTGCCACGGAAGAGCTGAAGAGAAAAAGAAACCGAGACGTCAGATTAATTGATTTAAAAATAATCAGCGATTTCTCGTTCACTATCTCTGTACGGTAAGGAGTCAAGCTTCTCCAGTTGCTCTGAAACTCATTAATAATTCATGAAGAAATTACGAAAGAAAATAATGTTTAATGAGTGCTTTGAAATAAGATTTAAAAACTTCTCATTTTTGCATCCATAAATTCTCTCTATATTCACTTTGTTTTAGAAATAATATCAATAATTTGATACCGTATATCATAACAATACCAAACACGCTGAAGTTTGGCAAAAATTACTCTTTTCTCAGTGTTTGAAAATGTGATGAAACACTGCGACTCACGCTTGACGTATTTCTGCCACAACTTCTTCTACCTTCAAGAAGCTAATGCACCCGATGACATGTACATTGTTGACTATGACAATGATGAACATCACGACCAAAAACTGTTGACATTACCTTGATACGCCCATAGACAGAGTACATCCTAAAGCGCACGCCCTTGAGACTATAAGATAGGGTATAGCTTGACACATACTGATGGGCTTCTCTTCGTCCCTGTGTAGCAATGCCTTTGAGGATACTCAGCTGTCGCAAATCAACTTGTAGCCACTGTTTGGTGTTACGATATCTCGCTACCCAGGCTCCTGTCCGTCCGTGACCGGCGTGGACGTTCAGACGTGCACGGTCGGGTCCGTGATTGTAATTGTACGACGACGACGCTCGAAGATGGCCCGAAAGGATTCTTCGGTCTTCCATTCCAAGAGGCATTGTACAACGGTCTAAGATAGCAAAACAAAACTAAAGAGTTTGAACGAGCAATTACCTTGAATAAGGTATGTAAAACGATAAATGAAAAAAAAACAAACAAACAAACCTCGCTTACTTTAAAGTAACCATGAAATTGTCGAACCGTTAGTGTTTTAGAAGGCAAAAACGGAAATTTTTTTTCTCCCGACAAAAATGAGAGAAGAATATCATTATGCGCACAGTTTGGCATAGCCTATCAGGGCTTTATACCGTTTACTACTCTCTTGCTTAATTTTATCTATTCTGAAACATTTTTTAAACACTCACAACCCGCCCTATCATTAAGATATATTTTTTCCTGTGGGACTTAATGCCAGAGAGTCTTCCAAATCTTCTATTATGTAAGATAAAAAATAAAAATAAAAAACAAACAAAGAAATTTGAAGGAAGCATATCCACAAAGAGTCACCTTTCCTAGTTCTGATTGGAAATTGAGAATGTTGTTTTCTAAAAGGGAAGGGAGAGGTACCCAGAAAAAACCTCTCAGCGACCCACATCTGGTGTCGCCTTCCGGATTCACGAACCCGAGCCACACTGGTGTGTGTGAGTGTGTGTGTGTGTGTGTGGGGGGGGGGGGGGAGTTGGGGGGTGAATACCCTCACCACTGCACCCAAGCATTTTCCAGAGGTACTGAATTATTCTTACCGGTGTAGCAACCATAAGCTTCGATCCTCATAGAAATGTGACTACGCCATCCCCAAGGGACAATGCGCAGGAATCGGCATCTGATTGGCGGGTTAAACGGGTACATGACAACTGTATTGCGGTCCCGATTCCCGGTGAAATACTGTGCAAACAGGTGAAACTATTTATTAGGACTGGATATTTAAATCAATAAAAGAATACAAAAAAGGCAAAAGAAACAGGAAGCTAAGAGCAAGTGTGGAAAAACTAATAAACAAATGGATTGAGCAAAACAAGATGTGGAAAAATTGAGAATCCAACTGAGGGGCGGGGGAAGGTGGACAAAGGCAAGCATTACAATTAAGGTCCTGTGCAAGATGTTCCTCCGAATAAGTAGAATATAAATGAATAATGAACTTAAAACAATCTAGCCATGCCTGAGGATAGCAGGGCTGAAAGTAATTAGTTATGATGGCAGTTGCAATCCCTACAGACAATCCACATGCAGACTATATCTGAGTGTGCGACTGATGTCTACTTAGTGTCTTAAACGCAAATAACGCTTCAAAGAATGCAGCGTAGGGCAGACTAGCAAACACGATTAGGATTTCTATGGAGCAGTATCGGGGTAAAAAATATGTCGTATTGTCTACTGTTATGCCGTCCTGTCTTTTTGATCTTTCGTCTTGTCTACTTATCTTGTCGTCTTGTCTTCTTAATCTGTCGTCTTGTGTACTTGTTATAAGACTATACAACAAGTTAACAAGACGACACGACAAATCAGCAAGACGATATAATGAGTGAACAAGAAGAAATGAACACCGAGTTACAGTATTTCTGACCCCGATACCGCTCCATAGCTTTCCCAGTCTCTTCACAGATCCCTGATACTGTGTACCTACCTTTCTAGTATTACGCTCTTGGTAATCAACAAATCGTATTCCGTCCAAGCTATGTCTCACGTAATACTGTGTTACCCATTGATCCGTATCTTGTCTTCCTTGAGTAGCCAGCCTAATTATTTTTGCCCACCTACCAAAGTCTAATTGCAGCCACTGGTAACGATTATTGTGTCTTGCAGACCACGCCCCCATGTACCTTCCCCGCCGTTGCCAGTGAAGACGAGCAAGGAACGCCGCGTGATACTTGTCCCACTGAGATGACGCGGTTACAAGGTGGTTCTTCAGACGCCCAGATTGGAGTCCCATTGGTTGATTGCACTGGCGACCTGTATAAACGTGCATATGCAGAAACAGGTGGAAAGTGAACGAGGGGGGGGGGGGGGGGAGCCAAAAAGGGGATTTAAGAAACACAGTTGGTAGCACCTTAAAGGACTTACATCGGGGCAGCTGCATGCTCAAAAGTTTAGCGTAGAGTTTTGAACTGTGCAATAAACGTAATCAATGTTAATCTCCTGCATCCAAAGCCATCCTAAGTCCTTCTCATCTCCCTGCAGTTTTTTGATTTTATCAAGCTAATAATCTGAGGTTTCCTCTAAGTTCAATATAATTTTTTATCTTGAAAAAAAAAAAAAGACTCAAAATGTCTAGACAAAGCATAAGCTTATAATTGATTTCGCAGAGACTGACCACCACGATTAACACTTTTGTGGGCAAAAGAACGGTTATAGAGAGACCCTAACACAACCAAGTCAGTAGCCAATAGCTCAGTGGTATCCTAGCAGACTCAGACTTACCCAGTGAACATCCATAGAGTTCCACACGCAAAGCAATATGCCCGTACCAGCTCCTGACGTTTACCCGAACGAAACGCGCTGCAAACGGCTTAAAGAAGCAATGAAAGACCACAAAGTACCTTTCCTGATTTGCTGGGAAAATCTGTCAGAGGTAAAAGAGAGCAAGTATCATTATTGGTGAAGTAAGACTGTAACACACTAGAAGCTTAACCAAATACTATGCATTTGCAGTTTCAAAAATCGCCATGGCTTTTCCTCTACACGCTCGAATCACTCTGGGCATTGATCCCGTTTCGACTATCAAACCGTGGCTTAACTAAAAACTTGCAAACACGATCGGCTGAGGTTAATTGTAAAATTTGAGAGTTTATGTTGTGAATACATCTGGATTTTTGTGAATATTTTCTCCTGATCAAGAGTAACTCGTGTAAAAATTCAGCAGTAATAAAATCAGAGCTAGACAGTATCGAAAAGCAAAACAAAAAGAGACTCGTAATGAACATACCCTAACTCTCCTGTTCTCTCGGTAAGGGTAGAACCTGACGCCATTGTTACTGTAGGACACAGTGTATGACGTCACCCACTGGTTAGCATCATACCGACCTTGAGTGGCAATCCTCTTTACAACGGACTTAGCTCCCAGATCAATCTGCAGCCACTGGCGATTGTTGTTCACCCGGGCTAACCAGCCACCTCGCATTGCACCGTGATTTCTGGCTTGTAGTCTGGCTGACCAAGGACCGTAGTAGCGGTTGTACATGGAAGAGGCTGTGAGCATGGATTGCGTGACGCGACCATCTTGGATTCCGAGTGGTACGTCACACTTATCTGCAATGACAAACAAGGTTGTGAAAAGTTGATTGCTGTTTATTTTAAGTATTAATATCACGCACTGCCTCAAAAGAACTCTTGTTCTCCATTAAAGGGACATTGGATAATGACCATGATAGTCGAAACAACAACAACAAATTGTCATTGTTGTTGTTGTTATCTCCAAACAGAGGTTAGCGGTATGTGCAAAAACATCGTTTAAGGGATAACGTATTACGTTTAGAACCGGTCTACATACAGTCAAAATGTACAGATGCTGTGGTTAATTTCTCAATCCTTGACCAAAGACATAGAAAAGCCACTAGAATATCACATACACGTGAATATCGAAGGCACTGCTCAGCCGTTAATATTCAGAGAGAAGACCACATGGGTGTGAGCTGCCCGGTTAGCTCAGTCGGTAGAGCATCAGACTTTTAATCTGAGGGTCGTGGGTTCAAGTCCCATATCGGGCGACTTAAAGTATTATTTTTAGCCACAAAAACTCTCTCTAGTCTACTGTTATAAAAATTACACAAGCAGTTCTTTATTTATTTTTCTTTCTTTTCTGGTGCTAATTGTCGGAACTTTAGGAAATGAAATGACTCTGGGTCTCTCGTTTCAAAGGAACACGACACTTAGGGAGGCAAAATGAGACTTGTGATTAAAAAACACGCTTGTTCGCACAAGGACGCTCGAGGGTGGAATTAGCTTAACGCATATTTCGTCCCCAATAGTCCAGTTTCGAATTAAAAATTACCGCTGAATATAAACATTAACGACACATTCATACAGGGTTAGCCTCGACGTAAAGTAAAATATTCAGAAATTCTGGCAAGTAAGTGTTTGAAATTTGAATATACGCAATAGACAGAGTAGTAAACAGGTCTTTTTCTCATTGGAATTTGTGAATATATTACTTCAGATGGAGGCTAAGGCTGTAAAAAATGCGTCTTCACTTCTTTAATTCAGCGGTCATAGCGAACTCGAAAATGGACCATTTACCAACCGCCTCCAAGCTTTTCTTGTATCATTTGGGACAACTAAGTAAGCGTAAAACTGTTCTGAAACGCTTAAAATTTAACTTACCTGCTTTGCACCCATAGAACTCCACCCTCATACAAATATGACGATACCATCCTCGAGGGATGATGCGAACAAACCGGGCGATAATTGGCGGGTTTATTACGTTTGAAACTTTGCTGTGCTGATCTCTGTTTGCTGGAAAATACTGCATAGAAAAGAAAGAAGAAAAAGTCTCTTTCAGAAATATTTCACGTAAGCCATCCAAAATGATACAAAGTGTTTTATGACAAATAAAATACGGAATAGAAAGCTGAAAACGAGGCGCGTGTCGGAGTAGTTTTAAGAAACGTCGAATTCTTTAATATCATGTGGAAACACTGTTGCGAGTGCTTGGTTTATCTGCTCAGACAAAGTGGTTTGAACTATCTCTCGGTGAGAGTCCTTGGACGTTCTAGCCAGTTAAAACATGCCGTTTGTTTCCTTTTTAACTGTAGTAAAACTACTAGGCGTTTTTTTTAAATTTGCCAAAAAATTCTGCAAATTTCGGTAAAAATGTCCATCGGGTAGAGAACGAGTTCCATTTGACACAAGTTCCGCTCGCTCCCTTTTCTTGCCAAAATTCAATATGGCGAAACAGATATGAATAGCCTGAAAACACGTAAGTGGAACACATATTTCCTTTGAAACGTGAAGGGAGGACTACGAGTTCAGAAGTTTCGGAAATTTTTCAGTGGAGCGCGAAGAATAGCGTGTGTAAATGAAGAAAGCCCACCGTAGCACGCTACCTGATCATTGCTCTTGTATCTGTACATGCTCCAATGAATTCCATCTTGACTGGAGCTTAAAAGATATCTCGTCACCCATTGGCCGTAATCCTGGCGCCCTTGTGTGTCTATTTTAGTGATTTTCATCGGTAGTCCAAAGTCCACCTTGAACCATTGATTGTGATTGTTGTGCCTTGCGCACCAGGCTCCAATGTACCTTCCGCGCTTCGTTCCTCCTAGTCTTCCTAAACTCGCCGCATGGAACTTGTTGTACGCTGAAGAAGCCGTTATTTGCGCGTTCTTGATAGCACCTGTGCGCATGCCCATGGCACGGTTACAAAGCGCAGCTTTGAAGAGAAAAAGAAATGTTAGGTGTAGTCGAGACAGTCTATTTAAAAGTTTTGACTGTGAAATTTCCTAAACCAGTTTTATGGTCAAGCACCTCAGCTTTTTAGCAATGATGTCACTAAACGTGTGCCAAAAAGGTGCACTAGTTTGAAAAGGACTTTCAACAACAGTAATTAAGAACGTTTATGTAATATTCTTAGGTAACAAAAAGAATACAGTACATCTCAGCAAGTGCCTCGTTAGCGCAGTAGGCAGCGCGTCAGTCTCATAATCTAAAGTAGAAATCTGAAGGTCGTGAGTTCGAACCTCACACGGGGCACTAACTTTTGTCGCTTTCTTTTTTTTAATAAGGAAAGACCACCTTCATATGTTAATGCATATCCTTATATGCGGAATTTCTCTTCCAACAGAAAGGTTGAACACATATTCAGTGGAAAACCTTCGGGTCAAGGGATTCCTACCTGAGCATCCAAAGAATTCAATTCTCATCGATATCCAACCATACCACGTCTTAGGGTGAACTCTTACAAAAACGACAGTTACTCGTCTTATGAAGCGGTGATACACTACTGAGTGGCGATCAGTATTGGCTGTAAACAACTACAGAGATGAATAAAATGTTGCTAATTAGATACTTCCTGGTGCAAAGGACAATGTGCGTGCCTAGAGGATTGTTGGAGAAGCGAAGCAAGGGTTTGAAGTCAGTCAGATTTGAAGTCCAGAGGACGGTTTTGTTAAGTCTTGTTTGCTAGTGTCAACTACATATGTGCATGATGGAATTAACAATGGCTTAAGGACATCCGATGACGCACGGGATATGGCAGTTACGCAAAGCAATGTAACTAGAAAATTCTAAACTTCATTTTAACATGATGGCCAAGTTTTTTTCTTCATTCAAGAAACAGAGTGATTGAAAGCATTTTACTTTCCTCTGGATACATAACATAACGTTTTCTTTGCATTGTGCGCTCTATCGCCTACTGTTATCAATGAAACGCATTGGAACTTATGCCTGTGGATCATGCGAGTTTCCTTCTAACCAAAGTTCTACCATTTGGCTTTGTGAATGCGCCAGCTAAATCTCATTGCATACCTCAAAAGTTTGGCTCCCATACCTTAACTCTTCCTCTTTCCTTATACGGTGCGAAGTCCACGCCATTTAAGCCATACGACAAAGCATAGCTCTTTACCCATTGGTTTGCGTCCTGTCGGCCTTGAGTAGCAATACCCCAGATGCGGGAAATTTCTTGGAAATTTACCTGAAGCCACTGCCTATTGTTACGGTGCCGAACGCTCCAAGACCAGCGGTGATTCAATCGTCCATGCCAAGGTGCAAGGTAATGATTGTAATATGACGAGGCAGATAGCTGTCCATTTGTAATTCTCTTGTCTTCTATACCAAGTGGTACATTGCATGGGTCTATTGACGTGAAACGAAGACTTCATTTAAGGGGGGAGCAGTAGATCACAATATAATATTCGACGCTTGTCACTTTACAAACCTAACGAGAACACTATTTCATCGTTGAAAATGAACAGCGATGAAAAGGATGAAGAATTACCATTCCTATTTTCTCCGTATTTACTTCTCATTACTGCTTAATTTTTTTTATTTTAAAATTTTACTAAAATAAAACGTCCAAAACATTTGCTTTTTCTCTAGTGCATTAGATTACTTTTAATGGCCAAGAAGGGGATGTTTAGAGGGGTGTTAACAAAATTAACAGCCATCATTGCGTCCATCGCGGCAGGATTTTAAAGCATCTCCTAATAAATACATTGTGAATAAATTTAGAATCCCTGACAACTGTAAAATTTCCCTAACCAACTGAATTAACAATTTCACAACCCTCCCCTCACAGCCACCTTCTCCAACCATTTATTTATGCTTTCTTTAAGTCACGTGCAGTGTACTTGGATTGATAATTCCTTGACGATATGTGCAAAAAGGATTGATTTTCTTGAAAACCCAACACAGCTTGTTGTTCAATCTCATAAACAATATTCTACCAACACAATATGACCCATGTCCGTAAAATGTACAAACGAATTTCAATTGTCCGAAAACAACAACAGTAGAGGAAAAACGAATAATTATGCACTCTTAAAATTTCACTTTTCTCTAACTTCTTTCCAAGACTTAAATTTTCCCTGACTCGAAGTGAAATTCCCTGACTTTTCTCAGACCTTGAAGAATTTTTTTTCCCTGACAATCTCCTGACCTGTGGCCACCATAAATGCATAGTACAGTTATTAAAAAACTTGCGAAGATCGATTTGAATTACGCACTCTCACCTTCTGAACATCCATAAAACTCCATCCTCATTGATATGTGCTTATACCATCCCCAAGGATGTACGCGTATAAAACGAGCTCTTATTGGCGGGAAAAGGCGATACTGCACCACACTGTTCTGATCTCGATTCCCACTGAAATACTGTAGGAGAAAATAACACACTTAACAACTGGTCCGAGGAGATATAGTTAATTTTTTCCACGAAAAATTTTTTTAAAAAAAATTGAAATTTGAGGAAATCAAATTAGCCGCTTTCCAGTGGGACACGTATCACTGATCTGCTAAATACCAGAAGAAAGGCATTATTAGATTTGATTTAAATGGAAAACAAAATGGCAGCAACATTGCAGGTAACATTGCACTGTAACCTTTCAAAGTCATAGATTTTGCGATATTGTCCGTTCAGGGACTTTTGGCGGGAAATAGTTTTATTGTTAGATATTATGTTACTATGGTGTAGCCAATAAGGGGAGCGCGTGGAGTTACAGGAACGCTCCAAATATGCAACAGAGACTACGCCTGTATATAAAATAGGGATAGCAAATAGCAAAAAACCCAAGAAACAGCTCAAATAACAACAGTGCCTCGTTAGCGCAGTAGGCAGCGCGTCAGTCTCATAATCCAAAGTAGATATCTGAAGGTCGTGAGTTCGATCCTCACACGGGGCACTTTCTCCTTTTATTTTTTATTACAGAAAGTGGAAAATTAACAGGAGATGTATTTTTTAGCTCTGACGATGGCTAGCGCTCATCTTTTTGCGGTAAAAATCTTTTACTAGTTGGTTAAGGTTTGCTAAAGGCGGAATAATAAAACGTTCTTACCTTTCTGTTACTGTTTTCCTTGTACTCAGCAAAGCTTGCGCCATCTTGACTGTACGTGACAAAATATTGCGTTACCCACTGAGCATAATCTTGTCGTCCCATGGTGGCGATCTTCACAACACGCATGGCTCGACCGAAGTCCACCTGATACCACTGGTATCGATTATTGTGTCTAGCGCACCACGCCCCCATCCTGGAACCTGTGCGGCGGAAATGCAATCGTCCGTTACGCGGACCGTGGTTGACGTCCCAGCTTGAAGAAGCAGATAGCTGCTTATGTCGAATGCGGCCACTTTGCATTCCCAGAGGCTTGTTGCACCTTGGACCTGGTTAATGAAAAACAGAACTGAGACAAAAGGTTTTGGGGCGAAAAAAAAAAACATAAAAGTGGTGAGTTAATTTATCTCATTGGGCTAATGCACCTTGGCAAATTGTAACTGGAGCGACAACCCTAAGGAAAATATGGGTAAGCAGGAGTCCATAATAGGCCCTGAGACAGAGGCGTTTCAGTGACCTCAACTCGAGTATTTGAGGCTTGTCTTCTACGTTTGCTTTGAAATAAGGATATAGAAACCAGCATTAATGAAAGAGTACTAAACTAGATGGTGAGTTGAAAAAGGTCTTGGCGCTTTCCGTTAACCCTTTAAGTCCCAAAAATGACCAACATCAACTTCTTTTCTTTCTTTTTTTCCCTACCCTACCGAGTTTTTTACCCCTACCCTCATAGTCTGTACGGACGGTGGGCGTTCGGTCATAGCTGACGTCACATCCAAATTTTCTCGAATGCATAGGTTTCCAGTTGTCTTTAGCTATGGGACTCCGCTTTGCGCGCGCGGACGCTCCGCTACCATTGCATTGTCAAGATTAAAGGTAATGAAAATTGATAAAAAGGTCACCAAAGGGGAACGCCTTTGATCTTTTACCACATTCTGCCTTAACTAATCATTTGAGGAATATATGGAGATCAGTCTGGAATCTGAATCTTGGGTGTTTGTGATTAGAGAGTTAATGTGATGCGTAATCTGTCTGGTGCTTCTACAAGACACCAGCTGTAAAACTCATACACCTACCAGTAACACACCCATAGAACTCAACTCTCATAGAAATCCAGCTACGCCAAGTGGTCGGGTAAACCCTGAAGTATCGCCCCGATATCGGTCGGATGAATCGATTGCACACTACCATATATCGGTCGTAATTACCAGCAAATATCTAAAAAAAAAAAGAAGCCAACAAGCAAAATAATTACGCACGGAAAATGTTACAGCTTAATTTGCAGCATAACTGACACTGAAAGTAACCTTCGTAACACGGGAATAGCAGTAAAATGGACTACATTAGACTGGTAAAAAGGTTGAGAATCTCCGGTGATCAAAACGAGTATGGAGCGAAGCCGACTGCACTCTACCTTTGTACGACGTCCCTCTCTGTATGGGATAAACCGCTGACTACCTTTGCTGTACTTCACATAATAGCTAGTGACCCACTGATCAGCATTTTGACGACCTTGCGTGCAAACGCGTGTAACGCGAGTACGCCCTCCAAAGTCAAACTGGAGCCACGTGTTTCTGACACTACGCCGCGCGCACCATGCTCCACCGTACCGTCCAACCCGCCTCTGACGCAACCTAGCGTTTCGTGGGGCACAGTAGTAGTTGTAGAATGAGGAGGCAGTGATTAGTTGATCTGGAAAACGGCCGTCTTCGATGCCAAGTGGAACGTCACAACGACCTAATGAAAATTGTTGATGTTAAAGCAGGTTTGAGCTGCTGTGAGTAAAATAGAGCAAATTTCATTATTTATTGATTAATGTTATACTTTATACTAACTGGGCCAGTAACTGCACTGTTTTGGGCACTGGTTGTTTTAAACTCACTTGAGCTTATTGAGGTAGAGGCACTGAGTGAAGTCTATACCAAAACATTGCAATTGAAAATGATTTAAAAAGGTTGTAGCCATTTCCCCACTTTTTTTTATTGTTTAGCACGTTATTAGTATGTTCGTTACATCAGTATTATATTGTTTGACTCCTTGCCAACCTCATCAACCCTATTCCTGACATCAACACTTCTAACTACATGTTTTCTCACGACAGCGATACCACACCTTCTACTGAAACGCGCTATAAAACTTACTCCAAGGGCATCCGTAAAGTTCCAGCCTCATTGAAATATGCGATCTCCAGCCACGCACTTGCAATCGAACAAACCTTCCGTATATTGGATACGGTAAAGGATTATTACGCACAGAATACCTATCCACGTTGGCTGGGAAAGTCTACAACAAAGTGGCTTGATTAGAAAAAGTCAGAAAATGAAAAAACAAAAACATCCAAGAGGGTTTATATGTACCTATGTGGATGGTAAGACTAAAACAAGATAGCATAAGTGCCGTATGGTAAACCTTATCCGTATTATATGAAAATGGCTAATGCTGAGCACTATAAGTCGGTGGACATACTTACCTATTGCGTACCTTTATTTTCACTACGTTGAGGTACGGTAAATATGTTGTCGTTATGATTATAAAAACTGAATTTAGAACAAATTTGCCCAGATCACTGTGAAGGAAACTTGGAGAAAAAAATTTTCACAAGGGAACACACGTTTAACACTTATGTTTACCAAGCAGAACTCAGGAACCGATAAGCAAACCAACTTACTGCGTACCTCTTTTTCGGCTTGTTCACTCGCGCTATCTCTTAAAAAAAAACCCACATTCCTTTTACGATGCTCACCTTTATAACATCCCACCAATCTTTAACCTTAGCAAACTTGACTCCATCCGAACTGTATAGCACATAGAATGCTGTAACCCACTGGCTTGTTTCCTCTCTACCCTGAGTGGCCACACCAGTTACTTTCATTGCCTTTCCAAGGTCAACCTGGATCCACTGGTTATAGTTGTTATGGCGGGCAGACCACGCCCCCATAAGCTTTCCACGACGCAAACGCTTTAATCTGCCCAAGTAGGCGGCATGGTTGTTGTCCCATTGTGACGAAGCTTTGATGGCACTGTTTCGGATTCTGCCACTTTGCATACCGAGGGCTCGGTCACACAGTCGTTCTGTAACATTTTTCAAAAGTAACATTTTAGGGCTTTACTTAAGGCGCGGTTTTAAAATGTCACAGTAATTGCAAACACTGTTTGTATAGCACCACTATTAGGGACCTTACGATCCAGCAACGGTGACGTCTATGAAAACGCGCAGAAAAGTAGCCTTCGCATCCTTTCAAACTTCTTTTTCGCGATTATCCCAACTCGTCCTGTTCCTTAAAATAAGCGAATTTAGGCTGGAGCTGAAGAGAGAGGACCGCACCCCAGTTCAGAGAGATGGTAGAATTTATCGCTTTGCCGTTCCCTTTCTCAAGAAAACTTAATATTTGGTCATTTGACGTCGTAGTTGTGCAGGGACAACAAAGCAATTTGCCAATAGGCGTGATGCTCAATAAACCTATTGCTTTTTTGACGTTCCCGTTGCCGTCGCCTTCGTAGTTTCGTTAAGTCCCTGATGTGGGCGCATTACGGCGGAAAAACGCGGGTAGCCATGTCCTTCTTACCTTTATATCGGCACCCATACAGCTCGACTCTCATAGCGATACGCGACCTCCAGGTCTTTGGGTGGATTCTTACATACCGTGCCCTTAAGTTTGGTGATATCCTCTGAGCAACAGTGTGATAAACATCGTAATTTCCGCGGAATCTCTACAATGTCAAAAAAAGATATGAATTCCAAAGATCTTATTCTTATTCTATCACCTTGTTTGTTGTGGTGTTATATCAGCAACTGATTGCAAATTAAGGGCTGGTGTTCATGCCTTGACTGAATTTTGTGTTTTCTTCCGACAAACAACTCTAATAAAGTATGATTATTTTTGTGTAGCGCCTCGAAGACCACACATATTTCTTTCCTTTTCTAAACAATAGGAAAAAATGACCATCAAAGACTGGTTTTCCATAAAAGTTTACCATAAGAACTCGACAACGGAAATCTTTAACTCAGGGAAACGATACAAGTTGTATTTGATGAATACCAAACAAAGTTAACATTCATGTCGACGAAATTCATGAATTTGTGCGTGACTTTATGGATCAGTTTCAACTGGGCGTAATGAAAGTAAACCACGGCTACTACTTTGAAACAGTGGTAGAATCCAATACAAACTTTTAAGAAAAACAAGAGGGCTGTACCAAAGTAGGAAAAGGAAACTGCTAGCAGAGCAAGCTGCAAAGGCCGTTTTTTACTTTTCTTCTCTCTGGTCATAAGAGTAACACAAACGTTTTAAGCTAATTACAAATCAAATCACTATAAAACTAATATAGCCGAATCAACTGAAACTATTTAAAAACACACCTTGAGTCGTCCGCCCACTGAATAAGCCCTAAAGCGGAGTCCGTCTTTACTGTAGGAGAGCACATAGCTTTTCACCCACTCCAAATGACCTTTTCGGCGTCCCTGTGTAGCAATACCTTTGACGATACACATCTGCCCCAAGTCAATTTGTAGCCACTGCTTCGTGTTGCGATATTTAGCTACCCAGGCTCCTGTTCGTCCGTGACTGGCGTAGATATTCAGACGCGCTCGGTCAGGTCCGTGATTGTAGTTGTAGGAAGACGACGCCCGAAGATTTCCCGATAGTATTCGTCGGTCTTCCATACCGAGGGGCAAGCTGCAACGGTCTGGATAAATCAAAGATGATCAAAGAGTCATATACTGAAGATGGTCGTTGATGGTGGTCGTAAATTTTGGAAAAAAATACGGGGGGGGGGAAACAAAAAAAACTTCAAAAACATATAATACGTCGGACAGAATGAGCTAGCTATCACATATTTTACAATAACTGAGTGATTTCTCGCGCGCTGTTCAGTGGTCGTACTGTACTCTTATCTACCATAGCAATGACGTCAAAATGTTCAAAACTTTGCAGTGAAACCACTCGTGGTTTAATTTGAGTTTTGAACATTTTGACGTCATTGCTATGATCATACCCAACCTACTTATGTCATTTCCATGGCCGATAAGAGTACAGCCCATGGAAAATTGTTGTTGATTTGTTAAATGTACGATCTGCAAAATGCTCACCCGTAAAGCACCCGTAGAACTCCACACGTATGGAGATGTGCCTATACCATCCCCAAGGACAGACTCGGATGTACCGAGCGCGAACGGCAGGATTGAATGGATTTGTCACCACGGTGTTACGATCTCGGTTTCCGGTGAAATACTTTCTACTATTACGTTCTTTGTACTCCACGAAATTGATGGCGTTAACGCTGTGTTTAATGTAATACTGCGTGACCCACTGACTGACATCTTGCCTTCCTTGGGTTGATACCTTGATTATCTTGACTGGCCTTTTAAAATCGACCTGTAGGTACTGATACCGGTTGTTGCTTCGCGCGCACCAGGCACCCACGTACTTCCCGTGGCGTGTGCGATGGAGCCGCCCCAGGAAGGGCGCGTGGTATTTGTTCCATTGAGAAGACGCTCTCATTTGAGTGTTTCTGAGACGGCCATTCTGTAATCCCATTGGCTGGTTGCACTGTTTACCTGTACGGGAAGCATCAATACTCTATGAACAGCTCATGAAAAATGAATGATTGGATCACCTGACCGCCGATTGTGATCGAGAAGGTTATATGAAAATAGCTCTCATGCGAACAGAATCGATCTGGACAATTGGGTTGCTTCAGTTGCTTAGGTAGGACTCAGGTCTTTCTGGACGTTAGAGGCAATAA
>OZ038003.1:4601560-4764060 GCA_964035705.1 Porites rus | reverse complement strand
CAATTGAGTAATCAATTCCATAGGTGAAGGTCGTTTTACAATTTAACCCTTTCACTGCCAAATGCGGCCAAAAGAAAATTTCGACCAAATTTCCAAACTTCATTTTCTAAAATTTTGACAAACAAATAGCACCATGTTAAAGTACATCACAGGATTTCGTCCACAACCTCAAAAGTTAGAGTCACGTTACAAAACTCTATCAAACACTCTGCCAGTGAAAGGGTTAAGCAAATCAGAAGACAGACAGAAAATAGATTTAAGTTGATCGCACATTAACTTCTAGTAAAAAAAATAAGCATGCATTTCAGAATTAATTCAAATTGTTAAAGTCAGCCTCTTCAGTGCTCCCGATAATTAAAACTAAGTGCAAAATCATACAAGCCATGGCCACCCAACGAACCTTGCGATTACTGTTTTCTTTATACTCGGCAAAATTCGCACCGTCCTGACTGTAAGTCACGAAGTACTTCGTGACCCACTGACGCGCATCTTGTCTTCCTTGCGTGGCAATCTTCACCACACGCGTGGGACGTTTAAAATATACTTGCAAAAACTGGTAGTGGTTATTATGACGCGCGGACCACGCGCCCACTCGAGCGCGACTCTTGCGCCAATGCAGCCTGGCGTTACCCGGTCCGTGATTACGATCCCAGCTGGATGAGGCGGTTATTTGATTAGAGCGAATACGGCCATTTTTCATTCCTAGCGGCCTGTCGCACCTTGGACCTAAAAACGGTAAGGCGAAACAAGACTTATTACCAAGGTTTCAATATTTCAAGAGAAGCACAGTTAAAACAAACGAAAAAGAAACTATTAGGCAAGTAGTAAGACAGGAACTGCGTTGACCCCTTTTTCGGATAGGAAACTTTTAAACAAGGGTACAGAAATACATAACCGTCATAACCTGGAGTCTCTCAATCATAATCTCATTAGAGTCTAGGTGAATAACTATACTTAAACGCTGATGACGCTTAAGCCTATTGTCTCAGTCGTTTCCTTGTCAAAACTTATTCGGTCTGTTATGTAAGCTATATACCTTTTTTCATGAATAACTGGTTATGCCAGTACATTCACCCGTACAGAAGTTTTGTTTGATTTCCTACTAGAGGTACTTATCGCCGATTATCTTTATGCATACAACTTATTTCATTCCGAAAGTTAAATAAAATTGAAATATTAAACAGAATTACTCACCAATGACGCAACCATAGAGCTCAACGCGCATGGAAATCCAACTACGCCACGTTACTGGATGCACCTTGAAGCAACGACCGGTTAAAGGTCGGATAAACCGGTGCCGAACGACTATGTAGCGGTCAAAGTTTCCTTGGAAAATCTAAGAAAACATACAAAAATGTTAAAATCTCAAAAGGTTATCACCACCTCATCGACTCGACGGGAACGCAAATTAATTCGCGTGCAGACTATTCCGCGTGAAATCGCGTCGACATCTTACGAAGCGTTTTATTGGTTTCATATGACTGTTGAGAGGTTATAGACATGGATGGTGGAAAGTTAGTGAGATCATCTCTCACTCACCTTTGTTCTTCTGTTCTCTTTATAGGTAATAAAACGGTATCCCTTGGTGCTGTACGACACATAGTAACTAGTCACCCACTGGTCAGAATTTTGCCGACCTTGAGTAGCAATGCGTGACACTCGAGTAAGCCCTCCCAAATCAATCTTAAGCCACTGACGCCTGTCACTCCGTTTAGCACACCACGCCCCTCCAAGCCGCCCAACGCGCCTCTGACGGAGCCTGGCGTTCCGCGGCGCGCAGTAGTAGTTGTAGAATGAGGAAGCAGTTATCAGTTGGTCAGGTACACGACGGTCTTCCAAGCCAATAGGAACATCACATTTGCCTGCAAAGGGAAAAAGAAAGAGAATTCAGGAAACATAAAATTCCAGCCCAGCAAGAGGTCTTTCGCACACCAGTTAAATTCTCTGAAGGAGCGTTTCGACAGAAACAACAATGATTCCTGATGAAAAGGCCGCATCAAAACAGTTGTCTAACAATGGAACTGAGAAATAGGGCATTTGTTTGTTCAGATACCTATACATGTATTGTCAAGATTAAATAACGTTCTAGTGTCGCTATTACTGCCAATAAAGATAGAGATATCCGGACCATTTGCACTTACTATATGCGCCTCCATACAGCTCAAGTCTCATCGAGATATGTGAACGCCAGCCACGGGGGTTGATTTTTATGAATCGTGCGTACAGTGGTGGATTAAAGGAATGCGTTCGAAGGCCATTCTGGTCGAAGTTTCCTCTAAAAGTCTGACATATAACGATATCAAAGAAACAAATCAGTAAACTAGCCGTTGGTTAAAGAGCACGCCCTCAAAAAGGTTTTCTTCCTGAACTTACAAAATAAACCATGAACATTCATCCGTAATCGGCATACCGCCGATAGTACCCCGGAGTTGAGTCAGATTTAGAGAGGGGTAACGCACTTCGATATGCAACGCTTGGGCGACACCTGAATCCTTCTTGCGCGGAAGGCCTAAAAAATTCACCCTGACATATGTGACTCCAGAAAGGGTACTCCATCAAAACTGCAATAGACCCAAGACACTGTCAAGAGCAGCTTGTCGTTGTTGTGTGGCACATGTAATGTCAGTGAAGTGCATTCCAACCAAACCGTAATAAACCCAAGACGCTGACACGAGCATCCTGTCGTTGTTGTCAGACACATGAAATGCCAGTGTTGGGAAAGACCTAAAACACTCACCATTATATAGTCACACCAATACGTGACCCTAGAAAAGCGCATTACAAACTGTAATTCACCCAAAAGGTTGACATGTGTGTCACTGGGTGGCACGTACAATCTCAGTCAGTTCGAAAAGACCTAAAACACTCACCATTATATAGTCCCACCAATACGTGACCCTAGAAAAGCGCATTACATCCAAACTGTAATAAACCCAAAACGCTAACACGTGCATTTTGGTGTCACTGGGTGGCACGTACAATCTCAGTGTTTGAAAGTACTTAAAACACTCACCCTTATATGGTCCCACCAATACGTGACTCTTGAGAAATGCATTCCATCCAAACTGTAATAAACCCAATATGCTGTCACCCACTGGGCAGCATCCTGCCTTCCCTGTGTCGCTATGCCCGTAACCTTAGTGGGAATTCCCAGGTCGACCATCAGCCACTGGTTGTGGTTATTTGGGCGGGAAGCCCACGCACCAATGTAGCGACCCTGTTTCTGAATGTGCAGTCGAGCACGGAAAGGAGCGTGGAATTTGTCCCATTGCGATGAAGCGGTAAAGGCAGCGTTCTTTATCTTTCCTGCTTGAATTCCCACGGCTTGATCAAAGAATCGCTCTGATGAAAGGAGGAAACGGACTCAAATAAGTTAGCCTTGCAGAGTTCAATCACTGCTCTTGTGTTGGTATCCTTGGTCATGGAGTGCTACAAAACCGATATATAAACCTTTCCCTTGCAAGCAAGAAAAAAAATTAGCAATAGTAACATAACCTCCCCCATTGAATAATAGTCTTTCAAGAGACCTTGACCTGGTCTATGAAAAGTAAAATATCAAATAGCATCTTTTTTTTTGCCCATGAATGAGGTGCTATGAGATGCAGATATTGCTGATTTACCCCAGTAATAGGACGTCATTATAACAGTTTGCTAAACGGGATGGAAAGATGCAAGTGGAGAAAGTTAACTTGTCTCGTTAAACAACTTGACATCAAAGACACCCCTTAAGATCACAAATGCAATGCAAAAAAAATCTCACTACCACGCTTCGAGCAACATGTACACTAACTGTAAGAGGCCTTCGAATTTACCTCGATATCGACATCCATACAGTTCAACCCGCATAGCGATGTAGCTGCGCCAAGACTTGGGATGAATGCGCAAAAATCGTGCTCTTATTGTAGGAATAATCTTTAACGAAACCGTATGATAGATATCATAATTTCCTCGAAACACCTAAGAAAGAAGAACAGAATTCAACGTTACACGAACCCTAAATAAGGTAGTCAAGACAACTTTAAGAACAAACTACAAGAATACTGGCCATGACAAAACGGAAAAAAGGGACCTTAGAATCTCTCCTGGCCTCACATCAGGACGACGTCTTCATTAAGACGATCCTATTAAACGTTCTTGAAATTAAATTGACCGAAAGGTATAAATTATATTAACTCGAAAAACCTACGTCATGTTCCAAATATACTAATTTGTCGAGAAACTGATTAGTAAAGAATCAATAGACAGGTCAGGAAAGGCCAACGCCTTCGATGATGTAGGTAAAGATATTCTGCTACAACATCTGTGACCGGTGATCACAGTCCTACCTTTATTCTACCATAAGCCACGTAAGGCCTAAACCGTAGGCCCTTCACACTGTAAGACAAGGTATATCTTGATACATATTGATGGGCTTCTCTTCGTCCCTGTGTAGCAATGCCTTTGATGATACTCTGCCGTCGTAAATCAACTTGTAGCCACTGTCCGGTGTTGCGATATTTTGCAACCCAGGCTCCTGTTCTCCCGTGGCTGGCGTAGATGTTTAGACGCGCTCGGTCAGGTCCGTGATTGTAATTGTACGACGACGACGCTCGAAGATGACCCGAAAGGATTCTTCGATCTTCCATACCGAGGGGCATGGTGCATTTATCTGCGAGGGGAAGAATCACACTAGTAAGACTAAAAGACCTGACATTCTAAGAGGTGGCAGCCCATAATAGGCCGGTATACAATGTAGTGAATGCTACACCCGCTGTGATTGGTCGTCAGCTATGATCTGTCAAAGTACAGGCATACGGATGACGTCACAGAAAAATTGTTTTCTATGTGTTGTCCAATTACTGGCCACAAAAAACCGTCAAGGAGCAGTTATTTCCACTTGAGAAAAAGAAGAAACCGGCAGCGAAAAGTGTTCTTGGGATCTTGAAAAATACTTAAACTGGACCAAATCTTCGAACAGTCCAACGCTACGAGGCACCTTTCCGTTTTTATTGTTGTTACTGCTGTTGTTCTGTTCAATATATAAAACAAATAGACCCCACTTTGCTGCGTGTAAGTGGTGTCTGATTATATCTATACCAACCGTGTCCTACTCTACGATCGCAGAGCACAACAGCACTAAATAGACGGGTGGACAGTACAAGCTGTGTTTTGTTCTCGACAAGTACATTTGTCAATCATGTGCCCCCTTGCACACGAAAAAGTAACACTGGAAAACAGTTTTTTTAAGGTGGTAACTGACTACTCCTTACCAGTTCGGCATCCGTAAAACTCGGCTCTCATAGATATGTGTCGGTACCATCCCCATGGGTGAACACGCACAAAGCGGCATCTAAGAGTGGGGATGAAAGGGTGGCACACAACGGTATTCTGGTCGCGGTTACCTGAGAAATACTGAAAAATAGAAGCAAAAACAGTTGACATAGTATAACTAAGATGAACGTTCGAAGGGTAACGTTTTAGATCCTGAGAATGGACAATTCATTTAAAACGGTTTTAACTTATTAGTACAAGTAGAGGACTGGGATACAAAGCTCAAGAAACTCTTGGTCCCTGTCAAGATTAGCAAACGCTACCTGAACTTCCAAAAGCACTAAGTTAACTTAGCATCAGATGAAAAGTAGTAATGCTACCCTGGGTACCTTAGGACGCGACGGGGTGTTTCGGGCTCAGCACGAGCTTTCCGCGCGGGTTACTGTAAAGACTTGACCAAATGAAAGTAACGCTTAATCACACGAAATAAGAAAACATACAAACAATCTGAAACTTTACAAGTTACCAGATCAATTTGCTTATCTGACCAAGAAAATACCTTGATATTATTTCGTTCCTTGTACGGCCGGTAATTGACAGCATCCAAGCTGCGGGTCACGTAATACTGCGTGACCCACTGGTTTAAGTCCTGCCTCCCTTGAGTGCAAATTCGGATAATTTTTGCTGGTCCAGCGAAGTCAACTTGAAGCCATTGATATCGATTATTGTACTGAGACGACCACGCCCCTATGTAGCGTCCATGGCGACGGATGTTAAGACGAGCTCGGTAAGGACCATGGTATTTGTCCCAGCGGGAGGATGACGTCATGAAGTGATTTTTCAGTCGATTGTTCTGAAGTCCCATTGGACGATTACACAATTTCCCTATTGTTAAAATTTGAATCGCTATTAAAAACGCTAAGTAAATAGGTAGGTGTATAGAGCTACTATAGCATAACTACAATTCACAGCCTGAGTTTGACCTGGTTCTTGATTGTGTATCACGAACAGGGGCTGATCACGAAACAGCTAGGGGTATAGACCTCTTTCAACATTTCCTCTCTCCCCTGAAGAAGCAGACTGTTCAACTACAAAATCATGGATTCGCTGAAAAGAATTTATGGCTATCTCCCGGTGAGGGGATGCGAGTTTTTCGCATGGCCAACTCTACTTGTACCGTCGTTACCAATTTAAACAATAAAAAGAAAGTAATACAGTGTTTACTAAAGAGTCTTTAGTCCAATGGAATACGATGATTGCACGTCCAGGGCCCAAGTCAAGGAGTTAAGATGTGCTAGGCACTATATCGAGTGCCTCCACAGAAAGTAAAAACGAGGTCAACACCTACCCCTCCCCTAAAGCAGCGTTAACACTTAAAATTTCGGGGTTGGGGGCGGGGTGGGTGGGAATCTTATATGGATCGAGAGGAGATACGCAATGTACGGAAGGCACAAAGAATTGTAAAGAATTTTTTAATGACCAGGAATTATATGGGTACAAAAGACAGCAGCTTCCTCTCTATGACTCGCATTTTGTCAGTTGTCTTAGGCGATAAGGGAACGAAAAAAAAAGAAGAACTTAACTCTGTTTGTGAGCTATCTTCATGATTTCAAGGTTCATGGTACATACCTAGTCTACAGCCGAACAACTCCAATCTCATTGCAATCCAGCCATACCAGGACTTTGGGTTAATACGAATGTAACGCGCTCTTACGGCCGGGCGTAGCCTGTGTACCACCACAAAGTAACGTTCAGTGTTTCCTTGGAAGAGCTGAAAAAATGCCAGCGAAAACGCCAGTAAAAGTGAGATACTTTTACAGTTATGGCCACAGTTTTTCAATAGCTGGATAATGAGTGCTTTCCATTGGATAAATCACTATCCAGTGCATAACAATTAGGCAAACAAATTGCACTATCAACTGGATGGAGATTTATACGGTGCATAGAGCTATCTACCATTTGAACGACTGAGGCCAGAAGTTACTATATATAGCGTGCCTTACTGACCAAGCGCGAGCAAAGATGACCGGATGTTGGGCAAGCTCTCTTGTTGCGTTTTAATGGAAAGAGAAGACGTCGAGGTCCATACAAATCCAAAATCAGGCCAATATTCGGCGACCTTGACCGAACAAGCTTGGTCATTAAAAAAATTATAATGTGGCTTGCGGGACCTAGCGGGAAAACTCGAGTAGGCAGTATGGCCTATCTTGCCCCCTCGGGTATACAGTCAGAACGCAGTATTCGCTTTATCTTGCCTGCTTGGGAACCCAGCCACACGATAAAAAAGGTTAGTGGACACATGTGCACATTGCGTACCAACCACGTTTAGGGAAAAAAAGAAACACCCTTACCCTGGTTCTTCTCGCTTGCTTGTAAGGGAAAAATCTGACACCATTGTTGCTGTACGAAACAGTGTATGACGTTACCCATTGATTTGCATCATATCGAGCCTGGGTAGCGATTCGCTTGACAATTGAAACAGTTCCCAGGTCAACCTGCAACCATTGTTTGGTGTTCCTATACTTAGCGATCCAGCCTCCTCTGGTTTGGCCTCGATTCTGTGCCTGAAGTCTGGCACACCAGGGACCGTAGTAGTGGTTGTACATAGAAGAAGCGGTGAACATAGAACGAGTGATGCGGCCATCTTGGATTCCGAGTGGGACGTCACACCGATCTGTGCAAAGCACGATATGGTATGATGATAAGAAGAATAAGCAACGAAATTGTTCGGACACTATCAACATCTTTAGTCTGTGCCAATTATATATAATTGCAAACAAAAAATACTGCTTAAAAAAAATATAACTTTGTAGATAATTATTATGTAGTTGTATAAATTCACCGAAATTTAGTCTTGATCTTTTGGGGTTTTAATTTACTATTTGTTTGAATTAAAATCTAAGTATGAACAAGACAACATCCCATTGGGACAAGATATTTGCAATTTCAAGTATCCAAGTTTTCAAAGAAAAGATGCAGCCTACCAAAAGAAGACTATTTTTAAATGTGCCCATCATAAAAACAAAGGTTGAAATCATTGTTGTTTCTTTTTCCCTTTCCTCTTTTTCTTTCACTTTCTCTCCTCTTTCTTATCTGCTAGAGCGATTAACTTGCATTAGAGCCATTGATTTTCAACAGTATTCCTTCGCATGACATGAGATGATACCCTCAAATAGAGTAATGACCGTGATACGGGCTTACTCCCTTAGGAAGACTAACGTCCGCAAGTAGACCAATTAAAAAAGCAACTTACCAACTGCACATCCGTAGAATTCTGCCCTCAGACACGGATAGCCATGCCAGCCTCGAGGATGAAGACGGATAAAGCGAGCTCTAATGGCAGGGTTAATGGCGTTCATTTCAATGCTGTTCTGGTCGCGATTTGCTTGGAAAAGCTGTTGCGTTTAAACAAAAATGAGGAATTTAGCGACGCGTTCTCAAATATATCGTAGCTGTATAAAGAACGAGGAATAATGATCTTAAAATCTTGTTCATTCATAGCTTATGATCGTGAGTATGATCGTCATCATCATCTTCATCATCATTCTCATCTTTATTTTCAGTTTCAGTTTCAGTTTCATCTTCATCCTCATTTTCGTATTCATATTCTTTTTCATCCTCACTCTCAATTTCCTTTTCATCCTTATCCTCATACTCATCTTCATTCTCATTTTCATTCTCATCATCATCCTTATCCGCATTTTCATTCTCATTCTTTTGACGTCGCTGTGGCGGAGCGGTTAAGGGTACAGTAAAAAGGGCAACAAGAAAGGTGCAACTTTTTTTGCAACATTGCTGCAAAATGAGTTGAATAGCGATGTTGCGCTTTTTACCACCAACGAAAGCAAACCTTACAACCTCATTTGTTGGAAGAAGGGTTCGAAAGTGGGTAACAAAACGCGCAACATCGGTATTCGACTCGTTTTGCAGCAATGTTGCAAAACGAGTGGCACGTTTTTTGTTGCCCGTTTCACTGTAACGTAACGTCACACAAGTTCCCTTTTATATCCCTAGTAACGCAATACATTTTATTATTATTTTATTTTTTATTTTTTTGACGTCGCGGTTGCGGCGCGGTTATCATCGCAAAAGATCCCTTTTAAAGCCTTAGTAACGCAATATAAGTTCACCAGTTAATCTGGTTGCTCAGCAAAAACCAGTTGTTATGTTTTCTGATCCTTCTTACCTTGTTAACACTTCTAAACCGATACATTGCCCAATGAATGTTATCAGCACTAAACGACACGTAGTATGACGTTATCCAGTGCCCCACATCCTGTCTTCCTTGAGTAGCAATTTTAGTAATCTTCATCGGTCTACCAAAGTCCACTTTGAACCACTGATTATAATTCTTGTATTTTGCACACCAGGCCCCAATATACCTCCCGGTCTTAACTCTTCCCAGTCTCCCAAGCCATGCAGCATGGAAACGGTTGTACGATGATGAGGCGGTGATCTTGTGATTGTGTATACGACCATTTCGCATACCCAACGGGAGGTTACAAAGGGACGCTAGGAAAGGGAGAAAGGATAGATACAGAGGCTTTACAAGGAAGCATAAGATAGGACATAACTTAAAACTTTGCCGAAAAGCTACAGGGTTAAAACCTAAGATTCCAGCCAACCTTCACAGTTTGTTGTTTCTTAAACGTCTAGGAAACGAGATTTGCTGTTTAAGCGGGTAAGCAACAAATAGCCCTTATGCATGTTTACGTCAGACGAACAAATTTCACAAGCAAGCCTCCTTTTGAAATTGCAAAAGAACTCAGGAGATGCTGTTCGCCGATTGGGCACACTAATACGAAGCATTTTTTGCCCAATCAGGGGCCACCATTCGCTTGACCGTTTGGACATGGTGTTGTGAGTCTCGATACCCAGGGGTTCTTCCGCTCGTGCTTGGAAACGTTTGTCGCGCCTTTCCTCCCGACCCTGGCGACTGACTGTCCCTGGGTCTCCGAGGTTGATTGATGCTTTGTGTCCAATACTATGAGCATACCAACATCAGCTGACAAGAAAAATCGGTGGCGCAATTGCATTCTTACCCGAGCAGCCGTAAAGCTCCGCTCTCATGGAAATCCAGCCGTACCAAGTTCTGGGGTAGATGCGGACGTAAATGGCTTTGAACGGTCTGACAAACTGATGATAAACTACGGAGTGACGATCTGTGTTTCCGTTGAATATCTAAAAAAATAACAAACAAAAGAAACAATCCACGTTTTTTAAAATAGGAAACTAACTACTTCGGGCAAGCACACTCATGTAACCGAACAAACCAATCAAAACTCGGAGCAAAAAAATGCAACGCGCACCACATCGGCGGAAACGCGTGCCCGCAAGTTATGATCGGTTTCCGTTTTTCGTCTTTTAAGCAACCAAACTCGGATAGGCGGGTCATCCTTCTAGCCAAGGCAACTTTTTGTTCTCATGTAAACGGTTTGCCAAGTTTTGTGAGGAAATGAAGGAAAAGTTGGCCTGCCCAAGGTAGCCCGGGTAGGTAAGTGACCGTTTCACCCGAAACATGTTTTCTCTATATCGACAATAGTGAGCTTAAGCAAAGACGTTTTTTAGCGACGCAGGTCAATCGGAGGTAGTCTTTTCTTCATTTTTGGCAGTGGTTTTGCCCAAATTTTTGGACAAATCGTCTCTATAATAGTAAAGACAATTAGAAATACAAATTTGGTAGCGTCGACGTGCTTTAAAATAAAAAGACCTCACTTCCGGTTGACGCGCGTCGCTCAAAAACGCCTTTGCTTAAGTTCCCTAATGACTTTGAGGGCGTATATCATTGTATGACCATGTAAACTTTGACCTGAGCCAGAACTTAATGTACTTGTGACTAAAGGCACATAACCTTGCTGCAATACATACCTTTACACGCCTATTTTCTCTGTATGGTCTGAAGCTCATTCCATCAACGCTGTATCTGACTGTGTAGCTTCTAACCCACTGATTGGCGTTCTGTCGGCCCTGAGTAGCCACGCCTTTTATACGCATTAACTCCACAAAGTTCACTTGGAACCACTGACCCACACGATTTCTGCGCACGCTCCATGAGTAGATACTATTGAGTCGACCATACCAGGGTGAAAGGTGATAGTTATAATAACTTGAGGCGGTCAAATGTCCGTTTGGAACCCGTTTGTCTTCTAAACCAAGTGGCATGACACAACGATCTGAAAATTGGAAGGAATTTTTTATACACGTATTAACAATTTTCGAAGTGAAAATAATGAAAACTACTACCTTGAAGAAGAGATTTAGAAATGTGATGGTAATTACTAACTCTAAGCTTTGCGTGGTTTGTTGCTGTTGTTACTTTTTTTCATGAATCACTGATCATTTGAGAAGGTATAGTAAACACTCTACAGTTTGAAAGAGTATTTCACTTTACGTCGACAACCACTTTGAAGTCGGTCTACTTCTCAGTCCGGGCTCGCGGCTGAAGCAATCCGTCTTCATTTTGACAGTATGTATCTTCTCAGTTTCTAGATATCGGCTGAAACCCTCCTTCTCGTGATCAAAACATAACAAGACGAATTTCCAGGAGGTTTGGAGGGGCCTCGCATGGACGACGGAGCTGAAGGGGCTGTGGAGGGCTTCCCCCACTTTAAGTCACCAGTCAGCTCCCCACTTGGATATTTGTTCCGCCCTCTAAACCCCGGTAGAACTTTCACAACGTTTACATGCTTTTCGTTGCCGCCTT
The DNA here is from genome assembly GCA_964035705.1 of Porites rus. Taxonomy (NCBI): domain Eukaryota; kingdom Metazoa; phylum Cnidaria; class Anthozoa; order Scleractinia; family Poritidae; genus Porites; species Porites rus. Next base: position 4,752,107 of record OZ038003.1, on the reverse strand, counting down.
AGTTTTTGGATCAGCAAATAAAAAAACTTAGGACTCTATGCAAGGTTTCTTGAGGGATAAATATTTGTTTTGTAATTATTTTGTAGCTGCTCCCAGGAGAAGAACTTGTCATTCATCTCACCTTCTCTACATCCGTAAAACTCCACCCGCATGGATATGTGTCGGTACCATCCCCACGGATGAACCCGGATGATGTATGCCTTGATCCTGAGATAAAGCCCGTGCTGGACTACACTATTCTGGTCTCTGTTCCCTGTGAAATACTTAAGGATGTGTTCTACAAGTTAGCAAACTATTTTACATGTTGTCGTCGTTCCTTTCAAAATAGTTGGTTCTATAGCTAAATCTGTAAGTGCCTCGTTAGCGCAGTAGGCAGCGCGTCAGTCTCATAATCTGTAGCAGATATCTGAAGGTCGTGAGTTCGATCCTCACACGGGGCACGGAATCTTTTTCCTTTTTTAAGGCAATGAAATTGGCAAAATGAAGCAAAAAGTCAAATACAACTTTGTACGTAAACATTGGAACAAAAACAGTGAAAACGAGAAGAGGTCCAGAGCATTTCAAATATGGTGTCTCCATGGTATTTTCATTTTTAGTCTGCTGTAGACGGAATTTAACAAACATTTCCCTTTTGCTGCTCTGTGAAGAGCAAGACTATACTGATTCTTTTGATAAAAAACGCAATTCGCTGTCAACGTGAAACATTAACCTCGACTCTCTTACCTTTCGATTACTGTTTTGTTTGTATTCCGCAAAATGTATCCCATCCTGACTGAACGACAAATAATACTGAGTAACCCACTGACGGTAATCCTTTCGCCCCTGCGTAGCAACCTTCACCACCCGTGTGGCGCGACCAAAGTTAACCTGATACCACTGGAGACGGTTGTTATGGCGCGAGCACCAGGCTCCACTCTTTCCGCGCTGGTGGAAATAAAGTCTGCCGTTGTTAGGGCCGTGATTTCGGTCCCAGCTGGATGAAGCGCTCAGTTGTGATGAACGGATACGGCCATTTTGTAAGCCCAGGGGCTTGTTGCACCTTGGTCCTAAAATAAAGACAATCCCGCGAAAACATCGTTTTAACACTTCAACTTCGACGATTAGATATGGAGATGTGAAGTGAAACTTTAACTAGTGCGACTTTGGATGAAATCCTATGATGTTACCTTTGAAATAAAAGCTACTAAGGAGTAATTTCCTTGGTGATGATTATTATGCTGAACATTAACTTTTTGAGTCTGTGGATGAAAAGTGTAAACATTCACGCACGCGGCGAGAAAGGAGCATCCCCATGTCGCGTGTCTAGCACTCCACGCCCAAAAAACGGACAAAGCAATGCCTGTTCTGCAGGCTATGTACTTACCGACTACACAGCCATAAAATTCCACTCGCATGGAGATCCAGCTATACCACGTGAGTGGGTGTACCCTGAAAAAGCGAGCTGTAATGCGTTTTTTCAGCCGGTGCCGCACGATTATGAATTGATCGTAATTTCCTTGGAATATCTAAACGTAAAAGAAAGGGTGAATTAAATATTTTAACTTAAACTACGTTATCTCAAAGAGCCTGCCCAAAGACATCTTCTGCGAAGCAAAGGAAAAAGAAACGTCTGCAAGCAGACTGAACTGAGCATGTCAAAAAGAACACGATGGCAGTACACACTGTTAAACATCTCGTAGACACATTCTGTTAGGTCTCCTCTCCATTTCTTTTTTCTACTTAATTTCTATTATTGTGTGGCAAATAAATAAAACAAAAAAAACAAACAAGCAAGAGCCCTCACCCGTGTACGCCTGCCTTCCCTGTAAGGAACGAACTTGTAGCCATTTCTACTGTAGGATATATAATAACTCGTAACCCATTGAGCTGAGTTCTGTCTTCCCTGGGTAGCGACGCCTGACACTGTCGAAAGCGTGCCAAAATCCACCTGCAGCCACTGACGTCTGTCCCGCCTCTTTGCGCACCAGGCTCCTCCCTGACGCCCGTACCGTCGTCTGTTGAGCCTTGCGTTAAACGGTCCACAGTAGTAGTTATAGAAGGAAGAGGCGCGTATGAGTGGGTCCGGAACACGACCATCTTCAAGACCCAGGGGCATGTCACAACGATCTGATAAAAAGAGATTGTCATTTACAATCGTCAAATGTGAAGAATCTTCCGTACGCGAAAACAAGTGAAAATTATTTTGTCACATTTTTCCATAGCCGTTCGAGGATTGGCAAAGTCCTTACTTATCTTTAAAGCGATAAAAACCTTGAGATAGTAATAAGGAATGCGAGGACTGTTGGAAAGGAAAAATTTTCGTACGGGCCTCCACTAATTCAACACGTTTCTTTTAAGTTGTAAGAGCAGCGATTGGTGACGAGACTGAGGTTGTGAACTGTCAGCAGCAAGACAAGCGTGAGTAGCATAACTTATGTTAGTACGGAAGTTATGTCAAGTAAGTAATGTGTAATAACAATGTAAGTAAGTGAAGTGTAGAATGTAAATAGCAACAGTGGAAGGGAAAAAAATGATAAGAGTGTTTGGGCCTTGTGACTCTACATAACTTGATTCAAATTTCTTTGAATGGTGAATGATTCCAGGATAGGCCGTGCTCAAAACGTAAACACATGTTGCAAGTATAGTCAGTTTTAAGGACGAGGACAGAGGATGACACAGTAATTAACTGTATACAAAGATTAATCCGCCAACACATACAGTTGAACCTCTGTACAACGGCCACCTTGGGGACAGAAGAAAAAAAAAATTGCCGTGGTAGAGAGGTGGCCGTTAGGCTGCGTGCAAGCGGACGCAACATTGTTGACCAACAACTCTCAACATTGTTGGATGTTACATGTTGCGTCCGTTGGATCCGTTTGCACAGCTCTTCCAGCATTGTTGGGGCCACGCACGCTCATTACGCATGGTTTACAAAGCCTTGTGGGTTGTATCCTTCCCAAGATGCACTGCTGGTCCCAACATTTTTGGGAGTTGTTGCATCGGTTTACAGACCACTGCCAAGACGCACGTTACAACTCCCAACATTGTTGGCATAACAATGTTGGGAGTTGTTGCGTCCGATTGCACGCAGCCTTAGTGGAGGTCCAACTGTAGTATTTCTAACTTGAGGGCGTACTTCATTTTTCCACTTTCGAAAACTACTACTATATGACTTACTCCATGGTCCTCCATACAGCTCCAGTCGCATTGAAATGTGCGATCTCCAGCCACGTGGTATGATTCGAACATAACGGCCGTAAATTGGAGGATCGATTGAATGTGTTTGAACTGACATCCGGTCTCTGTTACCTTGGAACGTCTAAACAGCAAGATAAACGATTAGAAATTCACCTTAGTTGTAGTAATAGTTTTTAGCCGTATTTTAGTTTTATTTTTAATGTATTTTTTACATTCATTTTAGAGGACCCTCCCGAAAACCACCGTTAGGTGATTGGAGGCCTCCTCGTAAAATATTATATATGTATTATATTTATCTTCTCAGCCCTTGTTCTTTTTAACAGGTGTAATTGTCTTGAGTCTTGAGTATATTTTATTGTGAAAAAGTTGGGGAATTACCTAATATAAACTGTCTGACGAAGTTTTCTGCTTTTTGTTGCGCTTTATGACGGTAAGCGGCTATTTCAAGCCTACGTAATAAGACCGCAAGGTCATGTGGGTAACCAAAAATCCTTTGTAATTTTAACATAACTTCAAAGGGTGTCAGTGCCATGGAAAATACTCTACCTTGACGTAATTCCACCAGTGTTTGACTTTGGCGAAGTTGACTCCATTCGAACTAATATACACATAGTACGCAGTGACCCACTGGTCAGCGTCCTGCCGTCCCTGAGTAGCAATTCCTGTGACCTTCATTGACCTTCCCATATCAACCTGCAGCCATTGTTTATAATCATTGCGGCGGGAAGACCAGGCGCCAATGAACCGTCCGCGACGCGACCGGTGAAGCCGCGCCAACCAGGGTGCGTGATTCTGATCCCACTGAGACGAAGCTGTGATGGCCGCATTTTTAATTCGGTAGTTTTGCAGGCCAATAGGTCTGTCGTAAAATCGCTCTGAAACAAATAAAGAGTTATACCTTTTAGAAATCACATTAGGGCCTGTTATACGAGGAAAGATAAGACGCGTCTTTCATGACACGCGTCCTAAATAAGACGCAAACTATCCCCTATAAATGGCACATTAAAGACGCGACTTAGCCAAGACGCGTCTTAACGAAGAACAGGTATTAAGGGCTGTTCTTAGATAAGACGCTTCTTATGAAATTACAAACGATTATGTGCCATCTACACGGGATAGTTCGCGTCTAATCTAGGACCCGTCTTTTGTGAGACGCGTCATATTTTTCCTCGCATAAATGGACCTATTGAATCGCTATACTTGAGTAAGGCAGCCAATGAGAACGCACTTCCCCAAAAGCAAAACATACAAGCTAAAAAGGTCTATTCCATTCAAAATTTCTCTAAGTACCAACTTGAAAATTCAAACAGACAACGGATTACAACTATTTGCAACAAACGTTACTGAAAATTAACCTTACCTCGTGCACGACATCCATAGAGCTCCACACGTATGGCAATATAACTATACCAAGATCGGGGGTGAATACGAACGAACTGTGCTTTTATCGCTGGCAAAATCTTGTGACCCACCGTGTGATAAATGTCGTAATTACCTCGAAAGACCTACAGAGAGAGAAAATACTTAATACGATTTTAAGGTAAGGAGATAATTATATAAATATTTGGAAATATACAAAGAGAAAAAATTATGATAATAATACAAATAATACTAATAGTAGTAAATAGAATGCTTAATTGCTCATTTGTAAGTTAAGAGAAGTTTTAAAATTCCTAATGTTGTTAGATCCAGTCACTAAATAAGTCATAGTGAATCGCTTCATTAACAAGTTGATTCAAATTAAAGGCTGACCACTTTGTTTGTACGAAAGAGTATAGACAGTGAAAAATTATTGTTTATTGATAACTCTCATTTCAAAATAAGAATGCATTGAGTTGCTTTGTTGGAGGGGGCAGGTACAATAGAGAAATTACCGTATTTCCTCGAATAATCGCCCGGCGCTTACTGAAAATTTCGGTTAAAAGGATAGGTGCTTATGGGAAGAGGGCGCTTAATCGAGGGGGGCGCTTATTAAGTTCTCCTGTTGGTAATTAAGCGTACCTTAGTTACATTATACAGTTTACACAGAGAGTTATCATTAAAGAGGCAACAGAAACAGGTTTCATTGTATCCTTAATATAAAAAAAGGTGATGAGGGAGGGGGAGAGGGGCGCTTATTCGAGGGGGTGCATGTTTGATATTTTGGCCTAACAGGTGGGCGCTTATTAGAGCGTGGACGCTTATTCGAGGAAATACGGTACACGAAAAAAATACTACAGTTCGTAAGACAAAATCCAAAACCAACCTTCACTCTACCGTAAGCTACATAGGCCTTAAATTGGCTTCCAAATCGGCTGTAAGATAAATGGTAACTTCTGACCCACTGATGGGCCTCTCTACGTCCCTGTGTAGCAATGCCTTTGATAATACTCATCTGCCTCAAGTCAACTTGTAGCCACTGCTTCGTGTTGCGATATCTCGCTACCCAGGCTCCTGTTCGCCCATGACCGGCGTAGATGTTCAGACGCGCTCGGTCAGGTCCGTGATTGTAATTGTACGACGACGATGCCCGAAGATGGCCCGACAGGATTCGTTGGTCTTCCATACCCAATGGCATAACACAACGATCTTAACAATAAAGCAAACGTTATTTCTTTAAAACTGTGTATGTTATGTGTAATGACGTAGCAGTATGAGATTAAAGCCAAGTATAACTGGTCGCCGGTTTTCCCTCATCAACCACCATCGAAAAATACCCGATCTCAGCCTCTAGCGATAACCCAGAGTTATAGCCATATTAGAATTAGTTTAAAGTCATTCGACTAAATATGTAGGGAAGAAGCAGACGAAAACGATGACCCTTTATTTTTAACGCTGGGTCAAGAAAGATAAGTGATCAGTCCATTACACGAAACGAGAAAGTATCGTACAAAACTGATCAATTCAAAGCTAGATCCCTTAGGACTTGAGCAAGTGTGATAAATTCAACCAGGAGTAGTAACCAGGGTGTTCCTTAGTATTGAAAAATCATTGTTAGTTGTATTGTATAATAGCTGGGTCATTGTTCAGAGTCTTTTCAACCTGTATTACGTCAGTTAGTGATCCCACCAATCCGCAAAACCAAGAACCTGTGGATCATTATACGTTACTGGGAAACTGCCCACCTACCCCTCCCTTAATCCAACATTAACACTTACTTCTCACTTAGGGCAAAATGTTGGCTTAAGGGAGGGGTAGGTGGGCAGTTTCCCAGAAACGAAGAATGGTCGTATAATGATCCGAACCTGTAATCAGCAATATCGTTTAGTGTATGATTGTTGCTATTAACTTCATTCATACTTTACTCGTATTCTGCTATGTTTCACGATCTGGATATAAATAAATAGAGGATGTTACATGGCCGCGCGGAGATACGAAATTTCTCTTCGAGTGTTGAAAAATATTTCACGAGTGAGCGCAGCGAACGAGTGAAATATTTTTTCAACACGAGAAGAGAACTTTCGTATCTCCAAGCGGGCAGGCATGTAATGTTCTATTTATTATATAAACACCAATGAACTACCAAACCATTTCCCTTTAACAGTTTTTTGGTGTGAAAGGCGCGATTTATTATGTAGCCATAGCAACGGTGATAGTTTCACATGTGAAGATATCAAGTTTTCGCGCGAAAGCTCACCTGGTATTTCATTGGTGTTTATATAATAATTAAACATATCTATCAGAAAAAACACAGAGCAAGGCGTTGTTTGATCAGTTCTACAGTACTTTTTTCCAGTTTACTCAGGTGAAATCTACCCCCAAAAGATAATTGTCGTTTTTTCTAAATTATACAAAATACCTGTGAGACAACCGTAGAACTCTACTCTCATTGAAATATGTTTGTACCATCTTCTGGGATGAACACGGATATAGCGACAACGCAAAATCGGGACAAAAGAGTTTGTGACCACAGTGTTTCGATCACGGTTGCCTGTGAAGTACTGCAAAATAAACACAGGAAAACAACAGAAAGTGAGAAAACGAAACACTTTTCAAAACTAGCATGCAATAGTTATTAAAATCTAATAAATTAACTCTTTCTGAAAAACATGAATTTTCAGAGAGACAATTCCTTTTTCGTTCTGTTCATCTGTAGAGTAATTTCAGCGAGTTTAGACGCAGAGATGCGTCCCAAAAGTCTGCGTTCCAGTTAAAGAATCAGCAGCCATGTTTTTTCTCTCCCGCCCTTCCATCCCTACCATTTATGAGTCACTCTCCCACGAGCGTAACGAGGTTTTGCGATACAGGTATTACTCGTCATCATATGATCGGTGCGTATTAGATTCTTCTGGATTCGTCATGAATCCAGAACATTTTGGTACTAAATTCCTTTTGTCGTTTATACGCAGATACGTGATTTTAAATCCAACTTCTAATTTGAATTTTTTGAATCCGATCACTGTTGAGACCGCAATTGGAGTGTAAACAATTCTCCCAAAGAAACCAGATACTTTTCGGCTTGTGATCATACGACTTTGCGGTAACCAAAATGGCGGAACAATAATTGGTAACCGTCTGTGTGTAAACGGTGGGAATCTGAATACGTGTCTAACGTAGACGCCTGCGGATTAAATATAAATACAAACATAAAAAAAAAACCGGGAAAATTTATGAGTACGAAACAAATCTTCTCAAGTGTAGACCTAGCTTTAAAAAAGTGTAAAATGTGCCCCGTGTGAGGATCGAACTCACGACCTTCAGATTACTACTATAGATTATGAGACTGACGCGCTGCCTACTGCGCTAACGAGGCACTGATGAGAACGTTAATGTGCAGAAACATATATGAAAGTAAAACACACAAGGCCAAAACAAGTATCACAAACATTTCCGACTAAACCACAGCTTTTGCTACTGAGCTGAACTTTTAAAGAAATAGGTTTATTTGCAAAATGCATTAAGTATTCGTTAAAGTTAAGACGAATCAACAGGTTATATTTGAGTTAATGCACCCACACAAATCAACTGAGTTGATGAATTGTTAATTAGTAGCAGTGAAACCTGTAATTAGTGGACAACCGCGAGATCGTTGTAGATGTCCTCTTCACGGAAGTGTCCCCTCCATACAGGTTCGTTTTGCAGAAAATATGAGAAAAAAAAACTGAGCCATTCCTCAGGTAAATACAGGGTGTCCATGTAGTATGGAGTCCGTACAGGTTTCACTGTACGATAAAATATTCGCGGGAGATATGTGTGGGCATTCACAATGACCATAAGGTCATAGTTTATCTACAACTTATCAATTAATACATGCTTTCCATACTTTAATATTGTTCCGCTCCTTATAAGGAACAAAGTGCAGCGCGTCAAGACTCCGTGTCACGTAATACTGCGTGACCCACTGCTTAAGGTCCTGACGTCCTTGCGTAGATATCTTAATAATCTTCGCTGCTTTTCCGAAGTCAACTTGCAACCATTGGTAGTAATTGTTGTACTTGGCTGACCAGGCCCCCATGTACCGTCCCCGTCGTCTTCGGTGGAGACGCGCCAGAAAAGGGGCATGGTACCGATCCCACTCAGATGATGACGTAATCCTGTTGTTTTTGATTCGGCCTGTCTGCATTCCCATTGGGCGATTACAAAGAATTCCTGTTGGCATCAAAAAGCAGTGTTTTATAAAACTGTTCGATATGATTATTGTAGAAGTAGTATGTTCTACACGTTCCTTGCTTTTTTTAAAATGGTGTTGCCAGCAATAAATGCCTGTAACAGTCTGAAATAGAGTATTTAGCACGAAAGTACTAATTGGGGACACTATTTTCACGTCTCCTATTGGAGACGGGACCGCCATTTTACGTTGCAATCCGAGCCACGCGAAGGTCTAGCCGTTTGCAGGGCAAAGGGAGTACCTTCATTTCTCAGTTATTTTAAGACCCTGAGTATTGGTCAAGCCAAGAGAATCAAACCAACGACCTGCCGCTCTGCAGTGAAGAACGCTAACGACTGAGCTAATCCTGCCACGGCAAAGAAAATGAATAATTTGTTATTCACCAGTATTGCTTGTAAGTATCATGCTCATTATAACTGGTGCCGATCCCTACGCTGTACGTATACCACTCACCCAGTCTGCAGCCATACAACTCCATTCTCATTGAAATCCACCCGTACCAGGAAATGGGATGAATACGAACGTATCGAGCTTTGATGGTGGGGCGGAGTCTATGCTCTACTACAAAGTGGCGTTCGATGTTTGCTTGGAATATCTAAACGATGAAGAAAACACAAATCATCTCACATAGTTTTATTCCTTTAGTTGGAACTTTATTTTAGGAAATTCGTCCAGGCACAGACTACCAAATTACTGTAAATAAAAAGTTAATGAATGTCTCTGCACCCACTTTAAAGCTTGTCTAGAAATATGACGTTTCAGCGTCTCCTAGGAAAATGATTCAACACCATTACACAGACGCACTTTGGGGAAGAAATCGGAGGAAAGCACAGACAAAATTAAATTAAACAAGTTTCCTAACAAACAAGCTGATTTACCAAATGGTTGAAATGACTGACTGACGGACTGATAGACTCACCCACTGACTCACTGGCTCACTGAGAGACTGAGAGTCTGACTGAAGCAAATAAGAATTTACCGATTCTTTGTCTTCTGGCTATAATATTGGAACCTCACGGGCAGATACTGCAATACCAAGAACCAGAATTGATAATTACAGCAACCAAGATCTGAATCTCGCTCTTAAAATGATATCAAAGACGAAGGCTCCCTAGAGACCCTCAAACGGAAACTGAAATTTTCAACTTTGAAGCTATCGTAGATAGAGAAAATTTTTTTTCTGGTCAGCAATCTTATCACGTTGTTTGACATTAGCTTTAGCTGTGACGACGGTGACAGCAACGAGGACGTCAAAAAAGTAATACGTTTATTAAGCAATTGCCGTCACTACACAACTACGACGCGAAAAAGCCGAATTTCGCGTTTTATGCAGGACGTAAACAAGCGACGAGGATTTTTTCTTTTTCTATCTAAACTTATTACGTTCCCTAAGAATTCAATTCCAAGGAAAATCACCCACATTTGACATTTTCAGAAAACTGGAATAAGCGCGACATAGTTTGAAAAAACGCGAATTCATTATAAAAGTGACGTTTTCGCTGTCGTCGCCGTCTTCCATGCTAAAGCTTCCCATTACCTGAACTCTTCTCCCTCGTCTGTATGGTATAAACCTGATTCCATTGTTACTGTATGACAGCGTGTACGACTTGATCCATTGGTTAGCATCATATCGACCCTGGGTAGCGATTCTTTTCACCCTTGTAACCACGCCCAAGTCAACCTGTAACCACTGCTTCCTATTCCGATATTTAGCGATCCAGCCTCCTCTTGTTTGGCCTCGATTCCGCGCCTGAAGTCTGGCGTTCCATGGTCCGTAATAGTGGTTGTACATGGAGGAGGCGGTTAACATGGCGCGTGAAACACGCCCATCTTGAAATCCGAGGGGAATGTCACATCGATCTAAGGTAACGAATTTTAAGTATAGTCAACTCTCTCTACTAAGGGCCTGTTTACATGGAGGTGGCGGACACGAGATAGGTGAGGTAACATGCCGCGGGTCACCACATGTATCATGTAAACGCGATCATATCATATGAGAGATTATATGGACAGCCAGGTTACCTCACCTACCTAGGGTCCCACACCTCTACGTAAACAGGCCCTGAGGGAGGGTCAATGAAAATGAGTAAAGAACGGTAGGGAGAAAAACTCGGTTCTGCCGCAAGGACATGTCCTGCCGTACTTTCGATCTACTTTTTCTAGGCCATCATTCTATCGAACAACGTCCTTCGACAGGACACATATCGTGTCGAAGTCAGTCTAAATACTCATACTCGGTGTAAAAACCTGTGAAACTCACGAGTGACGTAAAACAAAGCAAGCCACTGAGAAGTCAACACAATAGACCCGAGGAAAATAATAGCTAGAAAACAAAGAAAAACTTCACAGGTTTTCACACCGAGGATGACCCGAATTTTTGCGTCAATTTGATGAATCACAAATCCGATCCCAGCTAAGCAGGTTACCCCACCATCACGTGATCTTACAAACCTGAGTGAAAAGTTAACGAAACAAGCTTCCCCTGATTCCGCTTCGACATTGTTCAACATACGTGATCGCGATCAATTGCGTTTGCAAAAACAAGAACTTCTGATTTTCTTATGTTAGCTACACTGAAAAGTTGTCGACTGATTCTTGAATGACGCAATAGCAATAAAAACCACGAATACTAAAAATATGCCTCGTGTGAGGATCGAACTCACGACCTTCAGATTTCTACTTTGTATTATGAGACTGACGCGCTGCCTACTGCGCTAACGAGGCATCTCTGCGGTTTGGGTGTTTTTTTCTGTCATGACTTTTGATTGAACCATTTTTATCCAAAATGAATTTTAAAAAATAAAAAGTAATAATAAGTCGAAAAAAAATTATCACTTGCACTTCATGTAGTGCGTTGGTGGAAGCAGTTTGAAAGTCAAACAAGCAAGATCAAAGCAAGCAGCGCAAACATTAGTGAAATAGCCATTGATTTGGTTGGGAACTACACCTGAACCTGCTTGTTGAAGCAAATACGCAGACATACGGACCGAGGCCTGCTCCGGGCAGATTGAAGCACTGCTAGATAGCATGACTATGAACACCACCTTTAATATACGCATGCATCTTAATTCGTAACTTACCGGCAACACAACCATAATATTCAGCTCTCATGGAGATATGCCTGTACCACCCGCGTGGATTAAGTTTCACAAATCTTGCGAAAATTGGAGGGTTGATGGTGTTTTGGACAATACTGTTCTGATCACGACTGGCTTGGAAAAGCTAAAAATAAAATGGAGTATAAAAAGTAAGTTGAGTATGATCGTCTGGGTGAACGTAGTCCTGAATAGGACTGTTGTTGTTGACAGTAACAGTCAAAGTGAGTTCAGTGTATCACGTCAGTTGATGGTATTAAACTCTGGTTATTGACACGATTGGTCAATGAAGTCGCGATGTTATTGGTCGTCTGTCAGTGAAGCCGTGCTGTTATCGGCTAAGAAGACTCGTGATGTCATCGGTGCGTTTCGATTCGTCTATTGTCACAGTTAAACAGTCGTTTATTCAATATCGTCAGTCAAATTGTTAGTTGTCCAGTCGTTCTCTCTTAGTTAGTTTTGCTAGATTCCGCTAATAAATCGTTTGTACCGTGCCAGTAACTGTTGAATACGATTCGGAAGCGTTGGTTCAAAGTTAGTAACACAGCTTTCTACAGTGAGTCGTTGACAGAACGATCTGTAGAATAGGTAATACATGTCGCAGAGTTCCAGTCGATTCGATGTTTCGTCCCCTGAACTGGCGCTCAGCAATGCGATTGTTGACGTCACCATTTTTACACCATTTTCTGTTTTGTAACAGTAATAAAGACTAGCAAAAAACCTCTCTTTGAAACTTGTATTTTGATATATATTTTTCCTCCTGATAATGAAATACCTGCACGGTATATTCCTTACCTTATTTCCGCTCCTAAACCTGTATATGGACCAATGCACATTATCAACACTCGAAGACAAATAGAACGACGTCACCCATTGGCCAGCATCCTGACGACCTTGAGTACATACTTTTGTGATTTTCATTGGTCGACCAAAGTCCACTTTTAGCCATTGATAATGATTGTTGTGTCGCGCGCACCAGGCCCCTACGAACTTGCCGCGTTTAACTTGACCCAGTCTCCCAAGCCGAGCGGCGTGAAACTGGTTATACTCTGACGATGCCGTGATTTTACTGTCCGAAAGACGACGGTTTTGTAATCCTAGAGGCTTGTTACATGGAGAAGCTGATAAAATGAGCAAAACAATAAAGACTTAATTGTGATCAATACAGAAACATTGTTAGAAGCTTATGAAATTTAATTAATGTAATGTAAGAGCCCGCTTTAACTACTCGCCGTTTGGTTAGCTCAGTTGATTAAGTGATAGACTGTGAAGCGCTTCAAATGGATCTGAACCCTAGCCAAACCAACACTCAGGAAACAGTTCTGCCTTTCTTTCACATCTGACTAGACTAGATAGTTAGTCTACTCTGATCATAAATACTTACTAATCTTTTTTTCTTAAGCTTTTTTAAAGTTCAAAATTTATTACATGTGTGCTTTGCCACTGTACCCCACGTGAAAGGCAAATATAATTCAATACCTGAGCATCCATAAATCTCGGCTCTCATGGATATCCATCCATACCAGGTTCTAGGATAAATACGGACGTACACGGCCGTGAAAGGCCTGGTAAACTGGTGATAGACGATAGAATGGCGGTCGGCATTTCCGTCGAAAATCTGAAACAAAACCAACAAATCATAATGTAGTTGCAATGAGAGGAAAACCAAAAGAGCACCCTTTTTCTTCAAAATCATTTAAGGGAAAATTTACTTTGCTTTTCTATGACGCAAATCTTGCCTGGCCCGTTCTAGCCAACTCGTTTCAAGGGTCTCTCTTCCCCATGTCTCTCCGTGCGAAAGACCCGGGAAACGAGGTCCCGGATGCAAAGGACTGTTCTCCATGCTTATTGTTTTTGTGTTGATCATTAGAGTTGTCTTTCAATTTGTAAAGGGGCAACTACATGTCATTAGCTTACAAAGAGTTTTAGCATTAAATATCGATATTATATTGTGAACCGCCCGATTAGCTCAGTCGGTAGAGCATCAGACTTTTAATCTGAGGGTCGTAGGTTCAAGTCCCATATCGGGCGACAAGCATAGGTGTTAGATAACTTTACAGCTTGCTCAAAAGGAGAAAAGCAAATAACAAGGTTTCGCTGTTCCCATATGAAAAATATGTTCATTTTGAAACCGTCGATTTTAGAATTTTATCCAATTTGGTTTTTCCCTGTTATATTCATAGCCAAGCTAACCTTGAAGCTGTAAGCAACGTGGCAAGAGCTGGCACTAGCATTTGAATCTGAAACGAATGGTACGTTCCATTTTAACAAAACTAAGTAACAAAACTACTTTTGCAGTAAAGAGTAAGTACCATACCTTGACCCTCCGACCTTGTGTATAGGATCTGAAGTACATTCCGGCGACGCTGTATCTGACTGTGTAGCTTCTAACCCACTGATTGGCGTTCTGTCGGCCCTGAGTAGCCACACCTTTTATACGCATTAACTCCACAAAGTTCACTTGGAACCACTGTCCCCGGCGGTTACTGCGCACGCTCCATGAATAGATTCCATTGAGTCGGCCATACCAGGGTGACAGATGATAGTTGTAGTAAGTTGAGGCGGTCAATTGACCGTCTGATACTCGCCTGTCTTCTAAGCCGAGCGGCATAACACAACGATCTGAACATGAAGGAGAAAGAAAAAAGTGAAAATTTTGGCTACTTGTATGTTGACACTATACTGGCTAGTTTTTGCGCTGGCACGAAAAATTATACCGGATATAACTTCTGTTCACACATAAGAAAGGTGATTTCAGCGCGGTTTCTGTAACAGAGCGCGGCTGAGCCGCGCCGATCTCTAGAGTCGACAGTCACATATAGGATAGGTGTTCATACTATACAGTGGCGGATCAAGGGGAGAAGCCCGGGAGGCCGGCTCCCCCCTCTTAGTTTTAGACCAAACTGAGGTCCTAAGGGCCGAAAAAAAAATTTTTTGAGGACCCCCCCCCCCCGGCCCGTTATCTCAGGGTGTGGATGACCCCCAACCCCCGCCCCCATCCTATCCCTATCGGACGGTCTGGATCCGCCGCTGCTATACCGGATAGCTTTCTGTGACGGCACGAAAAGCTACGCAGTATAGTGTGAACATAACCTTAGAGAGAGGTACCTCATGAAACCCTGAAGTAATTAGAAATCGCTCCGATTTTAGGCAAATATTTATCTCTGTGTTTTCCTTAGAAAGACTGACCTGAAAAGTCTTAATCTCGTTCCCAGAGTCTTCGGGCGTTTCGGTCAGCGGGGGAACACCCGCTGACCAAAAAGCCAGAGGACTCTGGGAACAAGATTGGAAAAGTCCTAGCACGTAAACGGGCTGTAAATTTAGACGGACAGATCGAGCCAACAAACCGTAGTGTGTACGGTGGCTTTTGTCTCTGAGAAAAGAGAGTGCAATTGGAACCTGTTTAAGAAGTGAACAGCGTCAAATCGTCTTACCTTCAGCGCATCCGTAAAACTCAGCCCTCATGGAAATATGTCCGTACCATCCCCAAGGATGGATTTGAATGTACTGGCACTTGATTCTAGGGAACAGTCGGTACCTTACGACGCTGTTTTGATCCCTGTTTCCTGAAAAATACTAAAACAAAAAAGGATATAATCTTTTGTACTTTTTAAGATATGTTAAAGTCAACAAGGGGTAGAGGAGTACTAGCGTATAAAAGCACGCTTGTGGAACAAAAATGAGTATAAATCTTTGCCTACATGAAGACGACAACTTCTTTCTTAAATGCTTTTAATTAAATAAGCAAGTTACGTGTGAGGAATACGAGCTCTTCTCAGTTTCTTTCTGGGCTCGTCCGCTCTCTCTAGTGTTGAACCTTAGTTAACCTTAATGAAGAGGGCCTGCTCGTAATCTACATAATCACTATTCTTTTCATTATTATTATTTTATAAGAATAGTTCAACCAAAATTCATGACAAAAAAATCACCTAACCGGAAGAGATGCCTCGTTAGCGCAGTAGGCAGCGCGTCAGTCTCATAATCTGAAGCAGATATCTGAAGGTCGTGAGTTCGATCCTCACACGGGGCACAACATTTTTATTTTTTAGTTTCTTTATTCATTTATTTATTTTGCTCGCGTTTTTCTTTAAAAAAATTATTTATTTATTATTAACATATACTTGTGCATGTGCGGTTATAATTTAAACGATTTAGACTTGAAAACTGTACATTAATAATTGAGTGGAAATCCACCGTTATTTACGCACGTAAAATTTAAGTCAATGCGTACGTGAAAATAACGCGAGAACGGAAACCCACGCTACCTGAAAAAAGAAGTTTATACCTTTCGATGGCTGTTGTATTTGTATTCCGCAAAATGTATTCCATCTTGACTGAAGGTCAAATAATACTGAGTAACCCACTGACGGTAATCCTTTCGTCCCTGCGTAGCGACCTTCACCACCCGTGTGGGGCGACCAAAGTTTACTTGATACCACTGGAGACGGTTATTATGGCGCGCGCACCAGGCTGCGCTGTAGCCCCGCCGATAGAAAAACAGTCTGCCGTTATTAGGACCGTGATTTCGGGCCCAACTGGAGGAAGCGCTCAGTTGTGAGGGGCGGATACGGCCATTGCGCATTCCCAGGGGTTTGTTGCAGCGGGCACCTTAACAAGAGAAAGAACGCAGCGTTAGCCTTACTGTCCCAAAGAAGCTGAAACAAAAATCAGAAAACTCATAATCATTTTATTAAATGCATACAACAAAAAAGAACCATAGCTTTTTGTAGGATTTTAAAGCCGGGCCAACTTTTCTCCACGTAAACACTTTGGCTCGCCCAGATGGGTTAAAGTGAGACAATCAGACCATGCGCGAGCGCTCTCCGGTCAACTTTTTTTCTCATATAAACGCTCGCTAAAGTTGTTTTAGCTGGAAGGGTGAGTCTCTTTCCCGGGAAAACTTTTCTCCATGTAAACGTGTCTTCAGGTTTACATGAAACACTACTCAAGCCAGCTGCTCTTAAAAGAGTTCTACGATATTCCTAACAGTGGCCTATACTCACCTACGACACAGCCATACAACTCTACCCTCATTGATATCCAGGAGTACCACGTGACCGGGTGAAATCTAAAGAAGCGCCCAGTGATTGGACGACGGAGCCGGTGGCGTACAATTACGAACCGATCGTAGTTTCCGATGAATAGCTAAAAAAGTATATCAAAAAATAGTTGATATCACGTCACATTCAGTTGTTACATTTTAAGTGCGTCTAACACAAGATGAAAAAAATATATCCTTAATATTTGTTAAGTAACTCTCCTAACTGAAAAAGCTGAATGATTGAATAAAGTTCTTTCGTTGTTGCAGACACACATTGAAGTAACGAAAGAAAATGGATACCATTATTACTCTATTTTCGCTTGTGAATTTTCCCGACGCCGTCAGCTTGACTCTGTTTCGGTGACCCTTTTTCTTTGGGGCGTGTTTCATGGAAATGATCTTTGCTTTTAACCTACCCAATTTTTGTTAAGGGCTAAATACTCTTACCAGTGATTAAGAATACAAGTTGGAATTTTAGACATTATTACCAGAAAAAGTCGCGATAGTGGATATTTTGTATAATTACTTGAAATAAAACCTTGAAACTACAAGTAACTACACATTAGGAGGAGGAGACGGAATTTCTACCCTCTTATCTCTATTTCCTTTCTCTTTCACTTTCGTTTATGTTTTGGTTTTTCTGTCTCTGTGTAAATCTCCGTTATACACTCTGTCTTCGTAAGGACACGTCAGCGGTTTGTCTAAACAAAGCAAGACGAGAAGGACATTTCCCTGCAATGTCGAGTTTCTTGGCTAGACAACTGAATTAGGAAACGAGCTCTTTTCGTCACTCACAACAATAAGCCATTGATCTTACTAACCTTAGCTCGACTATTCTCCTTGTACGTTATAAACCTGTAGCCATTTCTGCTGTATGAAAGGTAATAACTTTTCACCCACTGAGCGCCGTTCTGTCTCCCCTGGGTAGCAACACGTGACACTTTTGCAATGGCGCCAAAATCCACCTGCAGCCACTGGCGCCTG
Organism: Porites rus; assembly: GCA_964035705.1. Taxonomy (NCBI): domain Eukaryota; kingdom Metazoa; phylum Cnidaria; class Anthozoa; order Scleractinia; family Poritidae; genus Porites; species Porites rus. The sequence goes on along the minus strand of OZ038003.1, from coordinate 4,734,223 downwards.
TCACTTCTCTTTGCGCACCAGGCTCCCCCGTACCGACCTGCGCGGCGCCCATTGAGCCTGCCGCTGGCTGGTCTGCAGTAGTAGTTGTAGTATGACGAAGCGCGCATCATTTTGTCGTGCACACGCTTGTCTTCAAGACCAAGCGGCATATCACAGCGACCTAAGGTAGCGCAGATTTATTATTTTATTGTGACGTTATTTTACTGATTAAGCTGGGTTAACGAACAAACAAAATTTGTAAAGCAATCCACTAAAGCGTAGTTATTATGAGGATTACAACAACTTGTCCACGATGAAATAAGTATTCTAATTTCTAGCGTTTCGTTACCGGGACGTTAAAGAAATAAACGCTGGAGAAATTTGACGGGCTACTAAACAATTAATTTATTTTTAGAAAAAATCAAATAAAAACACTTTTGCGTTCTTAACGGCAAAAAAGCTAACAACTCACTCCAAGGGCATCCATACAGCTCAAGCCGCATGGAAATGTGTGATCTCCAGCCACGTGGTACGATTCGAACATACCGCCCGAAGACGGGTGGGTTAATAGGATGCGTTTTGACGGACAGACGGTCTCTGTTTCCCTGGAATGTCTGTAAAAGTGAAAGCAACAACATTTATAAGCCTGTTTAAAAGATTTTAACATCTGTTCACCTTTCCTACTAAATCCACTCATGAGAACACCTTCAAAACTAATTAAATCCGTGAGTGGCATCTGCAGCTAATTTTTTTCACATGTTGTGTAAAAATAATAACCTTTACCATTGCCCTCGACCTATGAAGCCCAGCATATTCACACTTTAGACTGTTCACAGTCCCCCTATTTTCCCGTAAGATTGTCAAGATCGAGCGCTATGCGTTACGGGTTACCATCTTGGATGAGTGTCAAAACTACTGAGGGGGCGGGGGCGGTTTGGGAGGAAGCATTTCTCGCCCCCCTCTCCCTAGAGCTACATGTATAATCCCTGACGCCCGCCCCCTCGGTACATTTGAAAATCAAGATGGCAGCCATTAACGGTAAGACGCGATAAATCACGAAGATCTCACGGAAAAATAGGGGACTGTGAACAGTCTGGAAACACTTGGGCTCGTGAATAGGACAATTGCACGATGACGTCATTTTACTACAACTACCAGAATCCTTCAGTTTGTTGTTTTCTTCTGCAAATTAGGACTATTGTTCTTTAATCCTCAGCGGGATTGACAAATTTCAATAACAAAGCGAAAACGAAATGAATTCTGGTAGTTGTAGTCAAATGTCGTCATCGTGAAAATGGCCTATTCTGTTCTTAATTTGCCCTACGGACAAGTGAAGTTTGTTTGGGAATTCAAATAACAGAAGAACTATTATCAATCTCGCTCATCAAAACATTTTCGGGGGCTACTTGAAATGACTTTCCAGCTATTACGTACTAGCTACAGCATGCCCAAATGGCAAGCTGTAAAACTGAATCTTTTTGCACCCTGGTACAAAGGACCCTCTTTCTTACCTTCACGTAAGAGTTCCACCAGTATTTTACTGAGGAAAAGTACACACCATCAAAACTGTAGTATATACGGTAAGCTGTCACCCATTGGTCGGCATCCTGTCGACCTTGCGTTGCAATGCCTGACACCTTCATATACCTTCTAAAGTCAACCTGCAACCACTGGTTGTGATTGTTATGGCGCGAGGACCACGAACCGATGTACTTGCCTCTACGCGCGCGGTGGAGACGAGCGAGCCACGCGGCATGGTATCTATTCCACACTGATGAGGCTGTGATCTGGTTGTTTTTAATTCGGCCTGATTGAAAGCCCACTGGCGCATCGCAGAAGTTTTCTGAATAAGGTAAAGTATTTATTCACAATACTGCTACAATTAAGCCAAATTTCAGATTCCACTCTGTACAACATTGAACTAAAAAAACTCAGAGAGCACCAGGCAAAAATACACCTAGAGAAGTCTCTTTTAAAGGGTTACACCTTCTGTGGTATTTAGTGGAGGCACTCCAAACATAGGAATACAGTGGGTGTTCGAGCAACTAAGCGCTAAGCTAAGCAAGAGGGTACCAAAAGTCTGCTTTTACAAATTTCAAACTACTTCACAACATAGATACACTAGTGTCATTTGTGTCTCGATAAATGTTTGGACTTCAAATCCATATCTTCATTCATTCATACATTTACCAAAGTACACGTTCAGACCTCAAAACCTTATCCTCTTTATTTATCTGTTCTCTAACCATTTCTTTCCTGTTTTCCTCTATATTCGTTAATGCATTTATTCATTTATTCATTTGTGCACGTGTTTCTTCTTTTTTTTTCTTTCTTTCTTCCTTTCTTCCTTCCTTCCACCACATCTAAAAACTGCCTAATGCAGCTAGTCTTAATTGCTTACCTCTCAAACGACCTCCATAAAGCTCCACCCTCATAGCAATGTAGGAATTCCACGATTTGGGATGAATCCTGACGTATCGTGCTTTTATGGCCGGGTTTATCCTACGCGCGACTGTATGATAAATGTCGAAGTTACCACGAAACACCTAAAAACACAAAAAATGGAAACAGTCACAATACGGATGACGTGACCTTTAGTGTTATTATAAGGAGAAAACATATGTCGGTACTATCAGGGTTTAAAGGGTAAAAATGCTGAGGATGAGGATACCCCTTCCCTGACTCAAAGTTAACTCTTGCGTCTCATTTGGGGCAAAATTTTGGGTTAGGGGAGGGGTAGGTGGGTCGTTTCCCAGAACCCTAAATTGATCCGATGAGGATTAAGTACCAAAGCGTAGTTTATGGGAGAACAAACTCTCTTTAACCCTTTCAGCCCCAAATAGTGTCAGCATGAAATTTCTTCTTGTAACATCAATAAGCTATAAGACAAAGAGGTCACGAGAATTAAGGATTTGATCACAGAAGGTGAATCTTATTGACACTTCAACAACTTCTCCCCACCGCTTTTATAGTAAACGTATAGGGACAACAAATGAGAATTGGAATTTTCATATCAGGGTTTAAAAAGTTAAAAGAATTACCTTAACACGTCCATAGGACACATAACTCCTAAATCGTGCTCCGTAGCGGCTGTACGACAGCTGAAACGTTTTTACCCACTGATGGGCCTCTCGCCGTCCTTGTGTAGCAATACCTTTGATGATACACATCTGCCTTAAATCAATCTGTAGCCACTGGTTGGAGCTGCGGTATTTTGCCACCCAGGCTCCTGTTCGTCCGTGACTGGCGTAGATGTTCAGACGCGCTCGGTTAGCTCCGTGATTGTAGTTATATGACGAGGAGGCCCGAAGATGACCCGAGAGGATTCTTCCGTCTTCCATACCAAGAGGCATCGTGTAACGATCTGAAAAGAGGTAGGTAAAGATCGTGTTGGGTGCTTAAACATACTTTGCGGAAACGCGCGTTATTTGCTTTAGCGCCATAACATTGCTGTACAATTTTCACACGCTCACGTATCTCGGTTGCGAGTAGTCTATTTTAGTAACATTGATTACGTCTCATGTCACACTGATCTTAACGCTTTGATTCCACCCTAGTTGACTCTTAGCGCGCTTCCATTTTTCGGAACTGACCGGCCAGAGCCGCGCCACTCCCGTCGTAATGTGAAATTCCCTCTAAATCAAACCTATCCAGCCAGATCAGTCAAATCCTAAATAGTATGCACGAAGGAAAAAAACATCCTATTTCATTGCCAAAATAACTGGTCTGGCCATGGTCAGGCAGGGCACTTCTGACTTTGGAAAAGCGCCCCGTTAGTGCAACACGTTACTAAACAACAAACTGAATGGATGATAATTATTTAAGACCCATTTGCATGCTAAGCGACCGTGAGCAACGACATTGGACGCCGATGACCTAAATTTGACAAACAGTAAAGAGTCACTATGCTGCTCGACTGTTGATACTATGACGATGACATCGATGCTGGCAATGTAATGGCGATAATGGTGGTGGTGTTGTTGGTGGTGGTCATATCCGCTAAATCAGCACAAAACGAGAACTCGAATAACACTAAAAATATTTACCGATGCGGCATCCATAGAACTCCACTCTCATGGATATATGAGCGTGCCATCCCCAAGGATGAATACGGATGAAGTGGCCTCGAATGGCGGGAACAAACAGGTAGGACTTTACCGTGTTGCGGTCGCGGTTACCACTGAAATACTGGAAGACAATTATAAGGCAAAAAGTTTTAGCAGTGGCGTGACAAAGGAAGATTTTTGTCCTTTCAGGCTGAGTTTACATCAGAGAATGAAAAGTTCCGGTTTAGAACGCTAGCGTGTTTCTAAGCTGGGTTTTAACCGTTACTTAACATGTGACGAACCTAATGCTAGTGAGAGATGAAAATAGACTTGCTTATGAGCGAAACTTGTGCAACGAATGAAGATAAAAACATTACCCCTGATTCTTTTGTTTTGTTTTTTTTTTGTTTTGCGTTTACCCGTTGATAACAAATTGCCATACTTCGCACTGAAATTTTAAACAGCACGTTATTTTTTTTTATTTTAAAAACCGAGGGTTGAGAAATCTAGCGAAAGACAACTTACCTTGTTTAATACATTACTTTGACAAGTTGACTACTATAAGGTCATGTCTTCATTCCAAGGTTTTTTAAAGGAGACCTCGATCTCAGAGTCCTCTCCTACTTGTTCCAGAGGACCCTGGGATTGAGATTATAGTTAGGCCAGCTATCATATGGCTCAAGTGAAAGATAAATCCAATAATTACCTTCCTGTTATTACGTTCTTTATACTCTGAAAAGTGCACTCTGTCCATACTATGCGACACATAGTACTGTGTCACCCACTGGTTAGCGTCTTGTCTCCCTTGGGTCGAGATCCTGATGATCTTTGACGCTCCGCCAAAGTAAACCTGCAGCCACTGGTACCGATTGTTGTACTTCGCGGCCCAAGCCCCAATATACGGTCCGCGACGACGACCGTGAAGACGAGCGAGGTGGGCGGCATGGTTAACATTCCAAATCGACGATGCTGTGATCATGGGATTTTTTAAGCGGCCAGATTGCATTCCCATTGGTCGGTTACAGAGTGTGCCTATGAGTGAGGAGAAATGACGACATGTTAGTCTGTTGTCAGATTAGCAACAATTTACATTTGGGGTGAGATATCTGTCTGTGCCTGGCTTGCGAGGAAGCTTTCTATTTAGGCGTGTCGCGAGAAGTCACACGTGCAACACGCAAGAGGCGTGAAAAGACGGGGAGAGCTCTGCGTATCCTCTGCCCATTGCGGCTCGCTTCGATCGCCAGAAAAGGAGAGCTTGCTTACATGCTAGCATGTGTCATCAGTGTTTACCAACTGAATTAGGTAAAGAAGATGGAAAGTAAAATGTGTTTCTTTATGTTTTCTTTTGATGTTTTCCTTTCTACCAGCATATCACTCTCATAATACAGAATGAGCCGAGGACAACATAGTTGACTCTTAAGACAACTGCCGCTTTAGTTGCAAACACAGGTACAGATGCACACAAAATTAAATGTCCGCGACTATACATTGTGTTCCTACATCTCGTACGCCTCAGAAGCCTCAAAATGTGTGCGGTAATTCCGAATTATAAACTGTCTATTGAGCCCAAAGGCCTGAGCCAGGTCATATCACGCTACGTTGACCAGTCTTTATAGGCCGATGTTGACTAATAACCTACCTAATCTGCAGCCATACAACTCGAATCTCATGGCGATCCAGCTATACCAGGTCCTGGGATGAACACGAACGTAACGGGTTTTGAGCGAAGGTCTGAACTTGTGAAACACAACAAGCTGTCTTTCCATGTTTCCTTGGAAGATCTTCAAGAGAGCAAAGAAGATAACGTGAAATAAATGACCAAATAATTGTTTGTCAGAAAAAGGCCGGCCGTACGGGTCTATTCGTAAAACGTATTTCTTTTCGTCTTCAGTTGGACTGGTAAATTTTAAAGCAATATGAACCATGTTCATGGACTTAAAGTCACCATTGTTCAAAGAGGCTCTTTCTTTTTACAAACCGAATGACCCGCCAGGCCAAATATAACTATTAGAAAGCATTCTCAGTCTTCTCTCAGTTTTCGTCAGTTTCCATTTTGTATATTAAGAAAAAAGAGGTCAACGAGACTAATAAAAGAGTTGGCTACGCTAGCGACCGAGAAAGCTCCTTGCTGACACTCAAATGAAACCTATTTAGTAGTAATTTCAAATCGTACTGCATGTATTTCAGTATTTTACAAGGCGAAGTTTGGAGTTTTTCTTCTTTGTTGGCTTGTTTTTTTTTTTTTTTGGGGGGGGGGGGTGCGCTTATGTCGCTTTACCCTGCAGTTTCTCTTTTGCATGGCTTTTAGTTTTTACGAAATCGTTCACGTGGCTTGTCTGTCGCGTAGTTGGTTTGTTTTCCGCTCAACTACGCGACAAACAAGCCAGGCGAACGACTTCGTATACGCTAAAAGCCGTGCAAAAGAGAAACCTCTGCTTTTAGGGTAATGTAGCCTCCCAAGACGTAGTCATTCTGACGTTTCAGACGTTTCGTGACGTATTTCAAGAGTAATTTGTGACAAGCCAAAAGATCATCTGCGGGGAGGCTGGAGCTTACGGGAATTTGAGAGTAAAGGCTTCTTACGGTTACCTTGATTCTCCTTCCATGCTTGACAGGATAGAACCTGGAACCATCGCTACTATAAGAAACCGTGTAAGACTTGACCCACTGGTTAGCATCATATCGTCCCTGGGTAGCGATTCTCTTCACCCTTGTAACCACGCCCAGGTCAATCTGTATCCACTGATTCCTATTCCGGTACTTAGCAACCCAGCCTCCTCGAATGGAGCCGTAGTTTCGCGCGTGAAGTCTCGCATTCCAGGGACCGTAGTAATGGTTGTACATGGAGGAAGCGGTAAGCATTCCCTTAGAGACACGGCCATCTTGCATTCCCAGAGGAACATCACATGGGTCTGAAATACGCATGTAAGAATCAAAGAGGACAATGAGAAAAAAGAGAGAAAAAAAAGTAAGAGTTCTCAAGACGGGATATTCGCGGCTGGTCACCAATCCAGTTTCTAAGAGCGACTGTCAGGGCTTAACTTGTGTGCAACACCGAGCCGTGCAAAGGTCTGGAAGATACATATTTCTAGGGGGGGGGGGGGGGAGGCAAGAATTTGTAAACAACCCTTACCTATGCAGACTTTGATACATAAATAAAAATGAAATGAATTATCCCACGTTTAAAGATTATAGTATCCCACAACCAACTTAAACTCTCTACGTCATCATCCGTCTGTATTTTCAAGCACTCTTAGCCCTTTAAAACCGTTTGTTTACTAGGGGGGAGGGCAACCTGAAACGTCCTTGGTTCCTGGCTCCTTGTTCTCTCCAGTTTGTTGTTACGGGATTAGTCAGGAAGCAATTTTAAAAATATGGTATAATTTTCACTGATCACTTATACGTTTCTAACCTGCCCGACATCCATACAGCTCAACTCGCATCGAGATGTGACTTCGCCATCCCCTTGGGTGAATACGAACGTAACGCGCCAAAATTGGAGGATTGATGGCATGCGTGACAATGCTGTTACGGTCACGGTTTCCTTGGAAGTACTGCAAACACACAAAAGTGTTTAGCGTTTTGTCGTTGAAGCCATACATATCAAAAGTAAGAGCGTTCATACACGCAGGAAAATAAACAAAATATAATTTATGAGACGAACAAACAAGGGTACAAAGATTAAGATAGAAAAATGGCTTGCCGTGGTGAAGTGTAGAAGAGAAGAGATCGAATGACAGCAAAGTCTGGATTGTTTTAACTACGTATTACAACAGAAAATCAGCTTTCGTACTTTGCAAGAATTTAAATTATTTGCCTTTCTCTATTTTTAAATTAAAAGCGGACATACACGATTTCAAATTATCGGCTCATCCCGATAAATAACAAATCATAATAACAAACCTCATGGTGATTGATCGAGTATTCGGCGTCGAAACACATGAGAGACATAATATACGATTTCAATTACCGAGAATGACTCACCGATTGATCTTTGCCTTTTCACATTGCTTACCCATGATTCAGAAAATAAATCACAATTCACCTAGATTATTCGCACACGTACGATCGTAGCCAAAGTCATCATGTGGTTATGTTGTTGCAAACACGCAACGATAGTTTTCCCGCGTGCCTAGGTGTCACGTGTTATTCGTCACGACACCTCATGTCGTTTTGTCACGCAGTCCTCGGTAAAGATGGAAGGAAAGAATAGCCCTGTTATCTTCCACTCGTCTTTTGTGCGCAATTCAAATGGGTGGTAAACATCTAATTTTTTTGTTATAAAAAAATTATCTGTGGCGAAATCTTTCTTGGCTACTTGATTTTTAGCTGCTAATAATACAACTGTTTTCTGACCGCTGCCTGAGCAAAATCTGATTAAAACTTTCTGTTTTGCACTTGACTAACACTGTTAATTTGACCAAAAAACCTTAAATATGGGACTTTTAGAAAGCTTGAAGTTGAACTTGCGCAGCTGGTGAGAGTGCTTCAATTCACGCCGACGGATGCACTGTTTTCTTTGATTGCGCTAAAAAGTCGCGAGAGGAACGAGTATGAGTTGATTTGAGAATGTTCTCTAGCTTTCTCTTGCAGCTTCGCCCTTCGCTTTGCACGGCGGAGCGCTCTTCCACGGAAAGCACTCCTGTTATCTAATCACGCCTGCTACGCAGGATAGTTGTAGTTATAAACGACAAAGCCATTAGCTCAAAGCACAGTCAACCACACAAACTGGGTTGTCGTAAGCTTCCCGTCTAATTTGATTTGATGGGCTCCTGTCATAATACAGGATAAAGATTTATCTTCAGCCCAGATTTTAAGGGCGTGGCACTACCAACTGAGCAATACGGGAAATCAATAATTGTCAAGTTACCTTATCCTGGCTGTTATCCCTATACATTGCCCAATGCGTACCATCCACACTAGAAGAAATAGTGTATCGTGTAACCCATTGGTCATAGTCCTGTCGTCCTTGAGTAGCCACTTGAGTGATTCTCAATGGACGAGAAAAGTCAAATTTAATCCATTGGTAATGATTATTGTGTTTCGCGCACCAGGCCCCTGCGTAGCCGCTCCGCGCTGGTCGGCCCAGTCTTCCTAGCCAAGCAGCGTGTTTGTGGTTCCACTCTGACGAAGCTGTTATCTTGGAATTTCTAAGTCTTCCATTTTGCAATCCCAGAGGCTTGTTACATGCCGTCACTACAACAATATAGAACACTGATAATTAATCTTGAAAAATCTGGTGGAATTTCGAACAAAACAGAAAAACACGAAGATAATGTGCACCAAGAGGCCTTCAGTAAGATCCATGAAGAGCTAAGAGTTGAGACTAATTATCTAATAATTATTATATCGAACGTTAGTTCCTGAGTGGCACGAAATTTTCAAGTGAGCTTATAAAGCGAAAGACCCGAATCATTCACCTTAAAACTGCGAAAATATGCTAAGTTATTTACATACCAAAACAGCCGTAAAATTCAGCTCTCATGGATATCCAGCCGTACCATCTTCTTGGGTAAATACGGATGTGTACGGTACTGAATGGTTTGACGAAATCATGGTGAATAATGGAGTGTCTGTTACTGTTTGCGCTGAAAACCTATTGGAGGACAGTTAGATATGTTATTGTCAGATGATAAAACATTTATTCCATCGCTAATAAATGCTAGTTTGGCGGTTAGAGATTGTAGGGTCGTGGGAGACTGGGTTAGTGTTGTGCCAAATTGCATCATGGGGTAGTCTTAGACATGCCATCGCTTCTTTTATCGGCTATAACGGGGTTGCATAGGAAACTGGGTCAAAATTCGTCCCGCAAAACATTCTCAGAGTGCCTTGGGTACCAGAGATCTTTTTCTGGCGTGCGGCAGACTTGACCGCAACCGAAAACCGCGCATGAACAGTCTCTGTCACCAACCCTTATAATGCAGTTTAACAAAACATTGATCCATTTTTTAAGCTTAACCCAGCAAGATCAAAGTGAAGAGATGGAAACCACCCGTTAAAGACACAGACGCAGTTCTTATACAAAAAATGCTTCCTTAGTTGTTTTTTTCTGTCACGACATCATGTTATTCTTTTTTTCTTTCATAAGAATGTGTGTTTTAAGTTGTAATTGTTGTTGCTATTTTTTGATAAGGGTGGACTGAACAGGAAGAGATTAAAAATGCTTTAAATCAGTCTTACCTTAGTGCTTCTTCCCTCTCCATAAAATCGGAAGTTGGTTGAGTCCGGGCTGTATGAGACAATGTACTGTGTAACCCATTGATTATAATCCTGTCTCCCCTGAGTTGCAATACCCGTCACCTTGACAACGACCACAAAACTAACTTGAAGCCACTGGTTAAGATTGTTGGTCCGCGCACTCCATGACCAGCGGTGGTTCAGTCGGCCATGCCACGGCGCCAGGTGAGCGTTGTAGTAGGTAGACGCTGATAAAAGGCCGTTTGTGATGCGCTTGTCTTCAAGACCGAGCGGAAGAGAACAACGTCCTAAGAAAGTGTTTTTGGTTAAAAACAGGTGAGCCATAGTTATTTTTAGCGCAGACGATCTTAAGGTTTTATCCGCACGAATTCCAACCTCGATCCCGGGGTCCTCTGTCTCGCCACGGGGGCCGAGTAGGAGAGGACCCTGGGAACGAGGTTGCACGAGTTCTCTAAACTTTTAAACGCATACAAACTTGAACGTTTACTGTTGTTCACACGAAGTGGACTGATACTTTTTCGTTCATGGACTCGTGCACTCCGGAGATTTGACTTTTACGAGGACGCGATTTGACTTTTATAGTTTTATTGAGGGTTGTTAATCCCTCTTTCAATGACAAAATGATAAAGCTTCTACAATTTAAAAACTTGTTTTCACCACCTCTACGCTCTCACTAAAACCCGTAGTAGAATGAGAACGGCTATCGCGATTTTCCCGCCAAAAGAAAAATCCGTCTAATGCATGACACTGTTTAACGCGCGAGCAATACTTAGCAATGGGAAAATCTCGTCTTCATAGTAGTCCTCATCTTAGAATCTAAACGTTTCTATTCTACCTGTGGAACATCCATACAACTCCACTCTCATAGAAACGTGTTTGTACCATCCCCAAGGATGAACTCGCATGTAACGGGCCTTGATTTGTGGGAATAGGCGATGTTGTACCACTGTATTCTGGTCCCGGTTTCCTCTGAAATACTACAAAAATAAAAGAATAGAGAAACTGAAAGGTCAAGCAAGTTTACGGTCAATGATTCATGGCTTGGTTGATCATGTTCGAAGATCGCAACTAGTAAGAGCAGTTAAAAAGAAAATATATGCTCCAAGATTTTCTTTTTCAGCTTCCAACCGTTTATTTCCGCGCGTTCTTCACGTTTTAGTTGCTTTCTCCAATCGACTTTTTGATTGTTCGTATGGGACCGTAGTAAAATAATGCGGTATTCGAAGTAATTAGGGCCAGTTTATAATAAGCAAAGACATTTTTGAGCGACGTGCCTCAACCGAAAGTGGACATTTTCAATATTCGCCAGTGGATCGTCGCCTTCATTTTTGGTCAAGACGTCTCTGTAACAGCATGACGATTACGCATAACGAATTTGGTGGTGTCAAGATATATTAAAAGGGAAAACTCCTCACTTCCGATTGACATGTGTCACTCAAAAAAGCCTTTGCTTAAGCTCCCTATGGCATGACTTAACCAACGCTCCCCACCCCATCCCCTCATCCCCTCTTACTACCTACTGCTATTCCTTAGTTCGTAAGAGATTTTTGAGAATGGTTTTACCCAAGCAAGATTTAGGAAGAACATTTACTTAACATTATATGTTAGTTAACTTGGTCGGGCGCTAGCTCGGACGACATGGATTCTAGCTCCCTCGCCAGTCACTTTGGTTTAGCATTGCCATTCTGAGTTCTCAGATAGTGGCAAACCCAGTGTCCTCAAGCAAAGTGTGTATCTATATTCAAGTCAAAATTCAAAGATGTGTCGCTAACGCATCGCCCGACTCAAAACTTCGTTTCACAGAAATTGACGTTGGAATGGGAAAGACAGGTGGTTGCCTCGTTAGCGCAGTAGGCAGCGCGTCAGTCTCATAATTTGTAAAGAAGAAATCTGAAGGTCGTGAGTTCGATCCTCACACGGGGCAATTTCTATTTTTCCTTTTTCCTTATGAATTCGAATTTCTTTTTTCGTGGCTGAACTAAAAAGAAGGACAAGGACTTGGCGAAAGGAAAGATTTTGTATCCCTAATACAACTATATCACTCACTTTCCTATTGCTATTAATTTTAAATTCAGCGAAATGCGCTCCGTCTTGACTGTAGGACAAATAATACTGAGTCACCCACTGACGGTAGTCCTGTCGTCCCTGGGTAGCAATTTTAACCACTCGCATTGCTCGGCCAAAATAAACCTGCAGCCACTGGTACCGAGTGTTGTGACGCGCACACCAGGCTCCTGCTAGGCTGCCCCTCCGGCGGAACTGAAGTCTGCCGTTCGATGGACCATGATTTTTGTCCCAGCTCGAGGAAGCTGACAATTGGTGTGGCTTAATGCGGCCGTTCTGCATCCCTAGCGGCTGGTTACAGCGTTTACCTGTGTTAACATGCAAGAGAATTTGAAATCGAAGAAGATCAATAATTTTCTAATTGATAAATGGAAGTGGCGGATCTAGAGAAGGGGCACGGGCCCCGACATATTTTTATGTAAAAGAAAAGCCCTTACCGCCGAGAAAAATAATTTTCGAAGCCGGGCTCCCCTATTATCTACGGGCCTATATAAACGCCCCCCTCCCCTTCCCCTTGCTTAGTGCAGATTTGAATCCCCCAGTGTCTGCTACATTAAGAATTAGAGCGGTGACAATACAGTAATATTAGGAAAAGAGTTGGCACTTCTTATATAACCTAACTTGCAATTGATATCTCTTACCGTACACGCATCCATAAAATTCAACTCTCATGCCGATATAAGAATACCAGGACACAGGATAAACCCTGAAATATCGACAATAGAGCGGACGGGCAAACTTGTGCTGGACCACAATATATCTGTCATAGTTTCCTTGGAACATCTGAAATACAATTTTATGGGTATAAATAAAGCTGAGGCAGCCTGCGTAGCAGGCGCTTGGAAGTAGTGGGCTCAAGAAAGAACGAACACGTGAGAGGGAGACACGCGTGTCTCCCTCTCGGGATTATTAATATAAGAGTTCTTTCCCAATACCTTCCAGTACTGAGTCATGGTGCCAAAAGGGCTGAGTAGTGCTAAGTTCGGGTTAAATCTAATCCTGGGTTCAGCTACAAACAAAGCATACTTGTTGTCATGGTATCATTCCTGAATTTGTGCAAATCGTCCTCCGAACAATTCAGTATCATCAAAACGACTTTTTCGATTGGATTTGGATTTGGAAATGCGGGCTCCTCTTCATTTTCACTGTGGCAATTCCTTTTCGCGTCTTTAGCATGTGCGCATAGGACTGTACTGGAATAACAAACATAAACCGTAAGTAATAAAAATCCTACCTTAATTTTTCTACCCACGCGGTAAGGAATAAATCGGCTTTTAGTTTTTCCATACTTGATGTAATATTTCGTCACCCAAGAATTTGCGTAACGCTTTCCCTGAGTGGCAACGCGGGTTACTTTAGTCATGGCTTGGAAATCTATTTGAAGAAACCTTGTTCTGTCGTTCCTTCTTGGTGACCATCCCCTTCCACTGTTGAGTCTGGCGTTCCATGGTCCATCATTTACATTGTTGTAAGAGGATGAGGTCATTTGCGCTTTATCGACGCGGCCATCTTCGAGGCCAAGAGGCATATCACAACGATCTGTTTAACAAAAAAAATGGGTCAAAAAGATCCTCTCTTTTCTTAACCTCATAGCATGTCATCAACAAGAGTCTTACCACTCCGTGCGGGAATGGCCTCCCTTGCGTTTTTTCGCAGCTGCCGCGCGAGATCGCCATTTCCCGCATATTACGGTGTCAGGGCGTTTTTTAACCTCTTCTCCAAAATTGAGGCTGAGATACTGGTCAAATCCGGTGTAAAAACATGATGGCTAAGTTTGTGGCCAGAGAGATGGAGCAAGGAGAATCGATTGAAAAAAGGGAGAGTTTATATGAAATTATAGCATGATTTTCCTATTATTAAAATCGAATTAGATCAAATTTAAATTAGATTCAGTTTTACTGAAAGAAGGAAGGATTACACTGACTTAACTGCCTTCGATTTTTCATTTCTTTCTAAATGGTTCCAAATACCCTACCGGAGTTGCCTCGTTAGCGCAGTAGGCAGCGCGTCAGTCTCATAATCTACAGCTGAAATCTGAAGGTCGTGAGTTCGATCCTCACACGGGGCAAACTTTTTTTGTCAACAATTTGTTTTGCCTCGTAAAATAGACGCAGGGTAGTATCACATTTAACAGGAACAGTGATGCACCTTAACTGGGTGGGCCTTGACGTCCCTGAAAGCTATACCAGTTAGGTCCTTGGTGATTTCAACCGTACTGTGCAGGTTTTGAGAGAAGACGAGACAATTCGCAACGACGGGCCCTCCAGGATGGAGGTTGGGAGATGGGTTAATGTCCCATCCCCGTAAAAAAAAAATACCGTAAAATTCCGAAAATAAGACCCGGGCTTATATTTTTCAAAGGCCCTTTTTGAGGGGCTTTTTTTTGGAGGGGCCTATATTCGGAGGGGCTTATGTACGGAGGAAAATTTGCGTTAGCTTGTAGTGGAAAGGAAATTTACCATTTTTGCTTTGTTTTACTTTGTATTCGAGGGCAAATTCCACGTAAAAGCCCCCCGGGGAGGCTTATATTCGGAGGCGCGACTTAACGGAGGGTTTTTTGCGTTACGATTTTGGGTGGGCTTATTTTTGGAGGGGCTTATTTTCGGAATTTTACGGTATAATATTACTGAAACCAGCTACACTTTGCGTAGAGGAGTGCGAAGAGGCAATGTGGGTAGGTAGGATGTTTGCTTGCAATAATAGATCAGAATAGATCAGTTTTAACGAATATCGACATGGGTCAGCTTTCCTCTAAAGTGCCATGAGGAGCGGCGAACTAAGAAGAAAAATCGATTATCTCACATATCTTTGTAAAAGAAATTGAATTGCTTACCCCACCGGCCACCGTATAATTCCAGTCTCATAGACATCCAGCCGTGCCATCTTCGTGGATTGATGCGAATGTATCTGGCGAGCAAAGCCGGCCTGAAAGCGTGAGTACGGACTGAATATCTGTCATAGTTTCCTTGGAATTGCTGGCAAAAAAACAAACAAATTTAAATTATAAATTATGGTCATGAGAAATTCTTTTACACTTACCGCGTTTACCAATAATTATCGCCATGATTAACAAAACCCTCGGACAAAACATCAGAAAAATTAGCAAACGTCACACCCTTTGACGACAATCTTTGCTCGTGTTTGATAGAGTACCTCTAAATTTATCCCAGTTACCTTAACAGTGTTCCACCAGTATTTCACCAAAGCAAAGTAGACTCCGTCTGTGCTGTAGTAAACTCGATAAACAGTCACCCATTGATTGGCGTCCTGTCTTCCTTGAGTAGCAATACCAGTGATCTTCGTGGCATACCCAAGATCAACTTGCAACCACTGGTTGTAGTTCCTGTATTTGCTTGCCCACGCGCCGATGTAGCGGCCGCGTTTGACTCGATGAAGCCTGGAAAGCCACGCGCTATGGAAATGGTTGAAAGACGAGGAGGCGGTTATTGCGCGGTTCTTGATTTTGCCGCTTTGCATGCCGAGGGCTCTTGAGATGAAAAGACCTGTTGAACGGAAAAAGTAAATAAAAGGTAAGTTTAGCTCAATGGTTCTATGAAAACAAAGAATGGATACTCAAAAGGAAGCGCTTAATAGAATTGGTTTGGATACACTGTTAAAGTAGTTCAATGGCGAAAACAAGTGCATTCAGTAACGAATCGCAGGCTTTCCACTCTCACTCGAAGAAACGCAGTCTGTTGTAGAAATTTCTTAACGCTTGGTCATTTCACGTAAACCTCGATCGTATTCGTACATGTCTTAATAATCTGTTAGCCCTTTTTTAAGGTGAAAGCTAAACATAATGAACCAATTTAAACAACAAAAATTAAGGTTTCCTGCTTTTTTTTTGTTTCAAAAAACATATATACGTCTATGAATCGCTGAATCTATGGTGAAATCTTAAATGACAGCGGATGCACGCACGCATAAACGTAAGCGTTTTTGTTGCCGTCCTCAGTCAATCTGACAAGTTCTGCTGGAAACTGGGTCAATGTTGTGTGGCATTGCACTATGAGATTGTTCAACTGAGCAAATCTTGAAACAGTTTCCCGGGCAACCTTATGATAGCCAATAAAAAGACGTCCCGAAGCAATCCCATGGTGCAATTTGACACAACAAAGACCCAGTCCCACGCAGAACCTCAAAATGGCCGATTTCTTTTGGAGTTCCATTATTTTTATCAGTATGTTTCTACTTACCCCCTCCATAGTAACAGCCGTAAATTTCCACTCTTAAGGCTGGGAAACTGCGATACTTCTTAACATGAAACCGAACAAACCTGGCTCTGATAGGAGGAGCAAGGTCGTGCGCAACAACTGAAAAGCGGTCGAGATTTCCCTGAAACAGCTACAGCGAAAAAGGTAGGTTGAGCATTCAAAAAAAATTATAAGAAAATATGTTCAATAAACTACAAACAGGAGAGGGTTCACTCTCGATGACGAGCAACCCACTGAGACCGACGAGAAAAGACTCAAATATGAGTCGCGCGCGCGATTGGGGTCTGACGCCCTCGCTTCTCGCGTCTCGCGGTTTCACCTCTCGCTGATTGCGTGTTACACAACACCGTGAGCTATACACGTCATTTTGAAATAGATAACTTAATAATATTAACCCACCTTATATCTTCCATACTCAAGATACGACTTGAACACTTTCCCATTTAAGCTGTATGATACAGTATAACGTGTCACCCACTGACTGTAATCATGCCGACCCTGTGTAGCCACGCCTGTAACCTTGGCCGGTCGGCACAAGTCCACCTGCAGCCACTGTCGCGTGTTTCTATATTTTGCTACCCACGCTCCTGCTCGACCGTGCCCCGAAGGTTGGTTTATCCGCGCACGATCTGGACCGTGGTTGTAGTTCCAGATTGACGAGGCCTGGAGTGCACCACTAGGGATATGCGAGTCTTCCATTCCGAGGGGCAGCTTGCAAAGATCTGTATGAAAATCAACATTTATTAGGTTTTTAAAAATAGAAAATGAAAATGGTTAGGACATGAGTAATTTCTTCAGACAGTGCAGTGCCTGTTTTGATCCGGCTAGGGGAGGGGTCCATGAGGCCCACCGCCTTATTTCAAGTTCCAGATCCAACCTTTCCCCATCCCCCACTCAACGTCTGATTGTGAGGGACCTTCCCTCACCGAACAGTCTGGATCAGTACTGCCCATGGGACATTTTACATCAGGAAGAACCACTTAACAGACAGATGATAATTTTCCTCCGTCTACCCTCTTAAAGATGGTGGACATGAGGTCAAAAATGTTCAAAACTGTCCCCAAAAACGTGACACTCGTTCTATTTTGGTTACAAGAAAAAATGATTTTACATGGGTGACACAATTTCTGTGAGTCCAGTTGTTATAATTGTGACCCACAAGCAACGATACAAACAAATATTGCAAATCAAACACCGAGTAAAAAACCCAACTAGTTGTAAACAATTCAGTTTGCTATAAAATGAACGGGGAGTTCCAGGAGGAACTCCAGCAAGTAGACAGAACGAAGAATTGAATCTGGGACGACCGAGTAGAAATCCGGCCTCCACCGCTCCTCTCAGAGGTTATGGCACCCTAAGGCATCTGCATAAATCTTCATATCATACTCAATTTCATACAATAATTTTTAATCGTGATCACGAACCTGTCAGACATCCGTAGAACTCTGCTCTCATGGAGATGTGTCCATACCAGCCCCAGGGCCTTATACGAATAAACCGCGCCCTGATGTTCGGGACCAATGCGTAAGATTTCACAGTGTTTTGGTCTCTGTTGCCAGTGAAATACTGTTTTAAGATAAATGAAGTAAAAGGCTGTAAGACTGCTTGTTAAACGTTCCACAAACGGCTGGAAATCAAGCTTGTATGTCTCCATGGTTTATCACTATTCCAGACTTTAATTTGAATCATTGGACAGGCGAGTTAATCACAAGACTTGCAAAACGTTAACTGTAGACCTCTTCATTCTCAAACTAATTCTTCGGTTTTCGACTATTTTTGCCTAGTGGGTAAGAGGTGAATTACCAGTATTTAAGACAACAATTAAACATTTATATCCTCCGTGCTTGTGCCCATAATTTTTGAAAGGTTTTTTGGACTACCTTTCTCGAGTTTCTCTGCTTGTAGTCAACAAAGTAGACGCCATCTACCGAGTGCCTCAGATAGTATTGAGTAACCCACTGTCTGTAATCCTGTCTTCCTTGTGTGGCTATCCTGATGATCATGGCAGCCTTTAAAAAGTCCACCTGCATGCAAGAAAAGAGTGGCAGAATCACAGTCAAGATTCCTAGAGCGCCAACCTAGTACCTAGAATTCCCTTTCTTCCCGCGTCTTCTCTCCTGAACAAGGCTGCTAGGAGAGTCTATCATAATTGGCCTTGGTCAGGGTTAAATGTTTTTTATTCATCAGTTTATTCATCTATTTCTTGAATGCCCGCAGGCTAAAGAATAACTCAATCAATCAGAACAGAGTATAATTTCCACCAGAAGCTGATGAAATCAGCGACTTTGCGTGCCTCTTAGTCTATCTTGAAGATCTACTTCCATGATGGTGAAGAAAAGAATTTTGCGAATTAAAAAAATCTCGAAATTTAGAAAACCTACAAATTCTTAAGCTTTGTGACACTTTTATGAACAACTTAAGAACTCCAGAGAGAATTAAACGTTCTTAAACGCCCTTTTTCATTAATGCAGTCTACCTTTGAGATAATTGTAAAATTTTACTGAACCTGAAGCCATTGATAGCGGTTGTTGGTTTTGGCACACCAAGCCCCAACGTAGCGCCCAGTTCGAGAATGGTGCAACCTGGCGCGGAAACTGGCATGGTATCTGTCCCAATTAGACGAAGCGGTGATTCTGCTGTTAGGGATACGACCATTTTGCATACCCATCGGACGATTACACAAAGCACCTGAAATAGTTACATATATAGTTGGCCTACCGAAACTTCATGAGAGGAGAGAAAAGATTTCAATCGATCTGTTTGACGAGATCGTCTGTAACCCCACCCACAGTCTCCATAGCCTCCTCCCCCAAAGGAAGAGTTGTAAATATGCTCTGAGACGCAAAAGTGATTTCACTCTCCCCTATGTAAAACCGAGCGTTTGAAGAAAAGTTTTATTTTTAGCCATGTCTATAAGATGTAGATAATTTTTCTTATTTTCTCTTTGTTATCATCAGTATTTGTAAATATCCCGTAATTCAGCCTGTGGCTGCAATGGTGTTTATAATAAAGTATCTATCTATCTATCTATCTATCTATCTATCTATCTATCTATCTATCTATCTATCTATCTATAGTGTGAAAAAGGGTAATAAATGGCGCACCATATCTAAAAAAGTGAATACTGTTTTGATCACATCTTTGTGGTAAGTGACTCGTCAGAGGTAAGCATAGTTTACCGATACAAAGGTGATCAAGAATGGTTGTCCTCGCGTAGAAAACACAAGTACTAAGCTCTCAGAAAATCTATTTTACATATATTCGAGGAAGGATTTCAAGCGATGCTTCTTTGCGCAGAAAAGCAAATAAGGCTGTTTAAGCCGTTTTGGCCAAGAAGTTGTCTTTCCTGCAGTTAGTTCCCTCTCCAGCCGTTAATAAATTCAGGGAAGCTATAAAAAAATTTTCCTGTCAAGTGCTGGAACTTCATTAGGCTCTATGATGTCACAGTTACAACTGTAAAGGAGCCATACTCGAATTCATCATGCGAAGAGTTCTGAAATCATGTCGGAAGGTTTTGGTTTGCAAAACGTTCAAAACAAGAAGTTCTTCCACGACCTATGCTAGGATTCGATCGCAAAATTAATTTGCAAATGTTATCTGTCCAGCTTTTATGATAGAACGCGTTTTTAAGTTCAGAAAGGAGTTTAGCCAGGTAGAGTTTACTCAAAGACCTACCATGTCGACAACCATACAATTCCATTCTCAACGATATATAACTGAACCAGCTTCTTGGGTGAAGCCGCACGTAGCGGGTCTTGAAGGGAATTCTAAACTGATGCGTAACAACATGGTTTCTTTCACTGTTGCCATTAAAGAGCTGGAAAAAATCGAGACCAGGTGATTATTTACTCAGTCTGAGAATAAGTGGACCATACTCGCTTTGTTTTCAAGTGTGAGATGCCTCTACAGTTTCCATTGAAGAGTCAAATCATTTTTACACAGACAAAAAAAGTTTCAAAGGCAAATTTACATTTAATGACAACGTTAACTAAAGCAGTGATAACGAATGATGTAGGTGACGACAAAAACAAAATAAATATATGGCAAATACGAGACCAGGACGGGACAAACGACAAACTAACCAAATAACTATATATTTACCCTGAATTTGTTATTGTTAGGCAAGCTTTACCCGAAGGTTTTTTCTTTTAACTGTCTTTTTAATTTTGAAATGAGTTTTTGTGGGCAAAGAATCAAATTTATTGAATTCCTTCAAGAACTTGATATCCTATTTCCCATTTTATGTCCTCATAGCTTACCAAGAGAGATTCAAGTATTGGGAAAAAATAACGACTGTTTTCAGCCTTACGATACTACCATTGCCACCTTGCAGTGCCCACTGGCTCTCTCACCAAACCTAAGGTCTATCCAGTTCTCACGTGCAAAGGCGGTGGCGTTGTGAAAGGAGGCCTTTCTTCCCTTCCCATGATGCCAAGCGCTTTGCTTTTGTTTTCAGCCAATTGTCACGTATCGAGCGAGCTTCAAAAAGCTATTTCGGGCTCTCGAGACCTCATACCTATTATAGTCTTGTTTAAAGAGAACCTACCTTTATTTTCCTCCCTTCTTTGTAAGGTAAAAAGCGCCTTCCATTTTTGCTGAACGTAATTATGTAGGACTTCACCCACTGGTTTGCATCAATGCGACCTTGTGTCGCCACGGCTTTTACAGTGGAGACTCTCTCCAAATCAACCTGGATCCACTGCCGACTGTTTCTATAGCGAGCTATCCATCCGCCTCGTACGGAACCATAGTTCCGCGCTTGAAGTCTTGCGCTATTAGGTCCGTAAAATTTATTGTACATGGAAGAAGCACGAAGTCGCTTCCTCGTAATGCGGCCATCTTCCATTCCAAGGGGCACGAGACAGCGGTCTATGAATAAGAAATGCATAGTTACAAAGTGGTATTAATGATAATTTAGTTCGGAAAAATAAGTCTTTTCAGAAAGCTTCTGATATATATTATTGAAATAGACCATATTTGCATTTTGAGGAAGCGTTGCCTCATTATATACAAAGCAAGAAGTTCTTAAATATTAAGTAATGGTCCAGATGAGAAGGAAAGAACCAAACACAGTTAACTCGTCGGAATGCAAAGTTGCTTACTTTACTATTGTCTCTACTTCACTTCTGATAATTAGTTTAAACATCACGTTTTTTCGAAATCTTATCAAAGCAGCATGTATAGTCCTTTGTTTTCAAAACAACTTCCTTATAACAAAATTTCGTCTGAGTCTAAGTAACACAGACTATGTGAGGAACATGTAAATTGAAAACTTTTCTTGGCTAATGTTCGCAACTCTTATGATTAATCGAAATCTTTAACACAAAAAATCACCCTTAAAATGGAGTTCAAAAACAGACACTTTATTTCGTAAACTGCCCTTTTGTTTAGTTTTATGCATTCTCTGTGAGAAATGCCAATATTCATTTTACTTGCATTCTCTTCTATCGCAATATTTTCTGTCTAAAAGTTTACTTATTTGAGTAAAATTAGTACCTGCAGGACAGCCATAGAATTCCACTCTCATACAAATATGGCTGCGCCAACCACGGGGTCGAAGCCTGATAAATTTCGCTATGATTGGCGGATTTATAGGCTGTGTTCGCACGGAGTCTTTGTCGCGAGATCCTGGAAAATACTGCCAAGGAAACAACACGGAGCAGGAAAAGACAGTACGTTCATTAACTCAGTCGTCCCTACACGTTTTGCCCAGTAACTGAGCCCGTTTTATAGTTACCACCAAAAAGTACTAGGAAGTACGTTGTTTGTATTTCAGAGCTTTTGAATTCTGGCTTACAAAGCGAAGCTGTGATATCTTTGTCGAATCCATTCATTCCATTCTCTTCGGACTAAATTTCTTTTTTACTGGGATTTAAGCGGGTTAAAATCTTGCAGGAAACGTTTAGTGGCGACAACGTTCAGTTAGAAACGTGACCCAAGCACCAGTGGGTAATAACAAAACGTTTCATGATCGGGAAGGTGAGGAAATGCTAGCGACGAAATCGCTACTTAATGACAAAATGCCAGCTTTGTCTAGCAAAGAAATCGCTAGTAAGTGACAAAATGACCACTTTCTGATACTCAAATATATCTCTTAAGCGTTTGAAGAACAAACAAACACGAAAAATGTGGCCTGATGGTAAATTTGTCTTTGGACAAATTTGCTATCAATATTTAAATTTTGTGTTTCAAGTAACTTTAGTTATGTTTCTAATGAACTACCGATTGTCTCAAAAGGCTACTGTCGCGGAATGTATTGTTATTTCCCTGTAATCCGGTTGGTCAAATTTGTGTAGGTGGCCCTGGCTAGAGTATAGCCGCATTTCAAGGCAACTCAAGTGTAAAACAGTTTCTTTTGTAAAAAAAACAATAGTGATTGGCATTAGTCTTACCTTGTCGTTACTCTTGTACCTGTACACGGCCCAATGAAC
Organism: Porites rus; assembly: GCA_964035705.1. Lineage (NCBI taxonomy): Eukaryota > Metazoa > Cnidaria > Anthozoa > Scleractinia > Poritidae > Porites > Porites rus. The sequence goes on along the minus strand of OZ038003.1, from coordinate 4,711,291 downwards.
GTTGTCTTGACTGAAATACAGCAAGTACCTGGTGACCCATTGGTGCGCGTTAGACCTCCCCTGTACGGCCACTCCTGTTACCTTGGTAACACTCACAAAATCAAACTTTAGCCACTGGTTGTGGTTGTTATACCTTGCGCACCAGGCCTGTGCATGGTGCAGTCTTGCGCGCCAAGTAGGGAGGCCTGGATACGAAGACGAAGCTGTGATCTGGTTGTTCTTAAGCCGTCGATTTTGGAGACCAAGAGGGCGATTACAGTATCCAGCTATGAAGATTAGAAATATAAACAGGGTTAAGAGAGCAAAAAGTGGCTTTCAGTGTATTTTTAGAGCTAATGTCACTTTTGCCTTCGGCTATGTTTAAACTGGATACACTTCTTACCGGATAGGGCCACTGTTCACACAGAAGAACGGTGATTTCGGCGAGATTTCTGTGATAGTGATAGAGCGAGGCTGCGCCCGCGCCGATCTCTTAAGTGGAGCGTCACATATCGAATAGGTTCTGTGTCACACTTTAGTGTAGTGTGAACAGGCCTAGGTATTCGGACTGTAGTGGAAGCAAGTAGAAAATAGGACTAGAACCCAATTCAATGTGGTGGAAGTAAATATTGACCCTCTCGGTCAACCGTTCGGACATGATGTTCGATGTGTGTGAGCGATTTGATCCAGTCCTGTACTGCTGTTTATGCTGTACCGGGTAGCTTTCGTGTCGGCACGAAAAGCTATCGGTATAGTATGAACACACCCTTACTTTACAATATGGTGTCCAATAGCTTCGTTTTCTTACATGTTCAAAAATAACGCGGTTGAGAAGTGTTACCTTTACAGTTATAAAAACCAAGGAGATCGTACCTTTTGGACATCCATAGAGTTCAACTCTCATCGAGATCCAGCTGTACCATGAGCGAGGGTAAAAACGGACATGGCTGGCTACAAATGGTCTTTTGATGTGGTGAAATACGATTCCGAATCGATTGATATTGCCTTGAAATAACTAAAAAGAGAAGCCACAAAATAAAATTTGAGTCTTAATGAAGTTATTGCAAAATTTTAGCACACAGACTAAATTTGATATAGTCCCTTCATCAGGATTTTTAGCAGGATTTCGGAGGAATAGGATATATTAAATGTCGACTAGGGTTTCCTCGCGTAAAATTTTATAATTAAAGACACGTCTCACGCTCCGTGCGCGTATCGCGAACGGACCTATTACATACTCCACCTCTCATCACCCCTTACCTGCAAAATTTCCGATGATCATACGTTTCTGGGAAACTTCGCACCTACCCCTCCCCTAAGCCAACATTTTGCACCTAGTGAGAAGTAAGTATTAATGTTGGCTTAGGGGAGGGGTAGGTGGGCAGTTTCCCAGAAACGTGTAATGATCCACACTTCGTTACCTTTCGTTTTCGTCTTTCGGTATAATGAACAAATCTCATGCCGTCAACACTGCGACCAACAGTGTACTTCGTCACCCACTGATGAGCGTCTTGCCTTCCTTGTGTGGCAATGGCTTTGATAGTAGAGCTTCCGCCTAGTGAAATTTGCAGCCACTGACCGTGCCTGCGGTAGCGCGCGCTCCATGACCAGCGGTGATTTACTCTCCCGTGCCACGGGGCGAGGTAGTGATTGTAATATGTGGAGGCTGAGAAATAACCCGGGACCAAACGACCGTCTTCGGCACCGAGAGGCATGGAACATCGATCTGCGGAACAAACTTATGTTATAAAATTGTTTCCTGCCTGTTTGTTTAAGGCAAACGTGTTTATCATACGTTCAAAACATTTCTCCACTTCTGATTATCTTCTAAGCCTCAGGTTAATTTTTCGAAACCTGCAACGTTCACAAAAATTGGAAAATTTAGTTTAATCATCAAGTGATTGCAGAATATTGAGAACCATTGATATAACGCAAAAATAGCGGCGGGGCTGCTCAACTGTATTGGCTGTGCAGAGTGACAAAAAGACTGAGGATTCAAAATCTTATTTTAGCGAGGACGAAATAGCCTAACTGATGGCTCAATAAGATAGCCACACCGGCATTGAAAGGATATCGTGAACTTTTTTTAATCACGACATTCAAAGTCCGTGTACATCTGAAAATAACTACTCCTTTTTATTTTAGTGCACGTTTCCGGCATGACGCAATCAGAAGAAGCTGTAATCAACCATAATTCCCCGCAGTTGTTTTGAGAGTGGTTTTACTCACGCGAACTATGGCTTTCTTAATTTCTTGGGTTTAGAACAAAAGAAAGAGTTTGCATAAGAAACATTTTCTCCAAGTTCGGCCCAGAGGATTGTCTTGGTACACCAACATGACCGACGTGACATGTGAAAAAGCTCTATAGACGGAAATAGGACGCAGTCTGCGCTCAATCTTACCGATGTAGCATCCGTAGAATTCCACTCGCATAGAAATATGCCCGTACCAACTCCAAGGTCTAATTCTGACGTAACGTGCTCTGATTGGTGTGCTGAGAGTGTTACTTTTCACCGTGTTCCTATCTTTGTTTCCTGGGAAGTACTAAATGTCACAAATAAAAAGTGTTTAAAGCTACCTTAGTCACACTGACATACGAATTTTGTGCTATTTTATCTCCCCATCATTTATTGCCACATGTAAAGAATGGATTCCAATCCATTGATTCCGGACTCCAGCTACCGGATTCCGGATCCTTGGACGGAGGGACTCGGATTCCGGATTCCAGTCGTTAAGGGGATTCTGGATTCCTAGACCTGTATTCCGGATTCCACAAGCAAAACATTTCTCTGATTTCGATTCCCTTACATGGGGCGGAATTTAGAAAGCAAAATCTTTATCTTCCCCTTTTCCCTTCCCTTCCCCTATTGCTGGTTTGCACGTGACGTCGCGAGGGCCGTGTTGGTGGTCAAGAACAAAAACATTTTCGTTGTAAATTATTCGAGAAAAAATTCTGTTGTATTGACCACCAACATAGCCGCCTTGTCACGTGGTTGAAAACCAAGAATCGCTTCCATTTTTCCTAATGGCGAGTTTTCCCTTTAAACTTAAACAAAACATCAACAAAATTCTCCGATATCGGCTATTGCCCGCCTTGATACCAGCATTTATCGGACAGGGTAGTGAATACATGCCATAAAACCTATAGAAAGAAACGCTATAAAACCTGGAACGAAGAACACGCCAAAAAGAATCCAAATTGACCTCGGAAAAACTAGGAAACCCTGGTAACAGGCAAAAATAACAAAAAAATGTTCTAATGTTCTTTTTGTTCTTTGTGTTTAGGCGTTTCAGGTTGTTGGGTGTTTTAGCAAATGCTCTAGAATATCTTTAATCTTACCTTGATATGATCTTTCAGCTTGTAATAAACCCATGTTAGACTGTCCCAGCTGTAAGCGAGTCGGTACTGTGTCACCCACTGATTCGCGTTCTGCCGCCCTTGCGTATCGACAGCAGTAATCTTGGTCGGCCTTCGGAAGTCAACTTGAAAGTACTGATAGCGGTTATTGTGGCGCGCGCTCCATCCGCCCTGAAGGGATCCCCGAGCGGTAAAGTACAGGCGCCCTAAGTATGGAGCGTGGTTGCGATCCCACATGGAAGAGGCTGTGATCGCGTGGCTGGGGATCTTACGATTTCGCATGCCGAGTGCATGCTTACAAGGCCCTAAGATTGAAAATACAAGCGCAAAGTTTAAATTTACGTGACATGGACGTCCGCGCAAGGCAGACACTCCGGCTGTGTTTCCCTCGTTATCGGTTTTCTGAGTAGCCATTCACTTTATTGGTCAGTTTGACGTCGCACTTAGACTGGGTCGTTTTTGGGTCGAACTGCATTACGGGAATTCTTTGAAGGGCGAATTTTGACCTACCTTCCTTTGCAACCTTGTATTAGCCATAACAAAATTCGACTCGACACAACGCCGGGCCAGTATTACACTCAACATCATAATTGGCAATTTCCCAGTAATAATTTACAATTACACTCTAGTCCATAGACTGTAAAGTTACTAAAAGTTGGTATGCAGGATACCTGGAATAATCTAAGCTTTAAAAATCTAAGGTAGTGAGGTAGGTTTGGGCGCTAAAGTTATTTCGTCCCGTTTAGCCTGCGAACAAGCTCTCCATTTGGGGGTATTTGTATGTTGAGAGGTCATGCAGCCGCGTGCTGTACGCACTGACCCGAGAGTGGGACGCTTCGCTCGTAAATTTTAATGGATAGCTTATTCGCAGGTGAGCAGTATTAAGACATCGCACTATCTGAAGATATAGAAAAGATTTTTCCGGACCTTAGAAGCTTGCGCCTTCAGCGGCGGCACTTGCAGATAACGGAAAACGGGCACTTTTCTTGAAAAAAAGGCCGCTTATGCTGCCATTGCATTCAATCGTGATCTATCCTATGTGTTCGCCTTGTAAGATCTGTCCTGCGATGTATGTGCTAAATCGCTCTATGAATGTAGGGCTCTGTTTTACCTGTGCTTTATTTGGTGAGTGGCTTAATAGGGAACTTACTTTGACATCGAATGTTGCCTCGTAGGTCATCAAAATTGATGTGTCCCCACCCGCCTGAGCCGTAATCCACCACACGAACAAACCCTGTTCTACCAATGAACTGTCGGACATTCCATCTTTCCCGCCTCATGGTTTCTTTACATAAACCTGAAACATAAAATAGTGTGTTTAACTATTCGATGTCGTATTCTTTTGATCTAGGCTCAGGGGCGGATCCAGGATTTTTTTTAGGGGGGGGGGGGGGGGTGCACTCGTCTCTTGCTCTACTTCAACACCAATAAACCACATGGTTTTTTTTTTCGCAGAATACCAGTTGTATTAGAAAACCGCAGGTCATCTCAGGGGGGGGGGGGGGGGGGTGCGCACCCCCTGCACCCTCCTAGATCCGCCCCTGAGGCTTGAAACATTCCGTTTGTTTCATGCCTCGAGCAAAATCCTAAAATGTGTCAGTGTTTATTATTTTATTATACTAGAATTTTAAAAAGAGAAAATGACTATATTGAGAAGCCTTTGGTAATTTAAAAAGTTAGATTCAAAGTTAAGTAATTTCCGTCAATCCCTTTTCGTTCTCCTGAGTAGTAATGGTAAACTGAAACCCATTTCATGTTCATAAAACTGTACAAGGTTGTTCTAGCTTTCAAGAATGCGAGTGTTCTAAAAAGAGGACTGCTCAATCTTCACTCACAAGGACCATCATATTTTTTAATTAAACATATTTTACAGGCAAAGTTTGCCGTAAGAGTAACAAAACTCGTCGAGAGGGGCTCACGAGTTTGGACCATATTCACGATCGTACTTTACCGTACGTACTTCTGTTTAGTCTTTACTATACAGGATATAAGGTTGTCCTAGCACTCTATTAGCGGAATATCGAGTCCAATAAGGAAACATTTAAAGTGGCTTTAACTGAGTCTGTGAACAAATTCTGGTGGTGTGACCATTTAGAGGAATCCACATAACCAGCACTTTTCGACGGTGCTATATCAAGCATTTTAGAAATTAAATAATTAACAATTATTCCTCGAGGCCGAATGGGCTATTGACTCAAAGGCTATGAGGGCGAGAGGAATAATTGTTTTAGTAAAATCCAACAAGTTGGTCAAAAATATCGAGGCAAAACAACTTTAGCTCTAGCTTTAGCGATTCAGCCGCCATTGTTTTGGTTTTAAAAACCGGCGCTTTTCGCTGCTCGTGGGCTATAACATATAGCCTAGTAGTAGCTCAACCAATCAGAACGCAGCATTGATAATAGACCACTAGTTGGATTTTACTAAAACTGAATATTTCATTCTCCTTTAATTTTTGTGGCTTTTAGTTTATTACTATTACCTTTTGATCGACGAACGACCCCTCGACCATTAATAACCAGCTCAACGCGGTTGTAGTTTATATTACATCCACCGCCAATCAGGAAATTGATATAAGGCCCCACGATTTTGAATCTTAAGCTTGTCAAAGTTCCAGTAGGGCGATCACCCTGGATCGATCCCGCACGAACCCGCGGGTTCGGGCGCTTTTCATAAGTGCCGATCCACCATCTGCCTTGCTGCCTGGCTGGTTGGCTACGTCGGGCTTTTGGATTATCCCCGTATGTAGGTTGGAAGTTAAAGGCGGTACCCGACTTTTTCCACCCATAGAGATTTCCTCGTTCAAAATCAAAGTTTACGCAACCTGGTGGAGAACCTATTGAAAAACGTCAAAAGACAATCATATACTTGCTAATAGAACTTGCTTTCTTAATTTACTTCCACGATGAAACAGTAATAATAAAGACTATTACCAACTGTTGGTAAAATCGTTACCAAGGGGGGTGTGATTTGTCAGAAATCCATCAAATAAGATCACTGAAATAGAACTTTTAAAAAGTCATGATGGAACTGAGAAGCAGCCCAACGCGATGCCGAGGAAAAATCGACAGGTCTACTCCCTCTCTAAAAGGCTTTCACATGCGAAGGAATATTCCAAGGTCTCATTTCGTAGGGAAGACTTTTGAATAAGTTCGTTGAAGGAAATACAAATTAACGGCTTCGGGTTTACACTTCCCCACAAAACGTTAAACACTAAACGTTGTTTGTTAAGAAATACAACAGATTGGCACGTGCGTTAACAAGGCAACTATCCTGCACGTGCCTTGTTTGATGCATGTCAGGCATTTTTACAGCAAAGCTTTAATTTTGTTATAGTAAGGTTTAACTAAAAAAAAATAGAGAAATTGAAGACTTTATTATCGTTGTTTGGGTTTTCAGAATTATCAGTAAATAATAGATTAGTTTACAAACTTACTTTTCGCTTGCTTCCAGTATCTGAAAAGGAAAATAAGAGACTATTTGAGCTCAAGTGACTCTTTTGTTTCAAATATACTGAAACGGCGTTTCGCCCAGTTCTCAGAAGAGGCTGGTCTGACAGTGAGATAAGCGGGCTTTGGAAAAATAGGTAACTATCCGGTTAAGCAAGTTCTCGTGCGCCTCAAGCTCCTGAGAGTATGTTTTCCTGTACTCAGGTCAGTTTTAAGACAGTTATCCTGTGTTAGTGCTTGAAGGACGATCAAACAAGTTTTCCCGCCCAAATGTCTCTTCAATATGGAGAAAGTCGCTTTCAACTCAAGACCAATCAGAAGGAGGAAAAATTAATCACTACAATTTCCGAATCGTTGAAAGCTAGCCAACTTGTGTCACCTCTGCTTAGTCACTAAACCAAAGAAAAGAGAGAGACCATGGACTTTTTGAAATAAAAACCAAGATGGCGGTTCTAGCCAGTAGGTGAAATTGGTGAATGACGTCAATAACATTATATGACGTCACTATCGCCCTCAACGCTAAAATCCTGCAGTGAATAGTTGCAGGGAATATCTATGGACGATTTTAAAAAGCTCAACGTAGAACAGAGCGGGGTTGTATCGGTGTCGTACTTATGTCTTGCAAAGTTAACTTACACATGTAAGATCAGCTTCAAAGATTTATTTTCAATGTGTCTACTTTTTTTTGGCTGATAAGTTCTTCTTTAGATCCTATTCGTTTGCGGTTCTTTGCCTGTTTTAGGCTTTAAAAAAGCTAAAATGAAACGTTTCACGACAAGAAATTTCCACTACAACATTTTATAGAAAAGCTTTAAATCTTTAACCAGCTGATACACCTGAGGGTTGAGTCATTTGAAAGGCATCATCGTGCGAAACAAATGGTTCCCTTTGAGAATGCCTTAACTGTCTGTTACCTGAGAAACTTTAACCTTTAAACCCAATTATCAACGTGCATCATGATTTTCCATAGTGTTTTCCATGTATTACCTTTTAATTGAAGAGCAGGCACGAGTTGTTCACTGAAAAGGTGGATAGGGCTGTCGATCGAATAAATCGCTGTCGACTGGATAACGCACTTGGTTTTCCTAATACTTATCCGCTTGATAGTAATTTATCAGGCCCGGGTTGCTCGAAGCATGGTTAGTGCTAACCAGCGTTAAATACCATGGAAACCTATACATTTTGATACCTGTTAACCAACGGTTAGCGCTAACCAGGCTTCGAGCAACCGGCCCCAGGTGGATAGGTTTAACAATCACGACCAGGCCCCAGCGGATAGCGCTATCCGATGGATAAATCTCTATCCAGTGGAAATGCAATTGGTTTCCCAATCCGCCGCTGGATAGTGATTTATCCGGTTGATAGCGCTATCCAGCATTTGAACAACCGGGCCTGAACTTTTATGTTTGTTTGAGGAGTTTTTTTTAAGGGAAAATTATTTGCGGATCACTCAATTTGACTCAGTAAGCTAAGTGATCGCAACCTTTCCAGTACAGTTAACACGTTACATCGATAAAAATAGTGGCCAGGAGCTCTGGAGTGGCAAAGAATCATTCTTACTCGTTCTTCTTTCTGAGTTGAATAATGAATACCGGAATGGAAAAGAAAACATGCAACAGGTATCTCTCTATACCACGTGCGACATGCAAACCTGCCATTCGAATTAAAAATTGTATTAGATAATTTGCGCACTTACTAATTGCATTTTTTTGGAGTGACTTAAAACAAAAATATTAGTTAGAGAAAAAACTCACTATTACCGATAAATTTGGGCGCGGTCGTGTGAGATTCTAAACCTCTTAGCTATTGGCTTTACTCTCTTTCAATTTCGTTTTCATTGATGCTATTGTGCTCTTATCTCTTCTGACTAAAGATAAATATTTTCGTCAGATATCCAATAATCCTTGCGAACCCTTTTGGTACAAGAAAGAGGTACTTGAAAGTATCGCAAAACAACAAATGATTTTGGAATTGAGAAGAAGCTATTCCATCGTTATATATGTTCATTTTGTTAGCTGACTTAGTCACTGTTTTCGAAGACCTTCCAGTCCTTCTACATAAGACCCCTTAAGACTGCTTCGTACGAAATTTTACCTTTAACAGAGTTTTCTGTCTATAGTTTTGTAATCGCACCAATTTGAACTAATTTTTTAAATAAATCGATTCTATTTCCGCACCTGGGGTGGATTTTGTGTTAAGGGATACATTCAAGGTGATGATTCAGTGTATTTTATGGCATAAGACAGTACGAGATGTGTAATGAACTGAGGTACTCATCCAAAAAAAATAGAAGCTCAGCAGTTCGGCGTCTGAAATCCTTTTGTTTTTCTTGTTTCGAAAAGATTCGCTTTTAAGGACATGCAAAGAAAATAATGCAGATATTTTCATATCACATATCAGATTACCTAGAAGTGTTTAGTGTTAGACGCCCTTATAAGAACTTTGGAACACATTTTATACTGTTACGCTTTTGGCTTATTTGACTGATTCCGCCATTGAACAGTTTATCCCCTTTCTACTACGGCTTACTGATTTGTCCAATTTAATAGTTGTGGGGTTACATAAATGCAATAGATTTATCCTAACAACTTTTTAGGATTGATCCTGTTATTTATCACTACATTTTCTGTCTAAAATTGCCTATACAGTGGAGATGAAAAAAATATTACTCAGGTTGAAAGTTATGTAACAATTAGTGTTTTCTGTACTTTTGGCCAAGTCAATCATAAAATTAAACGTGGACTACACGATGAGCAATTATCAAAGCTAAACCCTTACAGTAGTTTGAAAGTTTGAATGCACACTTTTTTATAACTACCTTTCAAATCACCTCTTTTAGTATCGGTAATTTCGTTTTAGTAGAATGATATATCTACCGGTAATTTCGTTTTAGTAGAATGATATATCTACTGATCGAAAGGTGCTTAGCAAAACAAATCGGTCGATATCGCGAAATATTAACCGCTTGTCACTTATAAGGGACGTGATAAGCATTTATGTACTTACAGTAGTAACAGCAGTACGCTTGGAAGCAACCCCCGAACAATCATCTCCAACAGTAGACGGTTAAGACCGTCTCTTGTCGCTGCTAAGCCACAACAACAAAGGTCATTAACAAATTCTTTCTTCCTGCCTTCTTCCAGTTAAATTATTAAATTCATTGCTTTGGAAAACATTCATGGTAGAGTTATCGGATTTGTCATAATTTCAGCCAAGTTTTTCATCATGCTGGGTCTCCATTGTCCAAAAGGGTTTAATAAACAAAACGTCGGTGATCGTTATATTCATTGCAGTCTTTTACATTTGCAACCTCGCGAAGTAAAAAAACCAAATCATTCACGTAGACAGAAACGGGCGCAAAAAAGTCAAGGATTAAATATTCGTAACAGTATCATTTGTACAAAATGAACAGGCGGACGGAGGAAAGAGACAATTTTTTTTTTAACCTGCCTATCTTGCTGCGCTGTTTATGCAGCGGAAAAGCGACGAAGAAAAAGCAACAGAGCTTTGCTCCCATGATAGCAGGGTTAGTTGATATATTAAGTTCGAGTTCTCAGTTTAAACCAAAGACTGTTCACTTTTATTTCTTGACCGTTTTTTAGCATTCCTAAAGCTACCAGGGCAAAAGGCTTTCGAGACGCATTTAGAAAATCATGAGAGAACGGAATTCATCTTTGTTACGATAAACTAAAATCTATCGAACTCATGGAAACTCATCTCCATTCAGTCGAACTGAACGATATTTCATGGAAAGGATTTTTAAGGCGGCGTAATCTTGTTTCCAGGTCCTTGTACTCCTCACATGACATGCAAAACAGCCCGTAGTTTTGAGTAGGTTAAGAACGCTCTAGCGGTCAAGCGAAAATCGACCTGGAGCGAGTGTAAAAATGGATCTGAGTTCAGCAGATTGTAAGAGAGCTAATAAAAAAGACTACACCAATTTAACCGCTGAATCACAGGTACCAACTCCGCGGTATGGCTAGTACCACAACTATATCACCCCAGTAGTGGGAGCCATGGACGGCTGTTTGGTCCTCATTAGGAATCATCAGCATGGCATAGGCCCGGGCGAGAGGTCTCGCTTGCGATCATCGACCCCGCTGGTTACTACCCAGGTGAGTCCAAAGCACTCCTTTTAGCGCCAGGTCCACCGCAGACACCAAAGCTGTCCATGGGTGCCACTACCGGGGTGATATGGTTGTGCGCATGCGTAAGGTACTGGCCATACCGCGGAGTTGGTACGTGTGCTTCAGTGCTTGCATTGGTATTTATTAAAAGACTGCCAATCTAGATCTTTGAAAAATGTATCTCCATTTGTTAACACCCTTTCTGTTCTTTCAACTCAAGATAAGAATTCGAAAAACCGAGAGTGCAATAGTCGGCAGCCAGTAACTGAATAAAACCTTTTCTCTTTTGGTTTCTAAGCCAGAAGAGCGGAGGTTGGGGAGAGTAGAAAAGTAAATGCGCGCGTGCGCGTGCCCGTGGAACGATGAGATTGAAGGTTAAGGAGATGCAGTTCCCTCCTTCGTTTCCCAGTTCCCATCCCCCTATACGTGATCAGTTCTGTTTTTATTATTCCCTGCGGAGAGGAGAGCTTCCCTTCAACGAAAATGCGACAAGAGCTGCGAAAATGTTGTTCACCACTCAGATCGCCCCATGCAAGGGAATCCAAGAGAGTCTTGGATTCTGGATTCCTCGCAGTGGATTCAGGATTTCTTGAGCTGTATTCCGGACTTTACACCCAACAATTCCGGATTCCATAACTTTAACAACGACTTTAGCAATGTGTGTGTGAAGCTTTTTTCGGCCAGCCCAGGGCGGTAACATTCCGATACCGCTGTGTATTTCTGTTTTTAAGCAGTTGCTTTGTTCATGGGGTTGAAATGCACAAAAAATGGTGACAGCAAAGTAACCCGTATTTTCCTAAAGTAAGGATTAAGCTAAAAGTCATGCAAATACGTATCAAACACATATAAGGGGCTCATCTGAATATTCGACAGAGACAAAGTAGATAACTTTAAAGATTAAAAATTAATTATTCATCACAACTTTTCTTAATAACTGCTAATTGCGGTCGACAATAAAAGTTTATCTTACGCAAACCCGCAAAATCGGCAGGCATCCAGGCACGTGATCAAATTGCGCAACATCATTGGTCCACGACAGTAATTCCGTCCCAGAGTGCCTCACGTGTTTTTATTTGCAAATTCCAATCAGCCGCCATTTTAGTCCTGTGATTGAGCAACGGAGAAGGTTTGGCTTATTTTGAACTTGAAGTTTTACAAGTCACTTGTGTCACTTTTGCAGGGTTCGATTGCTGTTTGTTCCGATTTTTTTCATACAGAATATGACCAGTGTCGCAGCCTTGGCTGGGATACCCGCATCCACTGGAATTAAGGTAGTACAGCGCGCGCGACGCCACGTACATGTGCTGTGAGGTGAATAGGCTGCGAAAACGGCAACGCGATTTTAAACACTTCCGCCTGTACTTTCGTGGGCGATTGTTATCTGTTTTTAAGGGCTTAAGCCTTTTATTTAGGGAAATAAAAGTAGAAGGATTGTTAGTCATTGCAGTAAAAGGAACAATTTGTGCTAGGGCAGGCTAAAGTTAGAGTACGATTTTCGATCGACTTGTGGTTTACTGAAATCGCTTTCGGTTGACTTTGGAATAGCTTAGTAACTTTTCTCTTTATTTCGGTTTCTTGGAAAATATCGAAATATTTAGATATATTTTGAAAGAAACAAACTGATCAAAGCTTCTACTTGTAGAATTTAGGCGATCGGCTGGTGGCAAAGTTCCAAATTTGCATTGGTTGCGCAGTTGCGGTAATTTAAAATTTTCCGGAACCTTGTTCATTTCTCACCTCTAGTTTTAGAAAAGTCTCTTTTATTTACCATCTTTTTCGAATCCTGTATTTATCTCGTATCTTTCTGTTTTTAAGAATGTATTCATCCAGTGAGCTTGCGTTTAATTTTTGAGAAACAAGGCTTAAGTTTCTTGGAAGTAGAACTTATATTCTAATTCGTGTTTGCTAATTTATTACTGTTTACGTCTGCGTAAGGCTAAGTTAACCAAAACTCTCTGACATTTTTTTCCAAAATGTCACATGAAAATCCTGCATGATCCTCGGAGATCGTGTTAACGCACGGCTCAGCTTATATCTGAGCAGTTTCCTTGGTTGACAAACCCAAAGAAAGAAACCAAAGCTAACTGAAAAGCATTCTTTAGCTCTGGTAGTGTTTCTATGGCGCTCTCTCATCTTTATAAATGTTTAATTACATCCTTTAAGGTGTTTTTGTTTTGCTCAACAGCGGCGATATCACAAATGACTTTGTTTGAGAAAAAAATAGAGAATATGACTATTTCTCTCGTATCAAGTTTGTTTCCTTAGGCGAATCACTTACCACGAACGACGTTTTCCCTATGCACAACTGGCTTTTATGCCTTCAAAAAAATTATTGAGCGTTCGAGTATATTTTAAGTTTTGGAACTATGCCCAAAGGATTTATTTTCTCACACCAAGAAAAGAGTAGTTGGTGTGAACAAAAACATTGCATTTAATACATAATATATACATTTTTATGTAACTTTGAGAAAAACACCGTTGCTAGTCCATTTTGCAATGGCTTGCTTAACTAAGCACATAAACTATAAATACATTAATTACACATTTCAGAAGTTGGCTAAACTTATTTCAATTTGTTTGTGTTTTGTTTTATAGCCACTGCTTTTTTATTCAGCTGAATTAAACTCAGCATCTGAAACCAAGTCATGTTACATTTAAACCAAAGCTTAGCACTTCATTACCCCGAGTTTTTCTGCTGCTGCAAAAATAACCATAACTCTTGAATCAACATCATATTAATATTAGAGCTAGATGAGCTCCATGAAGGTTCATTATCATGAATGATATTGCGACATGACAAATATTACAATAATTTGACATTATTGGAGTTGCTGAGAGCATCTGAAACAACAAGACAAAATCTGCTTTGTTGCAAAACATCAGTGAGTTATTGCAGATTTGAGGCAAGATGTCAACCCTGTTTTACTGTAATTACTTCTAACAAATCCTTGACTTGGATCAAAACTTCATGATCCAAGTCAAATTTTGAAGATTTGTATGGAAACATCAGAGTGTGCTAATGAGTCATTCATGCAAATACTTCAAAAATGCTGATTCTTGGCAAGGAAGCACTTTTTGTTTTGCTCTTTCTGAATACCTCAATAGATCCAATAATTTCTCAAAATGAGTTTCTGCGATGTGATCACTTTTAAAATCCACACCAAGCTCATAAGCTTTGAAGTGAGCTGAGACAGAGTAAGTGTAGTACACTGTGATACTTTCAGTGGATGTACAGTAGCTGCCCATTGCCTAAAGTGTAGTGACAGTTACCCTGTGAGCAGAGGCTACGTTTTTGCGGTCTGAGCTGTTGTGTGGAACTGGCATGTGGTAAGTACTTTTGCACGCCAGCTCATACTGCGAAAATGTAGCCTTTGCTTGCAGGGTAAGTGACAATATTCCTGTTAGTTTAGGATAATAATTTATGGGGCATCTGCCCACTCTCTTACTCAACTCTGATTTTTAATTTTGACTGTTGCAGCGCACTGCTGAGGATTTACTTAATATGACAGGTAAGTAATCTTTTTTTTTTTAACAATAAATATTGTGGTCTTTTCTTCACAGACTTACATGTAGGGTCCTCTTGAATTATTCTGAAGACAACATCGTACTCAGTATAAGGTCCATCTAGTTAGCTTTCTCGGAAAGACAGAGCCATTCTAGGGTTCATCTGTCATCCTGTGTACAAAGCAGATGTCTGCCTCACAAGTCAGGTCTGACTTTTAAAAGGTGTGCAAGTGTAAGCAGGGTTGTTGCTCCAGAACAGTGGCTCAAGATTTCCCTCAGCTACAGTACCATGAGGATGTTCCCTGGCTACTGACAGAAAACTAAACAGATAATTATATTCAATTAGTAGGTAGGGAATGGAACAGCAAGGAGTTTTTATTGGTTGTACACATGTTTTTTTTTGTTTCCCTATGAAAGCTTGGGAGTCATGATCATACACATTTGGTACTTTAGTTGGGGGAAATCCTTGGCCCCTTATACCCTTAGTGGCATCCCAGAGCTGTTTGATTGACAAAAATTTGGTTGATAACTTTTGGCACATACTTGTTGTAAAAACCATGATTGAGGGGAAACAAATCAAAGGAGTCAAAATAACAGAGCCTAGGAAATAATGGTGACATTCAGAGGTCTTAACATTAAAGATGACACCAACATTGGGTCCCAAACTTAAGCTTTACAAATAAGTGTCTCATTTTTAATGAAGGGGAAAGGGTTTATTTGAGGAAGTACTCACAGCTTATCAGCATTTCATATGTTAGGTGTAATGTATACTACTGCTCTAAAAAGTAATAGTGTGAAAGATCTCTTTAGAAACCATGAAGGCTTAAGATTGCCTTTAGACTTGTTCATTCAAGTTAAAGCTTGCCAAAGAACAAGGTAGATATTAGGGACGTACTTCGTTAATTGAGTTCTGAATTAATTAGCCTCAGAATGACGCTGTGCATGTTTTGTTTTGCACAGTTCAACTCAGTGGACTTAAAAAAGCAAATCAAATCAAATCATTGATGATGTAATATTAATATTGGTCCACGGAGTGGTTTTAAAGGGCTACCATATTTATAATAATGTAGTTAACTTGTAAAACATGTCCTGTTATTAATATGACTTTTTTCTTTCAGGACTAATGGGTGATCAAAAAAAGGTAAAATCCAGATTTTATTTTATGTTAAGCATAAAAATGCTGATAGTGATTTTGTGTTCCATGTGATAAGTACATGTACATGTATAAGAAGACTACAAACAGGTATTTATTTTCATTAACTTTACTTTTTAGGCCAGATTTGACCAAACTCCTTCTAAAGTGATCCATGTGAGAAATGTACCTATAGACGCTGTAGACACAGAGGTATGTGTTGAAAGACAAGAGTTTTGTTTTCTGCATCACTATAAATTAATATCTGTAGTCTTTTTGTGTAGAGCCAAAACATGGCTAGAAGGAAGGCCTGCAATTCATGAGCTGTCTATTGCAGAATACAAGTGCATATGCCATTGTGCATTTTTGTATAAGTGTTGTATGTAAGGGTAGAATTCTGATAAGCAATATGGCCTTGAAATAGCGACATACCACAAATGAATTGGTGACAAGAAATGACACAAAGATCAGTTGAAACTGTGACAGGGAAAAGACCAGTGCAAAATCAAAAGCCCTGGTTAACAGAGATTAGCCCTTATTCAGACAAGGTTGAACAAAAGATTTAGAACTTGCATGCAATATTAAAAGCACAGATCTGCCACTTTGCAGGGACTGAATTCCTTATGGGCAGAGCTGTTTCTGTAGCAAAAGAACTTTTTTCTGTACTGCGCATGAGCAGACCTTGGGCCATACAGTCTGTACATGTACAAAACCTTGGAAAAAAAATTGATGGTACATTGTACAGTAAATATTGATCAACTCTGTTTTGCCATTACAGTTAGTCGCCTTAGCTCTACCCTTTGGACAGGTTAAAAATGTTCTCTTGTTGAAGTCCAAGAAGCTCAATGAAGCAACCCAAGTAAGTGTAACTTGAAACTTCAAAACTTAAAAGCTACAGAATGTAGTTATTGGTTTATGCAACAGGCATTGTCTTGAAGGAGCATCAGGGATGATTCTTCGGTGTACTTTAGCATCCAGCCTTAATGACACTTATCCAATGTTTAAGTTTCCTAGATAAGTTTTTTTTCTCACTTCCCTTTTTTGCAAACTCAGTGTGCAAAGAAAAGCGTGTCCAATATCCTGGCCATGGGGCCAGTGTATTTTGCTATCAGGCTAATGGATTCTGTTGCTAGCTTGTCCCACAGGCAAGTGAAGTTATTTGGGAAATTCAAATTACTGTAATTAATCCTGCTCATCCCAAAATTTTCCAGGCTAGTACAGCCACCTGACCCTCATTATAAATTATTATGAACACCTTCTTAGTATAGGTGTTGTATAACCACAATTTCATGGCCCAGTAATAGTCACATTGATGGTACTCCTGGCTGTAGATGTTGAAAGGTGGTTGGTTAGTTTGAAGCCAGCATGGAAATTTGGTTTCTTTTTTCTTGCTGTCTTGCAGGGCTTCATTGAAATGGAGGATATACAAGCTTCAATGGCTGTTCTTAAATATTATACACAAGTTGCTCCCTGCATAAGGTAAACTAGAGGCTATAGATGCCTAAACTAAACCAGGTGCCTTGTAGCAGGTGTATCTTACATGTAGATGATGCATGTGAAAATTGTAGTTAAAGTTACATGTACGTTGAAATCTAAAAGCTCTGAGATGCAATATTTCAAGCAATCCAGACATCAATGGAGTGTGACAATATTACTTGCAACACATTTGTATGAACTGTATAGGGGGTCATTGACAAAACCCATGGTATAATAGTACATGATGAATTTAAGTAGAAATAATAAATGTCATTGTGATGTTGTATTTTCTTTGTATTATGTTTTAGGGGGCAAGTAGTCTATTTACAGTTTTCCAATCACACAGAGTTAAAGACAGAACCCTCGCAACATTCTGCAGGGGTAAGATCTTACACCTCTTCACTGTTCATTGTTGATTTGCTATTTGTTGCTTGCATGTTTCTGAATTCATACAGCCAATTATCTCTAAAAGGGACACCATTAATGGGGCCAGCCCAGACTCTCCATCTTAAAGAGGTGTCCAGCTTATAACGAGTTGAGGAAATGTGACACCAGTAATTATAATAAAATA
This sequence comes from Porites rus, assembly GCA_964035705.1. Classification (NCBI taxonomy): domain Eukaryota; kingdom Metazoa; phylum Cnidaria; class Anthozoa; order Scleractinia; family Poritidae; genus Porites; species Porites rus. Next base: position 4,693,698 of record OZ038003.1, on the reverse strand, counting down.
AAACTGAATCCAATTGCAATAAAGGAGGATGTCCGTTTTACTTGTGCAAAACAGTAAACCTGGAATATGAAACAGGAAAGTGGAATCATTTTAAATTCTCATTGTGCAATCATTACTAGCACACATTTATGGCTTCGTGGTCTAAAACTGTAGCGGTACTTGTATACACTCTGCGAACGGGAACAAGACCACCAAATGATAAAAAAATTGCAACTACATCTGTAATTGTCATTTAGAACACCTACATTTTTGTTTTGAGGTATTTTTTACTGCGTAAAGCACTTCTCAAATGTCTGTTGAGGGTTTCAAAAGTGTCTCTTGGCCATCTTATAGAATTGTCTGTTAAGAGGGAGTTGATTGTACTGTTCTTTTTAAACCTTGAAATTTTTTTTATTTTAGGCATCTAAGATCATTGCTGCAGCTCAAGGAGACTTCAGCTCATCTCCATATTCAGCGGATGGACAGCAGGCTGCCGCTGCAGTTGCTGCCGCCGTGGCCAAAGGTGGGGCAAGGAGTAATGTCATCAGAGCGGTGATTGACAAGCTATGGTACCCTATTACAGTTGAAGTCCTTTACAAGGTATGTCTAAAATGCTGATAGCTACAAGAGCTGTGACTCTGAGTTTTGCATTGTGAAGGCCCATCATGTAAAATTAACTTGCAGCTGTATTCAGAAGAATTTTAGTGTACAATGTACTCTTAATGTGATCTATCGTACTATGACAGGCCGCACTAAGGTTTAGAGGGTTGGAAGGTATGTAATGGCAAACACATAACACAACTCCCTGCCTGAAGGGTCTCATGAGTTATATCCAGACCTCAGTGGTTAAGAAAGGGAGAAATTTCTTTTCTTGTGTGTTTACAGTTTTTCCCCGTTATGTGAGACAAGTTGTTGCTCTGGCTGGAAGGTTATCATAGCGTACATTATGTCAATGTGATCTTGCTTTTTTTCCTTCCTTGACAGATTTTCTCCAGTCTTGGGACAGTCCTCAGAATCGTCACCTTCACCAAAAATAGTAAGTGTTCTGGAAAAGTTCTGTGCACTAAATTTTGTTTCTATTGGGTTGAAACTACACTGACACCCTATAGTCACACCACATGATTTTTTGTTACAAACTCTACAGTTTAGACTGGTAGTGAAAGAACTAACGAAAGGTTTGTGTTGACTTTCAGGTCAGTTCCAAGCCCTTATAGAATTCAACAGTGTAACTGAAGCAGAGATTGCAAAATTGGTACAAAGAATGTTGTTATTATGGCTTCCTTGTTTGACTCATTTTAAAGATAAATGTATGACTGTATAAGTACTACACTGTAACAGCATTTCTTTCCACTTTCCTCAGACACTAGATGGACAAAACATTTACAATAGTTGCTGTACCTTGCATCTTGAATACTCCAAGTTAACCACATTAACTGTGAAATTCAACAATGATAAGAGCAAGTGAGTGTACATTTTGTATGTCACTAATCCTTATCCATTTGCCTGTGGAGATTTTGCCAAAAACGCTTTTGATGTCATTGAAGCCATTTTCTGGTTACTGTCTGGCCAATAAGAAATCAAACAATAAAATATTGTTTACAAGTAAATTTTGTTACTTTTTTTTCATGTAAGTTAACTCAAATTTAAAATTTTGGACTTCAGTGGGATTCGAATACGTGGCCTTTGCACTAACTCAGTTACAATCCATTTTAATCTTCTTCAGTTTTGCCCATTTTATGATAACGTCTTTCTTTTATAGAGATTACACACGACCTGATCTACCATCTGGTCCAAATGAAAGTCCTTTTGCTGGGGCTGACATTGCTGGATTAGCAGCCCTTGGTAAGCAGATGCTTTTTTCCGGTTGTTTCCAAAAATGTACATGCCAGTGCATACATCATATTTTTAAGATTAGTTTATTAAACTTTTATTGTCATCAGTTTCTGCTCTTCAGCTATTGTAGCTACGTGTGTTGTGTGCACAATGATATAAAATTTAATAATGTGATGGTGAATATTAGCCATGGTAAATATACAGTATGATGCAAAATTAAGCGACCAGTATTGCCTTTCATGAAACTACAATCTTGTTGCAAGTGAATAGACAAACAAACAATTATTTTGAAGTAAATTCCATGTAAAAATTTGCATAAGAACCTGAGACATCATTTCAGATTATAGGTGAAATAATGCTCTTGCCTTTCTGTTGTGGTCGACTGCAAAACAGCCCATATTTTTTCCTACATGTAGGTTTGCATGCATGAGCTGTCAAAGGATAGGTCTGGAGTGAAGGTGAAAACAGACAGTGAGACTTGGGAGAGACCCCCAAAATTTGGACTGTCTGCTTTTCTCCAGTCAAACACTCACCAGGCATGTCCAGGACGGCACTTCACACCTTTCAAAACTGATTTTGAGAAAGAAAAAAAAACAGCTGTTTTGCAGTCTGCTGTTCTAGCCAAACTTGAAATAGCTGGAACTATTATGTTTTCTATTGGCAAACAGGTTATTGAACCACTTTGAAGTCAGCAACTTATCTTTTTCCATCTTTTGTTTGTCAGCTGGTGGTGGTGCAGCTGGAGCAAGTCTGATGGGAGCCCCAGCTCTGTTGGGTCTTCTTCCTCAAGGAGGATTAATTCAAGCAAGTAAGGAAGTAGGGAGTCACCATAATAAAAAAAGGGATTGACTGAAATATTCCCCACAAGAAAATTCCTTTTTGATCACTGATGTAAACTGTACATGTAGTGGACAATAATAGAACCAACATGGAGATGTTCTACCAGAGTTAAGATCAGTATACTCACCATGCAAGTAGAGCCTTTCTTTTCCTTGCTCAATCTTGGTTTAAGCAAGCGAATATTAACGTTACAAGCCGATGTTTTGGTATCATCATGACACCATTCTCAAGGCAAAATGAATAAGTAATGCGAAGATTTGATTTCTATAGTCTCTACAAATTAGCATAATAACAAAGGATCACAAGTTCTGCAAGTGAATACCTTTGTGCGAATCGAGTTCGTCTGCATGTTTAGGGATGGTTTGAATTTTCTTATAAAGAGCGTCCCCTTAATTAGGCAATCAAATTTGTTAGAACCTTTAGACTTAGTGAGCACGTGAAATTGTTCTGAAAGAAAAGGTGGTACATCCAAGTTATGTTCGCTAAGATAATGTTTACAAATTGACGACGATTTCTGTTTGTTTGATTTCTGTTTGGTTTACTCAAGAAAGACTGAATGAATCCAGTAAGACCTTTTCTGAGCATGTGCTTATATTAATGTTACTAGGATACAGTTCCGAACCCAGGCCTAATACATGTAGCTGGCGCTTGTTTCAGCGGGCTCAGTTGTGAACATCAGTTTATCAATGAACTGATGCTCACGCTCGAAAAACCAGTTTAATGAGAGAAAAACAAGAATGACTAGTCAAGAAGTTCATACTGCAGTTGCTTCAGAGGTTTGATGCAATTCAGGCAAAGCCTTCCTTATCCCTCGTCAATCAAGAAGGGGATAAAAGGAGGCTTATAGGGTACCTGCACAGTGTAGTTGTAGCAGTCTGAGAAAGATGGGGCCTTTCTGCAGATACTGTCATCACAAAAGAATCAGAGGAACCAAACAACAGCTACATTTTATCCTGGATGTCCTGTACACTGTAGAGGCCCTGTTTGGATAAAATTCCGACAGGCTACATGTATATGGCCTAGAAACCATACTAAAACAGTACCATAAGTCAGCTGAAGAGTGGACAAACGACATAAAGATGGGTTAAATACCAAAACATAGTCTACTCCTCAGAATGCAAAATGACCCTATTTCCCTAAGAGAGCCTCAGTATAAGCTTTCACTCAGCCAAAATGTGTCTTTGCAGATTTACTTGCAGCAGCTGCTGGTAGTCGCAGTGGAGGCAGCCCTGTTGTGCTCGTCAGCAATTTAAATGAAGAGGTGAGAGTGGTTTGGAGTTTTTAAAGTGCGGTGTTGAGCCCTGTTGCACTGCTAAATATAATATACATGTCTTTTCTTTATATCGTATGACAAAATGGGGTTGAAGAAAGTTTGGCTTTTTTTTTGTCCAAACCATGAAATGTTTTTGAGTGACTTTTGGAATCATAATCCTTTACTTCACAATAATTTTGTAAAGTTGCAGCAAGAACCTTTTGTTGCAGGTGCTGCAAAATTTGCATTTAATGTGTTGGCAGGTTACCGGTAGCTTAAGCAAAACTTAAATATTCCTTTTTTTCAATTTTTGTTCTTCTGGAACTTCACCAAACTAATAACATGTTACAGTTTGACCAAAAATAAATAAATTCTGTTTTGAAATTTCAACAGTCTCATACTAAAAATTTTTACATTTTTTTTTCAAGCATCAAATTTTCATTTAAAACAACATCTGTGGCAGGCAAACCAACTGCTCCATTCATTGTTCCTGCCAAAATTTCAAATTAGCATTTTTTATCACTAGTGTAGTTAAAATGAGTATTTTGCCTGTATGATGTGCATCTAATTCACTATAATTCTCATACAGTACTTCCAACAAAAAATTCATCTAAAGCATACCGTTCATGTCACCTTCTTTTCTAACATCCAGGCAGCAAGTTTCATGAGAGAAGTTTTAGCTAGCATAATCTTAAATTGTTCTCTTGGTCATCCCGGTGTACTTTTTGCAAGAACTTCTACATTTCTGTATTTTTTGTTTCTTAAAGCTTCAAAGTAACTGACATTATTTTGTTTAATTTTCTGTTTTTATTTTGTCTAAATCTCCTTCTTTTTTCCTTGTAGCCTTAAAAAAATGTTCACTCCCAGGTGCAAACAACTGAAAACTTAAGTTAAAGGGGACTTTAATTCAGGTTCATCAATCAAAACACAAAGCATAATGATCAGTTTGGATAGCTATAGTCACCAATGCAGCACTTCCTGGGGTCGTCATGGATGCCTGCTGGGTGCATGTATTGATGACCCAAAGAATAGCTGCTTAGGAGACTAGGGTCGCTTACCAGAGGTCAGAACTGGTGGGCTGGACCAGTCAATTTGAAAATAAAATAGGCTTTTTATGAGAGTTTGGCTAAAAACCTGTCTGTGCTGTGCATAGATTATAAGAATGGACAGTCCTGAATAACAGCTAAATTCTCTCTTTAGCGGAACTGGTTTTTTTTTCAGTTCTTACTAATGGAAGTGCCTGGGAAAGCTTTATGTACTGTGCACTACATTCCTGTGGTACCTTCTGTTTTGCTATGAAACAAGTGGCTCACACCTATGAGATGGTGATTAAAGTTCTTTGGTGTGATCATGTGATCATACTACAGGTGTTTAGAAGTGTTAAGACCATTTTGGTGCTTTTTTTTCCTAACTGTTGTCTGTTGGAGAAATGCTAAACAGTTGTCTTCTAAATTTAATGAGAACTTTCTTTTAAGCATTACTCTCTGTTTGATACTGTTTTCAGTATTTTGAAATTGGAATTGTTTTGAACCTGGGAGTGAATGTGTTTATTTGTATCCTGCAATTTCTTTAAAACAACCTTACTCATCTTATGTTTGTTTCCTTCTTTCCCTCATTATGCTGTTATCGACGCTGACTGATGCCTACCCCCTTGAACTGTTCTCTCTTTTGCTGTCCACTTCAATCTGCTCACGTCACTTGGAATCCATATTCTAGAGGATAAACTGTGACATGCTTTTCACTTTGTTCGGTATGTCTTTTTCCCCCAAGCCTCTGTCATCACCCTTCTTGTTCATTTTGTTTTTCCATACTCAAGAAAGCCTTATCATGTTATTAATTTTTTGTTTTTGATATTGTTTTTTAATTTTGTTGGCATTTCATTGAAGAGCTAATGCTTCTAACTTTCTCCTGAATTATTAAATGCTGTCAAAGTCTGCTCCATTATGGCCCATTACCTTTTGAAATGAAGAGAAACCTGGTGCCTTAGTTCTCCACAGAACTAAGAAGTTATCCGTTGGTGTACAATTAATAATTATTTCAATAATTATTTAAGGCAACCCTCTAAGTCCTAATATATATCGGCAGACATATTCTCCTCTCTGTTTTGGGCTGTGTTGTAGCAGTGCTGGTGGACTCTGGCAACTTAATTGTGATTACGGCCCTCAGAAAATCTTTATTTTTTCACAAAACAGGTGACTGGTTTCTAACGATTTCTTATAGCACATCTTTTCTGTACTCCAGTTTCTTCTATAGCTGTAATGGGGAGAATTTGCTTAAGAATCAAGACTAAAATATGCAGTATTGCAGGCAAGGAGGAATTAGATGCTGGTCTCTATTAGGGCTTACAGGGTTTAAGAGAGAGCCTTAATCTTACAGTAATCCATTTAAGAAAATAAACAATGTAACAATTCATGGTCAAAGAATTCACAAGCCATAGCAAATTCATGCTCACTTTAACCAGTCGTTTGGATGTCTTGCTAATCCCAGAATTCATTTCTTTTTTCTCTCCTGTCTCAATTTTTTTGTAATCCCTATGGTGTCCCTCATTTGCTACAAAGTTGTAGCGGAGTGATGTCTGGATTATCTAAGTGGTTAAATTATCACCTTTGCATCTTGAAGTGTTCATTGCTGTTTTTGAACGTTGAGCGACTTCATATCACACACTTTACATTGTGCTATATCAGGTTCAATAATGAAATGCTTAATGTGTGTTCCACTCATAAAACATAAACAATCTGACTGTACACCAATCCTCCATCTGTAGGTGTGTATGGCGACGTAGTTCGTGTAAAGATTCTCTTCAACAAGAAGGATACAGCACTCATTCAGTTCAATGATGGTCAACAGGCCCAAACAGGTACTTCTTGCAATCATCATGCTTGTTCTTTTAGAGTTGTACAAAATTTATCAGACAAATGATTCAGATATTCTTTTGGATCTGGATGCACAATGCAATTCTGTGAAATATTTGTGTTGTGATATTTTGATGGTGTTTGTACATTTTGAGCCCACTTCTTGAAAATGGTAGTCATTTTGAAATTATGATGCATGTAACAAACAAAGGCGGTCTCTGAAGACAGTGTTATTTTATACTTGCCTAATATTATTAAATAATTGCCCAATGCTCTTCCGTGGCCTGTCTTTCTTTTACTTAATTTTCATTAAATTCAGTTCTAAACAGAGGTGAGAAAAATCAGCTACATAGTACATTATTGCAAGCCAAAAAGCAAACGGAAAAGAAAAATTTGGTCCAAATATTTAAATGGAGTTAAGCCAGTGTTTATCAAAACTGCATTAATTGAAGAACCTTATATATTGCTTGACCTTTCACATCATTCTTCCACACTTGAATAAGCCATTAATTTTCAGTCTGCCCAACCCTTTTGTCTGTTCACTGTAATTGGTTAACAGTTTCATGAAAGCATTTGCATGTAGCATAGACTAGAAAGGCATTTATCTTCTTAAAATGACCCGGTCAGAAATGGATCTGGAGTTCTGATGATTTCTTAATTAAATAACCCTAGGTGTCGTAAAGGTCTTTACTGAGTAAACGTTGTTTTCACTCTCAGCAATTTCAATTTTGAATGGAGTTAGAGTTTATGGAAAAGAAATTAGGGTCACAGCATCTAAGCACTACTCAGTCTCTATGCCCAAGGAAGGAGACGTAAGTTGTCATGATTCATTAGTAGAGTGATTTCAGTGTCTTTTTTGAGTGGCTGTTTTTGCTCCAGTTTTAAAGGGGTAGTCTCAACAGAGAAACTTTCATTTCCTTTTATTTGCAGGAAAACAATCTGACCAAAGATTTTACAAACTCACCTCTACATCGCTTCAAAAAGCCAGGATCCAAAAATTTTCAGAATATTTTCCCACCAATCAGAACACTACATGTCTCAAATATCCCGTAGGTGTTGGCTTTCATTTACTAAATAAGAATTATAAATGAAATAAAATATATAAATAAATAAGTAAACGATTTAGATGTAGCACATCCACAACGTGGTTCTTCGTCTACCTGATTCATGGTCATGTTGGTTTTTTGAGGAGTGGGGAAAACTGGAGTACCCAGAGTAAAACCTCTTCGAGCAAAGGAGAGAGCCAACATCAAACTCAACCCACATATGGCATAGATGTGATTTTATCACTGGTTCAAGTTTAATTGGAGACTTTTCTCTATTCAGCCCATCTGAAGACTTATTAATTTTGTTTTCAATTTTCATAGACTGGGTGCGTACAATAAGGCGGGGTCGTGGAAAGGGGGGGCTCATTTTTGTGCCATAGAGTGGAGGCTTATTATGATGGGCACTTATCAGGGGCTGGGTCCAATAATATGGAAACCAATGTGTCATGTTTCTAAAATGTTTCATTTGTTGTGGAAAATACAGTGACTCAGCAACAGAGGAAGAATTGGTGGATGCTTTTAGTGAAGCAGGGACAGTGACAGACTTCCGCTTTTTCCTGTGAGTATTTGTAGAACTATTATTGCAGACATGCATCCTAGATAGCACATACATGTATGGCAGTCTTCAGAAATCTTAAGAACCAAACGGTAGTCAAAGCTGTTAATGTAGCATGTTACATCTACTCTTCACACGGGCCCAATAAGTGCAATTTCTCAGTTTTAAAAGCAATTTTCTGTTGATCATAAAAATCAGTTTTGGAATTGCTTATATGGTTTGTTTTTCTTGTCTTGATGATTGGTGCAATCGTTTGCTTCACTTTCTCAAACAAACTAATTTTGACCAGCTAGCATGCACGTGCTTGGCACCTGTCAAGTTTTCCTTGAAAACTGATTGACTGTTTCCACTGGTTTTAAATGTTATTTTAACTCGAGTAACAGTCACATTAAAGATGAAGCTGTTTTGAACTAAGTTTCACCTTTTGGAAGTCACTCCACTGCCACTCCACTGTTTTCCAGTTAGTGCATGTACTCTCAGGGGACTATTTTTATATTTCAGCATAAAAACAACAGGACACTAATCATCTTTGGGAATATAGAACTTAGCTTTTGAAGAAATGCTATGGTTGAAAATATTGAAAGATTTAAACAAGAGGGGAAGTTAAATATAACAACTTGGGAAATTCCTTTGTACTTAATTGCCCCATTATTTGGCACTGTTTACAGGAAGGACCACAGGATGGCTTTCGTAAATATGACGTCAACAGAAGAAGCTATTGATGCTCTCATTGTAAGTTATTAATCGTTGTAACTATAATAATTCAATTGATAAAAGGCATATCTTAGCCTTGATCATGCAAGAGCTAACTTGGGTCTTTGCTACTCCCAACAGAAAATGCACAACTATAAAATTACAGAGTCAAATCACCTGAGAGTATCGTTCGCCAAGCAAGTGATGGCATCCTGAACTGCATCATCTGGAGAAACTTACACATCGCTTGACCGTTCACGTCATTCTTCCACAGTTGTATGAACCATTTCTTCCAATCAGATGGGCTTTGTATAAAGACAACCAGAGTTCTTCATGTTTTGCCCTTTTGCTGGTGGCAGGTATGCATTTTGGAAGCTACCAGGAACATTTAGGTTCTCTCTTTTCTGTCAGGGTTATGGCATTTATATCCTGCTGTCTAGCCATGTTTGTTGCTGAAGGATTTCTCCTCAATACTTCAATACAGTTCTTTCTACTCAGCATTATTTTTTTGGCAAAAGTATTGTATCCAGGGATCTAGAAAAGGGAATAGCAAATGTTATATGCCACCTCAAAATCATTATTCTGAGTGCTCTCTGATTATTGTTAAATTGTGTACTTAAATATACATTTCGCACTTGCATTTTTTTCTTTGCGACGTTTTTCGAGTAACGAGCCAACAGTTAATGTGCAATTTTTTTCTTATTTTTGGTGTTTCTTTGCTACGACCATATTATGGTCCTTTGAATTTCTTGTTTACTTGAACTTGAAAGTATAATTTAACAATTTGATGGGTAAAGTTAAGAAAGATTTTAAAAATAGTATATTACGTTGTTATGTTTCCAGTTTAGCAGGGCCAAGTTGTTCAAAAGCTGATAAGCATCAGTCTACGTTAGGAGTGATTTTACTTGAACCATGAAACAGATAATAACAAATAGTACAAAACAGCAAGAGGGAAACAAAAGAAGACAATGGGATTAGTGCATAAAAGTGCGTAGTATTCCACTACCTGTTTCACAGGTTAAGTAAAATCACTCTAGTTTCTTATTACAACTCATAAGTCACTTTTACAGCCAACCCAAGATTAGAGCTTTCAGCGCTTCGAACAGTTTTAACCAGAGTTGCTTTAAAACGTCCTAGAATGCCTGTAATTATAATGGGCTTGGCATACTGGGATCAAGAAATATGTGATGGGGAATTTAAATACACGGAAGGAATTTGATTTGAAGAGAAGATGTTGAAACACTGGCATATTTTCAATTCCGCTTTCTTGAAAGGGGCTTTAATTTAAGTTTAATTTAGCTTTCTCAACTTCTTTGCGAGAAGCATCAGTTGACTTTTGTGTAATTAAACAAATATGCAATGCAAGGGGTAAAAACAGACTTGGAACTTTCTCATAAAACTTATGTCAGTGTAGTAAAACCCAGACGTAGATTCTCTAAGTCTGCTACTCGGCCAAAGTGTTTCTTGTTTTTGTCTTTACTTTAAACTCTTTCACACCCAGTAGAAAAGGTAAAGACTTGCAACAAAGATAAACTTTGCAGAATAATGAGGATAAAATCCTAACGTGTGACCATTCAAACAAACGCTACTGAGCAAATACTTTCTTATGGTAGTTTTTCTATCATGATGTTCAAAGTGGTTTTAACTTTCGAGCTGTGGGCGAGTTCCTTTAAGTGTGACCACATAAGTGAAAGTTACTGGGCAGTACTTTATAAGGGGGTTGACCATTTCTGTTGGGTGTGAAGGCGTTACGCTCTTGTCTTTCCATTTTTCAAGTCAGTATATAAAGTTTTCTGTTTTCTCTTTAATTACTATCCTACGCTGCCTTTATTTGGGATATTATGCAACACTGTCCGGCCCAAATAACGTCTGCGTGGGGGACTAGTATGTTGGTGAATCCCTTCCAGTTGACCCTTCAACTCCCATGATTTGATGATTAATTCTCATTTCTCATTGCTAAATATCATATTGAATGTTGAATAAGAGAATTATGGATCGTATCATTAGAGACCTTTAGATTCGAGGACGAGATTTGATTCAAAGTTTTTCGCGTATTATTAAAAAATGGACACCCCGGAAAACTTCAGTGTACTTTTTTCACCAGGAAAGGTTGCACTGTTTATATTTTTATTGATAGGAGGTTAGCCCTCTTCTTGAACTTCTATCACTTGACAACTTGTTTCCGCTACGACATTCTCGCTAAAACGCTTAGTACAATGACGACGGATGTCACGTTTTCCCGCCAAAATGTCGCTGGCTCACGCGTGAGCATTTACAAAATCTCGTTCTCGTAGTCGTCATCGTCTTAGAGTCTAAAGCTCTCTACTACAACATCCATTGGCTGATAAATTTGCCTATTCTCATAACTTATCTGCTGGATAATGTATTGGATATTGTAAGGAGAAGTTAATGCCAATCACCTCTGGGAGTTAAAGGGTTGACCGTAGCTTTGATTTGATCTGCACCCTGTTGCTATGGGTGCGCCTCGTTAAGAAATTAGGACTACATTTTATCAAGTATTGTAATTGTAGGTACGCTTGAACCTTGTTTTTAGCGTTAATTGATGGTATTTGAGGGAGGGCCTTGTAAAAACATCATTGGCGTCAATTGCATTTGTAGTAACTTTTCATACGAAAAGGGTTTTTAGAAAAATAAACATTAATTTCCTAAGTTTTGTGTGTGTTGTCTGTGAAATGCGAGAGGAAAACCAGTCGGAGTATACCTATTGCAACTTGAATAGGGGGTTTTATTGAATAGATCGTTTTCAGTCACGTGGTCAGCAGCTTTGCAAATTGCTTGCAATAACAGAAGGTTGTAACATTGTGAAAAGAGTTCAATTCCCACAGGATTTTTTTTGTACCCAAACATGGCCGCCGATTCATTGTTTTGTACACAAGTATGGCCGCCGTGACGTCATGTGGAAACAAGGACTGCACCACACCCAAAAACATGATGCAACAACGTACTCGTTTTTTCCCAACGCCTCGTCGATACTGCTTTAAGAATTTCTGAATTTGACAGCGCACGCAAATGAAGTGGAGATTAGATGGGAAAGACTTCCTTTTTTTCTGTCATGTCTGTCTTACCTTAAAACTAATGGCCGATATTTGAGAAGACTGAGGAGCGAGGACATTACTGCACCTTTCCATTTTTTTTTTTTGAACCAGCAGGTCATTATTGTGGCCATTTAATTGGAACAGTAGGTCAATAGTCGTAATTAGTCGAGCTCGCGTAGCAGCGAGACTCAGAATCTGCAAGCCGCGTTTCTTCGCATTTTAATAGTCCTCAAAAGGTGTCTCATGGTCCTAGGTGTTCCTAGCGGAGACTGTGGAAACTGGGGATAAGATCGCGACGTGACCTACGACATAAAAAAAATCGAGAGCGCCATGCATGTTTTGTGGAGAAAGCTTTGGAAAGATTTTGAAAGTGCGAAAGATGTCTAGCTCCAGAACGGGTCGGTCCAGGAATTCTATCAGTTGAAATAAGTTTGTGATAAGCATGCGGTTTATTTTCGGTGATGATTGAAATGACGCACCATGTTAATCACGTTTTGGCTCTTTGGCAATGGTGTAATTTCTCTCGAATGGATGCCCTTGATTTTTGTGTATGTATATACACATACTCAATCAATTCAGAAACAAATGGTCGAATACGATATAAAAAGAAAATACCCTGAAGAATACTCGACCTTCGATAAAGTAAGACGTGAAAAACTTACAGCGAGGAAATCCTGTTTCATGTAAAAAGCCACGTTGTTGCGAAGGGGTAGAGTTCGAAAGTAAGTGAATTGATGGGTTACGTTTTTCAGAATATTTGAAGCAATTCCTGGAACCTTTCGGTAATTTAAGTAGATTCGATGTTTTATTGCAGATTCACTTTGTTGAACGTATTTAATTCCTAGATTTTCGTAGTCGTTAGGAACTTCTGAAGTCGCGGTACAATTTGTATATACGTGAGATATCAATGATTTTTTTCAACTACTCGTCTCGTATGTGTCGTTGATATGTCACGAAAAACGAATCAAATCCGTTTTTGAAAGTGAGGCGAAAACTAAAAACGAAATTCAAATCCGTTTTTAAACACAGACCACTTCCGAGTTCCATAAACCCTCACTTTCAAAACGAGGCCAGGTGCACAACCGTTCTTGTGAAAATGAGTTTTATTTGCATGAGAATGAAAAATGATTTCCATATCAAAGGTTGAGCACCTACCCTCGTTTTGAAACAGAGGCCTGGGGGAACTCGAAAATGGCCTTTTCAAATCTGTTTTTGAATATTATGCGAAAACGAAAAATGGAAATGGAACTTGAATTCCATTTTCCCATGCCAACGAAAAACGGTTGGTAGGTATACGCATTTCTAGTCTGCGTGGATGGCGGCTACGCAGGCCAGCTTGTCTCCATGTCGAAATGTTAAAATGACAAAAACTTTTCTGAAGACTGGACTTGCAATATTTGTCTGACGAAAACCCCCAAGGGACACCGGGTCCAGTCACTGGTCCACAAGGGTGGGCGATAGCAGCGAAAACGTCACTTTTAAAATGAATTCGCGTTTTTTTCAAACGTTCTGAAAACTTCAAATGTAGGCATATGTATTCCCTGGAGTTGATTTCTTGGGGAACGCACTCAAGTTTAGAAAGAGAAGAAAAATTCGTCGTCGCTTGTTTACGTCCTCCATAAAGCTTAAAATTAAGCATTTTCACGTCTTAATTAGTCGTGCAGAGACGGAATAGAAATGTACAAAAAAGCGTGATGCAAGTGCAAAGTTGTTGTTTTGCTGAAAAACCCATTTGCTTGTGTTTTCTTGTCATTGGCAGGCAAAATTAAAATTCAAACCGTAGTTAACACTTAAGAACACTTTCCAGGAGGTTCAGTCCAGAATTTGTACTTTTTTAAGCCCCCCAGTTCTAAGTAACCTCCAAAATTTAACCTCGCCTGTAGTCTGTTTGCTTCCTGGCCTTAAAACTGAGCTATGAGCGAGTTGTTCTCGTTAATAAATACGGCTAAATAACATCAACAACTTCTTTTACCTGCTTGCTTGAAACTTCGAGACCATCCCTCGAGTTGCTTAACAGCACAGTGTGTGAAGCCGGAACTGCATTATTTTCTGTAGTAATTTATGCGCCGAGAGAAGTAATTCCGTCGTTTCTTGTTTGTTTGTTTGAACGAGTCTAAAATTAATGACGTCATTGGTGCGCTTCCTCGTCCCCAGGGTCTTCTCGTTCCAATAGACCATTGCCAAGTTGCCCCTATGCTCTGTCAAAGCTAAGCTAAGTCCCAGGGGGGTGGAGAGGGGAAATCCGAATTCAAGTGACGGAGATGATCGAAGGTTTTTGGGGGGTGTGAAATTTTCGATTCTGGGATAATTTTGGGTGGCTCGAGTTGAGAAGGGATTTTTTTGGGGGGGATATTCAAAACAATCTGAAGATTCGTGGTAGTGCCCGCGTATCCCGGCCCCACTGGGACTAAGTGCGAAGCTTTTTATATGAAAAATATTTTATATTCTAATGCAAACAAAACTCAATTTTGCACTTACCCTCGTTTTGAAAGTGAGGGTTTTTGTAACTCGGAAATGGCCTATTGGAAAAACTGAGAACACCCTGGGGACGAGGTGGTGCAGCTTTCTGAATATGCTAAACAAGTGCTAAGCATTTCATTTCTGACAGAAACACGACAGACCGTGTGATCACCCGAAATCGATGAGAATGTATTAGCATTCTCGCTGGTGTAAGTTCTGGCGAACAAAAGGATTCGTTCGGTTTTTCTATACTACTGACTTCTTTCTTTTAGCGGAAAGATGCAATTAATTATAATGAAACTAAAACACCGTTGAAGTAATTCTCAAGGATAAATTTGAAAGGCATTGAGCAGCCGTAGGACTGTGATTAAGGCTATGTTTACCTTAATCTCGTACCCAGATCTCACTCTGTCTTACGCTGAAAAGTGAGATCTCCCTTTCCCTTGGCCTTGGGAGATCTGGGTACGAGATACCGAATAACGTTTGCGCCGCCACGATAATCATCCGTATAGGGCCTCTGTTCACACACAAGAACGGTTGCGGTTGTGCGACTTCTGTGACGGAGCAAAGCTGCGGCTCGCCGATTTACAAAGTGGAGCGTCATCAGATAGGTGTATACACTACAGGGGATAGTTTTATGCGGCGAAAGGCATTCCGCTTTAGAGTGGCAAAGCATAAGAGCAACACGAGAAGTATAAAGAACAACAAATTAGTTTCACCACAATACACCCGCATTTATTACCATATTATGCTGATGCTAACACCAGACAACAAAGGCAAAATACCTTTTACACTACAGTTTCGATTTTTAGTTGACTATTTTTGAAATTCAAAGCTGCGCAGTTACAGGGTTGCTTTAACTTTCCTGTTTTTTTTTTTTCGCGAACTAGAAACAATTCCTCTAGTTATTTGACTCATGATCATATGACCTTTTCACGATCATGCAAATCCTGCTAAGACTATTAAGGTTAAAACTGATGCTAGAAAGAATCCCATGCTGGTCAGGATGTGGAGTATATAGATCAAAGTTCTGTAACTAGGTTTATATCTACCATAACAATAGCTAAAATGTTTAATTCTACAACTACAAAAAAGTAAATCAGTTATAAATCGGACGGTACGGCCGAGACAATTATCACGCGCCAAATCACGTGACTATGCTGTTAACCACTCAGGGAAGATGCTAAGAAAGCCACACCGCGCTCATAAAAGCGATGCTCTCGACCAGCGGGTTCACCTCTAGTTGCCATGTCAACAGTGAACAGAAGCTCGGTACGTGTTTGATTGAGATACACTGGTAGGGTGACCTGCAAAAAACAAATTGTTCAACTGTCACTACTTCGCGAAGAGCTGCTCGTCCCGTGGCTTTGGAGAATGAGGTTACGCAACAGGACGGCAGAAAGAAAAAGACGGCAAAACGCTTGTGGATGAAAAACGTAACAGGGCTATTACTTGCGTGTGTTGTCGTGATCTTCACTTACATTAATGTTGTCGGGTCTTTTACAAAAAGATCTGTTTAAAGGAGGGTGAAGTTGGGCGAAACGTTTTTTCAAACAAAATTATTGCCACGCTTGTTGCACATCGGACGCAAAAACCCCGTGATTTTTAGCATCTTAAAGTTTCCACTCAAACGACAGCAGATTTCGGCACGTTCGTTTTCAAGAATCCGGCTAGATATAAGATATGTCCGGACAAAAATTAAACGTTAATAACTTAAACAGTTACACATACCTTTCCTTCGAGTAAATGGTCAGTTCCCGGTTCAATCCTGAAAATATACCATAAAATACGCGATCAGTGACTGTATGGCAGATACATACCTGACAATCGCAAGAATGTTATCAAGCCTTTCACTGTACTTAGACGTCAATTACCACCTTGTAAGATCTTAAAGGTGGTGGCCAAGCTCAGAAAGACGGTGGAGCAACAGGTATTATAGCCATCTTTTATCATAACGAAAGGGCTAACCACGCCGCAGAACAAAAATATCAATTGAACAATTCTACAGGTATTATAACATGTTTTACCTGATCCACTTCAGACTGGTCAGCGGCAGATCAGTCAAAATCGTTGCTGTCAGTTCTAACTTGTTGTCAAGGCAACGGGCACCCTGGAGTCGAAGTCCTGCGAGAAATCAATCACTCTTTTAAAATGACTGTACAACAACAAATCTCGTTCCCAGGATCACTCTTCACCCCGTCTTCCCGCTCCAGGGAACTGGAGCGGGAAGACGGGGAACAACCTCGACACCAAAAGGAGACTGCACATGGAGTCATCGAAAAAGAAAAACCTGGAAGAGTTCTAGAAGTTCCACTCGTCTCCCTTACGGTGTTGGTGATCAAATTATATTATTTTTCTGATTCTATTTTATTATGAACCATTCAGTTTGATGTTTCTGACCACTCAGACTAAAAGCGGTTCTTTCATACATCTAGCTTATTTTAGCTATTTTGCCATTTAACGTTAAGAGCTAATACTTGAGTATTACCTTTAATTCCAAAGCTACAGTCATCAATGGTAAGGCGATCGTCGGGTCCATTTGCAATAGTAACCTTTAAAGAGATTTAAAGACAAAGAACAATACCTTTCAGTAAATATAAATACCGCAATATCTTTAGTAGAGTTTTATTTTCAATCAGAGACCACAGAAGAAGACGAATGAAGAAAAAAAGAGGGAAAAAGTAAAGGAGAGAAAAGTGAGAAAGAAAGAAGTTACCTCCAATGTTAGTTCTTCTAGGGACCAATTGTTCGCCTGTGCAACGAACTGACGGGTTGCTGTGATGTATGCCTCAGGGACAAACATTCCGCCCAGCCAAATATGCAAGTTCTAAGAGCAATAGCAAAACAACTTTAGACAAGCGATAGGATGCAAAGCAAAAAAAGGTACTTTTCTCCGAGCGATAGCCAGAGAATCCAGGGATTTTTTTGCGCTGCTTCAGTAACATGACATGCTTTTTCAATGGCATTCACGTTCTATTTAGGAAGTCACCTCTTTAGCTATTTAACTTCTTAGAGTGACAAACTTTAGTTTTCTTCTAACCATATCAATACATAATCCAGAGATAAGGTTAGGACAATTTACAAAATGATCACAAAAGACAAAGGAGCAAATGCCTTGATCTTATTAACCTCTCTTAACCAATTTCTTAAGGAAAGGTATGGAGATCAGTTTGGAGAACTTGTATGTGGATATTGGGGCTTAGAAGACGAAGCCTTAGTGTCAGTATGACGTACATTCTCCACACTACTATCCGCACATTTCCTAAGGCAGTGATGAGAATTTGTTCAACAATAGAGGTCTTTTTTCTTCTTTATGACTTCTTTTTTTCAGTCATAGGGTTTAAGATGTAAAGAACAAACTGCATTCCTTTACACACATGCAACAATTAAAAAAAGCCTGCGTCGCAGGCTAGCAACTCACGACTAGCAACGTCTGCGAATCGGTCGAACAATCGTTTTCTTAATATGCCAATTATGGTGCGTACTCAAAATCTGGTACACAGCTGAGGGCCCAAAAAAAGGATTTCGGCGCTGGCACGCAGACGGACTTAACCTAGGGGTTTAGTTTCGTCTGTGGCGATGGCTAAAATTTATTTTTTTGGTTTTTGGTTGAATGCCGGAAAAGCTAACCTTAAGGCCCTTGGCTCCACCCGTGTTGGCAGCATGTGATATCTTCTGAAGCTGCTTAATTCGGTCACTGAAGTCTGCTACCCACTGAAGAACTGTCAGGCCTTTTGGAACAGTATAACGTCTCCAGTTAGATGGCAAAATACCTGAAATTACAAAAGGAACGACAGTTAATCTGAGGCAGGATTTCTAACATCTGTAAATATCGAAAGTAATTTCGTAATTTCGTAATTTTCTTTGTTTTGCACTTTCACGTTAGAGGATTGGCTTGAAAATCTCTAGCCTGTATCAAGCTCCAAGACAGTAATATACAGAGATCGCGATCGCGAAACTGAAGCAAAAAAAGCGAAGAGGCTACCGACCCCTCTTTGACATCACGCGCATCCTATCTCGCTAGGCTTGTTCTCGCAACGCCCCTTCTTATAATAATAAATAGACAAATTCATTATTTGTAAGGCGCAAAACATATTCTGTCTGATGAAAGTCTGATACTGGCCAAAAAATCTCCCACCACTATAAAAAATCTAACGAGACGCTCGAAACCGTCGGGGACCAGTGATTAACTCGGCAACTACTTAAGGTTGGTACAGTAGAAGATGATTATTTTCCTAGTAACTGTAAAACTAAAAGCGACTCTTACCCTTAACCAAGTCGCTCATGAGGTTCCTCAGGTAATTGGTGGGCTTCTTTTGACTTTCACATACGAGCACCACATGATTAAGGTCCTCTCGGATGGTATTCAAAAGCTGGTAGCCAGTATTGACCTAGGGAAGTAAAACGCAACAATAAACAAACATATTTCTTCACATATAAAGTTTTGTCACGCAAGAAGTTTACGAGAATATGATCCCAGAATATAAATCACTGTAAAACTTCCAAAATTTCTACCCAAACAAGAAGATGACGCATTAATGGCGCAATTTTTTTAAAACTGCAAGGGCTACTTAGTACTTACCTCACGTTCAAAGTAGCGGAAAAGTGGATCTTTGATGTTATCCAATGTTCGTTTTAACGGCGTCAAATCCTACAAAAAAAATGTTACAGGAGTAAGATTGGTTTTAAACCGAGAAATGGCAGAGTGAAAGGACAAAGCAGTCAATCTTTCTTGCCGATGACAAATAGATGTAACAATCCAATTCACTATTCCGTAAAGGCATGGGTACAAGCTTTCGGCGCAAAGATTTCTGGGATCGTTGGTTGGACAAGCGTTACTTTTGATTGGTTAATGGCTTAATACCATCGATCAATCATAACTAACGCTTGTCCACCAAACAATCCCAGAAAGCACTGCACCTTAAGCCTGTACCCCTTCTCCCATTCGCTTCTGAAATAGGCAATCATGAGGTAATCGAACTTCAGAAATACATGTATATAGGTAACTGCTATCAAGAGAAAGAAAACGCGATAGGCCTTGTCAAAATTGGAGTTAGTTTCAATTTGATTGGCTAAGGTTGCGGTATTACATGTATTTTTGACAACTAATAACAAAGTGCAATCGTGGAAAAGCAAAGAAAATCTAAGCCTTTTCCATGCCTTCAATTGGGGGTAAAAAATCAGTGCAAGAGATGGCACACAACACTTCCCATTTTTTTTTTATCTCCCTGAAAAATCTTACTGTGTGAATCAGGCTTCAGAATCGTGTACTTTACGAGTATTTTTTTGTACCTTTGGTATCATACTAAGCCAGTTTGCAGCTGTTGAGTGCAAGGTTCTCATCCAGGCCGGACGGGGGTCACTCTCTCGCCTCTGTTTCCTACAACACAAAGGGAAGTTGGAACAAATGTTAATTCCCCCCTTTAGAAATAAGGGGAATGGGTACAAGCTTTCGGCGCAATGATTCCTGGGATCAATTGGGTGGGCAAGCGCCACTGTAATTGGTTAATAGTTGCCTTAGGAACCACTGACCAATGATAACTAACGTTTATCCACGCAAAAGATCCCACAAAGCACTGCACCCAAAGCTTGTACCCATTCTTCCTAAGGTTTGAGGGGTGGGGAATGCTGCTTATTATGCTAAACAGAATGGCTCCAACTTCTTCGTTTCTGGCTGATAAAATATAGGTATGACAATTAAAAATGAAAGCTACTGAGCAGCACTCTCTTGCGGTTCTGTTTTTTTCTGCTGTACAAGGTAGCTCTACCTTTTTGAATCTATGGATGAAATGGTGACGCGTCGCGAGGCATATAAAAGCTACTGAACAGTACTTTTCTGTGGTGATGTTTATTATGCTGTCGAGGAAAGTCTTAGCCTTGACGTCGACAACAGTCCTTAAATGTGTCAGTTGAAGCAAAAGCCATAGTTTTAAGTCGCATTTATCGTGGTTTGTTTGGATAAAAACTATTTTAATAACCAACGTGTTTTGTTATAATCACTTACATAACCATTACCCCTTTATAACACCCATTCTACGAATATTCACTTTTTTAACTTACTTTTAAACAAGTCACCTCCTGACCATAACTTTGAATTTAAAGTAAATAAATTTTTTACGCAGAATGAAAGAAACAAAAAAAAAATTAAACAGGAGGAACAAAAATAATGGGTCGACAGAATGAATAAACGAATGCTGTGCATATGCATGTTGAAACTGAAGTGAAGGTTAAGTGCACAAACAACGTATGCAAGCAAGCACTTTACTTATATCCTTAGCTGACATTCTCTTGCTTTCACGAAATTTGACCACCTTTCCTCTGACTTACTTTTTAAGGGGATAGATCACGCTCCACTTGTAAGAAAAGCGATTTGCATTTCGTTTAATGTCTAACAATTAAACTTTAATTTGCTATAACAACGAATGATATTTTTCCGCTCTGTTTACTAAAAGAACAACCAGAGGGATTGGTTAACTAACCAATAGTTTTTAGCCAATTGTAGTGCCCGTTAGATTATGTTTATTTTATAAAAGCCTTTACTTTACTTACTCTGCACCATATATCCCGTGTATGAGAGGTACTTCAAGAGGCTGGCCTAAGCTTTAAATAAAACGTTTAACATGCATGAAGGTTTTACATTTTAAGAGTTCAAAACTCAGAGGATTTCGAAATTGAGAGCACAGAGTTAGACAGAAATATCTTTCTCGGTTAAAGACGCCAGGACTCCTCGTGAGATTTTAGTAAGACTGGAAAGGCCAGAAGACAAGATGATTTATTGCCTTCCGGTTTGTTAGCAGAACAAATGCGCCTTGAGATTGCAGATAAAGATTCCACGAAACGAAGTTGTAAAGCGCGAAGAGTACTTTTCTGTAGTGTTGGTTATGATGCTGTGTAAGCCAGCCTAAGGCACACACCACTCAAATGAAAGCTACTGAGCAGTAAGTTGCTGAGTACTGTTTATTATGCTGAACAAGGTGTTTCTAACACTTGAGTCTGTGGGTGAAATCTTTAAGTGCGACAATTCAACGGAAAGCTACTGAGCAGTATTCTATTGTGGTACTGTTTATTTTGCTGTACAGGGTGATTCTAACACTTGAGCCTGTGGGCAAAATCCTAAAGTGTGGCTATTCAGCTGAAAGCTAATGAGCAATAGTTTCCTTGTGGCAATGTCTATTATGATGAGCAAGGTACAGTGGAACCACGTCTTACGACCACCCCGTTTATAAGACCACCTCGTTATTACGGCCATATTCTTTCAAACCAAACGTAAAAACCATTGAGTCATTTTATCATTTTGTAGACCCCGTTAATGCGACCACCTCGTTATTACGACCGGGATTTTATGGCCCAACGGTGGACGCATTAACGGGGTTCCACTGTAGCTCTATTTTTGCGCCTGTAATTGAAAGCCAACGTGTGAGTGAAAATGTTGTTTACCCACGCTGGTAAAGACGTAAAGAAAATCTCCTGATTTAGAGAGTGGTTTTTATCATCAACTTCATCAATGCACGTTCAGAGTGAAAAACAAAACTCTTTCAGGATACTGAAAGCTGGAAGCAAGCAAGCGTAGAGGTACGTGAAGGAACGGATGTGTAAAACGAAAGCGTGAATTGTAGGAAGTGAACGCAGTTTAAAGTGAACAGATTTAAAGGAAAATTAACCAAAGTGAAGACAAAAAAAAAATAAAACATTTAAGTTAACAAACAAAACAAATAGTAATACTGTTTATATTTTGAGAGAGCAAAGGTTATTAAAATCAATGTTATGGTACGTCAATTAAGAGAATTCGTAACGATCAGCAATCATCTAAAACCAAAATGTGACACGTTTAGAAATATGCTCTTATATTTCAAGAGATAAAGGACATCGGATTATAAACTAGTCGATTTTCCTATTGAATACTTAGTACTGTTTAATAGTGTGAAAGTTCCATTTAGGTTACTTGAGCTACGAAGTTGAGGTAAAATTTTAAAATTATATCCTGTTTAAAGATTACAGCTAGATCATCAGTGACAATAAAACAAATGAATTATCTCTTATTTGTTTAGAAAACGCGATTCTCGTATGGCCTGCCAATATTATTTTCCTCATTCTTGAGACGTTGAAACCAGAAACACCTTGATATGGAAAACGCTATCTTCTGATCAAAATGATGAAAAAACCAGTAACGTTTTTAAGCTCTGACCACTAGGATTGCGTTGTCGCCAGGCCAGCCAATGACTGGGCGCGTGAAGACCTTCCGTTTGCTGAGCCAATCAGATTGCATCTTTTTGGATCACATGTTGTTTGGGTTGAACTGACGAGTAATTATCAAAGGCCACACGAATATCGCCCTTTTTACAAATGTTAGACTTCAATGTCACGGTAAGTCGTTACTTTTGAAAAGAAATGTAAGAATCAATTTTACCAAGTCATGAAAGTTTTTTTTAGTCTGTCAGTATATTTGCTTCCAAAATAGTACCACTAAAATCAAAAGTGGTTACCGATCTTAGATTGGGTTGTCACGGCCAATACTTACCTAGCGGAGTCTGGGGAATAGGCAAGCTCGTCATCATCACTCAACATCTGCATCTTCAGTAGCTTAGTAACCATATCTTGGCCTACAGATGGGAAATAGGGTGTTATAAGTGTTGCGTAAAATAAGTTTCAAGAATAAATAAAAACGATATCACAGTCTTTCATAAGTTTCACAGATATTGAAAATAAGAATAAAGCTCGCTTGAAGTGAAAGATGTTCATTCAGTTTACAGTCCGCTTTCTCTTAAAGGGGCTAGGATTGCATCGATACATTTTCCCAGGATATGATACCGATCTCAGTGTTCCCAGTGCTTGTGAGCGCACAAAAAAATATGAGTGATGAGTGGCAAGAAATTAAAGAGCATGCATTAAGGTACGGTAAAACGGGCAACAACAAAAAAGGGGAAACGAGTTGAATAGCGATGTTGCGCCTTTTACCACCCACATCAAACCTGTCTTGGCTAGACAAGGCTGAGGGATGCTTCCACTTCCCTCGGGAAGTCGAACAACTCATTTGTGATGCCTTGAATATCGTGACAAAGGTCGTTAACTTAAAATACCTTGAGTAGTGAGAAGAACTTTCTCTGCGTTATTGGGAAGGCCGAGCCACGAGGGAGATTGGGCATCCGGAAGGGCTTCAGTCCACTGCAGAAACTGTTCACGTCTAAATAAATTGATAAAACGAGGTCAAGAAATTACTCTGCTTAAAGATCCTAACAGCTGTAAAAATTTACATGACTGAATTTTCAAGTCCATCCCTTTTATAGGCTGCTTGCTTTTTTGCCTATGGAGATAGACCTGATAACAACCCCTCTAAACTTAAACAGATAATCTAGTGAGGAAATTACTAGCAAAATCTCAAAAAGGTAGTACAGAAATCTTTTTACCACTAAAAGAATTAAACAAGTTCCAGGTCGAGAAAAGCTTCGATTACGCTTTGGATTAAGAAAGAGGAAGTTAAAACGTTGGATAGAGCGCCACGCACACGCTGCAATGTGGAGAAAAGTTTAGAGCATGACCCAAGATAATAAACTGCTGACCAAATATCGAGTGGATACGCGACTTGCTGTTTAAATTTAAACCTGTACTTTGGCAATTCCTTAGCATTTAAGTACTTGGCACTGTAAGAGATAAAGCGACCGAGCTTAAAAACATACCTGATTCCTTCTGGCATGACAATTTTCTTGCCTTTTTCTCCATCGACATCAAGAACCAAAGGGAAATCAGACTCAAAGCTGCTGACGGTGAATAAGCGATTCACAAAGGATGTCAACAGGCGCTAAAAGAGGACGAAAATAATGCTTCAGTAAGGCGTTCACAAAAGCATGTTTTTTGTCGTAAAGAGAGAGCTTAATTCAAACCTGATCAAAGTCGTTGTCGATGCGCCCGCCATAAATGGCCTGAGACAGAAGAGCTTGAAGAGCGTCCCATGGAACTTTGTTGGGCGGCAGATTAGTACGGCCCTAGGAGCAAAACAAAACACTTTTAAGTGAGTTAAGTCACTTAGAGCTAACTGAAGCAAAACGGAGACGAATTTAAGCATGATTCAGACTTAAAATTCACTAAGTTCATTGGCATCACTTAATCTTCGATTTCAGCAAAAGGAGTGTCCAAAACAACTTCTAACAGATAAAATAATTGTTGTTGAACACGAAAAAACTAGACTGGACACTCTTCTACAACAACAACTTATAACAACAATATACTCGTACATTTCAGGCATTAAAAACGTTCATCACCGTGACCATAAACTCTTACGATTGCGTTACTGAAAAACAAACACCTTAAGTCACATACCTGGGCAACTGCATCTAACCAGGTATCGAGCGTGTCACACGCCACTCGCAAATCAGACTCGCTGAACTCGTAACGCTTGGACCAACCAAGAGGAGCGTAACGCAAACGTTCTTGAACAATAGCATGGAACCACGCGAGCAGGAAATATAGACGAGCACGCTCACTGGGAGCCTAAGAAAATTAAAATGGCAAAACGTGTTTACTAGTTAGTTTACAAAATGTTACGTGACATCCTCAACTTCAACATGAACTTCATCTCGGGATGACACAAGTTTTAATGATGCTTTCACACAAAGAGGTATCTTTTTTTCTCTCTTTGAACTCTCTTTAAATCCCGTGAACTTTCCGTGACTTTTTCCACGACCTTAGGTTTAGCTCTCAGTGTCGAAATTTTTCAAACCTTCCTTGTTTTAGGGTATTTTTTAACTTAACTTAGTTCAAATGCGTGCTGTTTGCAATGCTTAACTACTCGTCTCTACAACTGTATCTAACTTTGTCCTTGCTTTGACATTAGCAGTAACTACATGTAACGTACTAAAAATGACTTTAAAATACCACAACTTTCCAGGCCTGGAAAATTAAATTTTTAAATTTCCAGGTTTTCCACGACACGTGGGAACCCTGGTGCAGTTCCAACTCAAAAGAGGTACTTCCCCTCTGCAAAATTTTGACAGACGAAACTTACCTTACACATCCTTGTAGCTGGCACAGCGCTGAACGTTCTTAACAAGTTGGCTTTGACTCCAGGCGGAGGCTCAAATACAAATACCCGAGACGCTCTCAGCAAGTTCACAGGAACCTGTTGTAACAAAAACAGTATTTTCAATTGAGTGATTTTTAAAAATGTCCCATTTTGTTTTATCTGAAAATGTTTTGTTTTATCTAAAAATGTTCCATTTTTTTTTTGGTTTATCTCATGTCTACCCAAGAGAACTTTTGTTACCCCGTTAACACAATAATCGATACACTTGCCCACAAGTTAAGTCGCAAAACATGAGCGAAGCGGCTTGAAGTTTGTTCATTTTACATGGGACTGATATATGGGGCTTTGATTCATTATGACCGGTGTGGGGGTCTGTATTCTTTGGTAAGCCCTGTAGATAACCTGTGTACAGCTTGTCTGACACAGGCTACTCTGTAGGGGGCTGTGAATTGTTTTGCTGACTACAGAGGGGTAGAGGTTAGGAATATTTCGAAGACATTTCAACGGATTTTGACCTCTACTCACCCCGTTCCCAACCCAGTCAAATTAAATGAAAGCTCCCCAAGTCTACAAAATCAAGAGTATACCTTTGGATTGATTTCCATGGTCATAAACAACCTGAAGGCGGCGTGTGGGTTCAAGGTGTGCAATTTCTTTTCCAGAGTTACCAGCCACTGAGGCGCCAGGTGGACATTCTTCAGCAAAACCCATCTAAAGTAAAGAAGAACTAAATATTAAGCCCCAATATCCACATACAAATTCTCCAAACTGATCTCTATATGTTTCCTTTAAGTATGAGTTGAGAGAATTTGATAAAAGATCAAAGCATTTCTCATTTGGCGGTCATTTTATAAATTCCCATAACCTTTCCTCTTGATTGTCTATTGATATTGTAAGGAGAAAATTGATGTTAGTCACTATTGGAACTTAAAGGGTTAAGTCTACTCAGGGTCGGAGAAAGAACGGGAGTAACATGTGAATAGGCAAAGCAGTACTTTTCTTGGTACTGTTCATCATGCCCTAAAATGTTGGAGGTTCTAACTTTTGATTTTGTGAATGAATTCCAAAAGCGTGACCATTCAAATGAAAGCTACTGAGCAGCGCTTTCCTGTGGTACTGTTTATTATGCTGTACAAGGTGGTTCAAACTTTTGAGTTTGTGCACGAAATCTTTTAAGAGTGACAAGTCAAATGAAAGCTACAGAGCAGTGCTTTTGCTGCCGTGCTGCCCTTCTACAAACTGAATACGATTCTTACACTAACACTTACCTGCCAGATTTAGTGGCAGAGTTGATGGCTTTATCAGCAAGACTGAATCCTTCGGCAGAACCTGTCAAAACCAAACCAAGGAAACGTTTAACGCAGTGAAGTGGATAAGCATACGGCAGGCAAGTGATCAAACGTCACCAAAATACACAAGAGAGTTAACAGCCAAAGCACAGGGTAGGCAAGTGGCCACAGGTCACCAAAATACTCAGGAGAGTTAAAGCCAAAGCACAGGATAGGCAAGTGGCCACAGGTTACCAAGATACACAGGACAGCGAACAGCGAAAATATACATTCCTAAGCACTACAAAGACTCAAATGTTATAGGTCAAGATTTTAGGGAAGTTCCATTTCTTACCAATAGCAATGGAAGTGCATTGCTTGTTTTGTTCTGCTGCCAGATCATCCACCCAACCACTGGCATCATAACCTGTCACAGAGCACATCAGTAGAGGAGTATTGGCCTTCACCTGTTGAATTCAAACAGAGCGTGGTTACCTATGTACTGCATCTTCCATTAACCCCTCACTCCTAGACAATGTGATGGTAAGACTGTGACTCTAACTTTTAAATCCTTGGAGTAAACCCAATAGTGTTACCATTCAAATGAAACCTATTTGACAGAACTGTTCTATAATAGTATTTATTTTTTACGATTTGTGTGAATTTCTTTTCTTTGGCTACCAGTAAAGGGTTAAATGACCTGCCTAAAGATAATTCGCCTGTAATGCTGTAAGTGACACAGAAAGGCATTTCAACCAGCAGAAATCAAACAACTTTGGTACTTCGCCAGGGAGAATTTGTTGTTGTCAAATGCGGCTTGGTAACACATGCCCTTGAAATTTTCTAAAACGCGCACATTTTGTTTATATACATTGTAGGGTGGCTCTACGTGGCAAAGGATGCTTTAGTGCATATCCACTTAGTTAACTCCACTAAGGGACAGCAAATTTCTCCATAATCTCCACAAAAAAAATTAAGAACGATAAGATCGATATGAAAACGACCTACTAATAAGAAATAATTTCTTGCAAACAGTTGGTTTGGCATATTTTAACATCTTCCAAGCGAACCAACTATGAACTTACTTTGAATTTAAAATCGAAAACGCCCCACATAGGCAAGCAACAGTGCAACAGGCCCCTTGAGGTCGTTAGTCAAATACAGACCAAGCACGCAATAATACGGACTCTTAAGCCTTACAGTGAACTTAATAAACAAACAAACAAAGAAACATAAACAAATAAAAGGCAAACAAACAAACCTCATGCTCCACTACGGAAGCTAGGTCCAGTCCTTGCTCGGCATCATGCATGAAGTTTTCACCAAGAATCCTTCCCACGACCCTATGTCCCATCGCCATTATACGGTCAGGGCGCAAGGCCTGGATCACAAGCAGCTCATGGATAATTTGGCCAATGTTTGCTTCAAAGAAAAAAGTATATGAATCCTCTCAGCTAATGAAGTCGCTTACGGAGATATGTAATCCAATTCTGACTTAATAATAATCTTTTTTTTTGCGGAAACTGTTGTCGATACGGGTCTCCGTAGTCTTGTATTACATAACTTGGTGCGCTAAAAAATCTTCCCACTGAAATGACCTCTCTTCAGCTGTTAAGGCCACTTCTCATAAGCAACTATCATCAAAATTGCAGAACTCGAAAAACCTTGAATTCCACCTTGTACTTTGGACAAACAGCTTTCACATTTTGACTGCCCTGGGCCATTGCTTGCTTGTCTCATTAGCCATTAGGCAAGTAAGCTTAAAAAGTTGATTGTCCAGCTAAAAGTCTACCTGACCCAGACAACCAGACGGGCCTTTTTTCAAGCCAAGAACGGTAAAAAACCGCCACCAAGAATCAATTTCTCGCCAAAAAGTTTAGCAGCTGCTACATGAACCATAAGTTTTGAAAGAATTATTCGGATCATCTTTAAAAACGTCTTTCGGTTTTACTACGTTAACAATAATTATTCAACTTACTGAGAGACATTTTAGAATCCCAGCAGGATGGTACGCTACGCTCTGGTTTGCCAGACTCCAACCACTCAAAGAAGTCCGCGCGGTTCAAATTAATATACGTCTGCACCTCCTTAAAAGCTGTGAGTTTGGATAAACGAACCACAGCAGCAGCCTGAAAAAATACAACAGACCCATCGATAAAGCATCGACTGGATCTTCGGCGTTCCGTTGGCATTCCCAAGTAAAGGACTAACTTACTTACAATTCGACAACGTAGCGGTTTTTGTTTCTACAGAAACTGTAATGACAAAAACAAATTTTCACACAACATAAGATGTACTCAGATGAAAATTACATGAAATTAAGCACCAAAAGTTAAATGGAAACTTGCGGTTACCTGGATTAACCCAGAGCATGGTGCCATTAAATTTTCTACAAACGAACGTTTAGAGAAAGCTTGTGATTTATGTAACCCACAACAAAGATTTGCACATGTTTCGCAAAGGAAAAACATTTTTCATACCTGCTGAGGTGTAAATCCATCCATTTTTGGTGGCTTTCCTGACAAAACCGTCTCTCCTCCTCGCAAAAACATCTCAAACTCATCTTCATATTCAGTCTCACTGTAAAAGTCAACATTATTGATTCGACCTATTGACACACCTTAATGTTCCTTAGCTTTAGTTAATACATGGCTAGCTGCGCGCGAGAGAAATGTGGAGCCAATTCTGTGTTCTGATTGTCTATCTAAGCGGGTAGAGATAATCCATCTTGCCCGCTTTTCGAGAGAAGACTTTGTTTAGGCCATATCGGACAATATAATAAACTCTATAGTTAACAAGCTTGTTTGACGACGATGGCTAAATATCAGCCTCGTTCTTTACGTAGTGCCCTTTTGACGCCCCACTTTGGTCATCCTCGGGCACCCAGGGGTAGTCACGGCTGTTCGCCGATTGGGCACTTGCACAATAATACAAAGCATTTTTGTGTGCCCAATCAGGAGCCAGCACTCGCTTGACCGTTTGGAAATGGTGTGATGAGAGTCAGTACCCAGAGGCTCTTCCGCCTGTGCTTGAAACTTTCGTCGCGCCTTTTCTCCCGACCCGACTGACTGCCCTTGGTCTCCGAGGATGTACTTTGGCGAGTCTAAAATCATTTTCATTACACACATAGTAACTCCCTAATTAAACCAGAAGAAATCAATATTACATGCAAGCGGAGGTTTGTACACATCGTGTAACAAACCAAAAGAAAGACTTGTCATGTATTTCTATAGCAGCCCGGTTTACTATTCCAGTCATTAAACCATTTTTCAACTGAAAAAGTGATTGAGGGTGCTTCTTTAATTGTGTTGCAAAAGGTAATGCTATTCCCCTATGATCTGGTAAGAAAATGATACTTTAGTCAGGCGCCGAGCTGATTCTTTGATTTGAAGTATCACACAAGACAGGCGAGAGGTGTCGCCTGAAAGTAAGTTTGGCCCTTTCCCCTCGCGGCTTACTCCGTTGGTCGCTAACAGGTAAGACGTCATAGTTGAGACCATTACAGAATTTTGTTTTCATCCTTTAGAAAAAGAAAAATTCTTCCCACTCTTGGTTTCAATCTCATTGACAACTTAGCGAACTCATTGAGAAAAAAACAGCTAACCCTGTTAGTCCACGGAGGTAAATTCGACAGAGCAACATGGCAAAGGTGATCCTGTCATCATGCAACATACCACGAGCAACTCTGTTGTATACAATCTACAGGAAATAACATGAAAAACATACTCAATTTAATTTAATAGACCTCTTCACGGTTTTTCAACTTTTGACATGGACAAGTGAGGGAAAATCCGTCGACGCCACTGGAAAAAACGCCTTAACATTAGTAAAATTGCCAAATTTGAAAGTGATACGTCCTAAGTGAGCCAAGGTATAGCTCTGCAAAGTTGCGAAAATTTATAGACGTTGATATGGTGGTAGTGGTGGTGGTGAACGTCCGTAAAATTTCGCGACTTTGAGGGGCTATATCTTCGATGGTTGTCAACAAATCATTTTCAAACTTGGCAATTTTACTCATTTTAAAGGCGGTCTTTCTAGTGGTGTCGACGGATTTTGTCTAACTTGCCCATGTCAAAAGTTGAAAAACAAGTGGAAAGGTCTATTGAGTGTTTACTGACAGAAAATACGGACCGCAGCCTGTGCAAGCAACAGTAATATTTCTAATATCAACTCACATATTTCCCGCACTGTTCCCCGTCCTTTCTTATCATACTGACCAGAACGATTCGTGTTTAAATCAAAATATTTGATCTTAAGTGATAACCTCCTTTATTCTCAAGACCTTTTTGTAGCTGTAAAATTATGAGAAGAAATTAGAAACTGACCTTTGTTGGGGTTTAAAAAGCTTAGACGGATTGCTAGAGCAAAGCACGTAAATTACACAGCGTAGCAAAGCTGAAGCTACATGTGAAAGAACGTAACGGTCTCCCGTACCCTACCCCAGAAGGAAGAAAAACCGCCGTGTATCCTCCCTCTGGGGGGTGGGAACGGCAACTCAGAGGTAATGTTTACCTGGAACAAGTCACTGCACAAAACCTTCAACCTCTGCTGGGGATCTTTCATGCTGTTCAGCTTGGGATTCTCATACAACACGCACTGGAAAATGTCCAGGAAAAACTGCAGAGAAAACTGGTACAGGAAATGCACCTAGAAGAAGAAAATCGCTTATTAAGTAACCTACTGATACCTTTAGGGAATTTCTAGGCTAAAATCACCTGAAATATAGGGAATGGAGTATCATTTTTCAGAGATCTGCATTAGGAATTATTAAGCTGGTCAACCCACAGCTTCCTTTTCGGAGGAGGGTCTCATGAACTTAAAAGCACAAGGGGCGGCCGAGTGTTGCAGACTTAATTAAACACAACCTGCAAGTTTATTGAACGGCTTAAATATCGTCCCTCTAGATCTGTTCATTTTTTCCAAAATCGTTGACATTTTCTATTAATTTTCTTCCCACGGTAATAAGGGCTAAAAACTCTGTTGCGTTTTATTTTTTTTAAAAACACTCATGTAATACATTATTTTAAATTACCTTAGTTTATTCTTCACGAATTATCGAGTTTTTTTAGACATTTTACAGAATTCGTCAACAGTTAATTTGGGTGGCCTGTGACTCACAATACACTTCTTATTCATAAGGATGGGGTTTCTGTGACTCACCAAGTTCAGTCCCTCCATAGTGAAGTATATACTACTGCAGTAGTGTGATAGTGCGTTATATTGATCAGACACTGCCTCCACTTCAGCCATAACAGCATCTGTCTCTTCCACTTTACGAGTGATCTCAGCTGCTTCTTGCTTCAGTTTTTCCAGAGTAGCAATGATGCGATCATCGTCCAAGATTCTTCCCTTAGCATCATTCAAGGCTTGGAGCAAAGACTTTTCGAGATGGCGGAGACGAAGGTGGAATTCACCTAGGAATGAAAACGACAAAATCGTAAGAGTCATTAGTGCTTGGGTATCGGCAAAAAATTGTGGTGTTCACACCTTTGGAACCCGAAATTTCCCACGGCAAGATGCCATTTTGAAACGAGAACGTTGCAGGAAATGCGTAACAGTGGATTGTCTCGGAACTAACAGAAAACGCGTGCCAGAAAGGCCCGCGGCTCACTTTTGTGCCCGAATAAAAGGTCTCGACCTTGTACTTAAGCACCATGCACCATGCCCGAATTCTAGCGTGGGTACTTGAATAAAGGGTGTGTTCAAATTAGTGCCCTGCGAGTACCAAACTCGGGCTCTGTGCCCGGGCATTAAAAGTGAACGCTGCCTTTCAAAAACATAGGCACGTTAAACGTGCATGAGCTATTTTGAATGCGTCAGTGTAACCTTACCAAGAGTGATGAATCTACCTCTTTTATCTAAATGTAGATTGGGTTTTTGTGCGAAATTGCGTATTGCAGTACATAAATGAAAACGCGAAACGCTCAGCTGAGTCGATCCTAAAGCTATATATTCACTTTCCTCTGTCTTTCCCTGTTACATCTGGTGCAAGTTCAACAAATAAAGTGAAATAAATTTCTACTCACCAAACGTTGATTAGAAGGATTGGAAAACTCTAAGGTTTCCTCGGAGTTTCTTAAGCCAAAATGTGACTCACCGAATACTGAATAGTTACGAAATACCAGGATTTTTATCATGGTGGTAGATGGTTGCATCATCATAATTCACGAGGTTTTCACGTGCGATTCTACTCAGTGAAACAGTCTTTAACTCCGACAACTTATTTCTTCATGTTTTAAAAGCTATTGCTTCTCAAAAGACAAAAGCCTTTTTTAAGGCATTGGTTACAAAACCAAACAGGTCTTCATACGTCCAAGTTACTATTTATCATTGTGAAAAGCCAATCTGCATGAGATGTACAGTCACACAGCTGGCACGTGAAAGTGTTGGACTTTGCCCCCTTTCGTCGTTCGTACGTGAGGGAATTCGAGTTATCACACAGTAAACTAGTAAACGGAATTATAAAAATAACTCACGCACACAATTTGCGCGTGAAGATGTTGGTCTTTCGCCCTTTTACAATTCGTACGTTAAAAAAAGGCAAATTCTTTACTACAAAATTTTCTCAAACGATTTTAAGAAATCACCTCGGTTTCATTATAACATCTGCAATTAAATTATGTTTCATGCAACGTCAAGGTTGATAACCTAACATTTATTAACATTTGTGAAACAGTCTTTTACTCCGACAACTTATTTCGTCATGTTTTAAAAGCTATTGCTTCTTAAAAGACAAAAGCCTTTTTTGAGGCATTGGTTACTAAACGAAACAGGTCTTCATACGTCCAAGTTACTATTATTATTGTGAAAAGCCAATCTGCATGAAATGTACTGTCACACAGCGGGCACGTGAAAGTGTTGGACTTTGCCCCCTTTCGTGGTTCGTACGTGAGGGAATTCGAGTTATCACACAGTAATCTAGTAAACAGAATTATAAAAATAACTCATGCACACAACTTGCATGTGAAGATGTTGGTCTGTGGCCCTTTCACAATTCGTACGTAAAAAAGAGGCAAATTGTTTTACTACAAAATTTTCTCAAACGATTTTAAGAAATCACCTCGGCTTTATTACAACATCTGTAATTAAATTATGTTTCATGCAACGTCAAGGTTGATAGCCTAACATTTATTAACCTACAAGAAAATTATCAAACTGCCGAAATATATTTCAACTTATATCATGTTACTCCACTCAATACAACAGTATCTAATTATTGTGTCAACTAGCTTCTTCCAATTTTATTCCCTAACGCTACTGTTTCTACTTAAGTTACGCATCTTTACTAAATAGAACGAAAAAGGTCGGTTGATCTTTGTAAGCGAGAGAACAATATTTTTAAAGCTTATTTAAAATATTTCATCTTTTATACTCTACCCAGTTGTAGCAGGTGAAACAGAATTCATACTGACGTGCGTTGTACCGATAGCCGAATTAGGTCAGAAATGCCTCGAAGCAGCATCCACACTTAAATATGAACCCTTAAACAGCTGCTTCACTGTTCACAGCGTTTGAATCATGAAGATATTTTATGTAATGCTTCCAAACACCTGTACCCGTAATAAAAGACGAAAAAATTGTGAAGGATCAAGATGGCGGTCTCAAAGTGCCCTTGTTCGAACTTTACCAATGCCATGTTTAAATAGATGCCAAGATCTCACTGGTTCCTAAGCATCAACTCATAGTACCTTCAACCTTATTGGCTCTTGCAACAAACATCCCAACATACAAAGCCACAAAGATACAAAGTCACAAAGATACAAAGCCACAAAGATACATACGCTCACACCACTGACATATGAGCTATTTTTTCAAAATAGCTCAACAAGGTTCAAAAACAGCCTTTAAAGTACCAGTTACCTTGAAGCTTGAGCAGATCGGATCTCTTCTCGTCCACATCAGGTCTCTCAGCCTTCAACACTTGATTCAGGCACTGACTCTGTAAGCTGCTACGAGTCACCGTGAAGTTAACGAATGTCACGCGACTACACAAATCTGGTGCGAACTCGACCTGTAAGTAGAAAAGCCAATCATGTTAAGAATCTCAAAAGGCGTCCTGGGAACCAAGAAGTATTCTAACATGATCCAATGAATTCAGGGGTACGTTCTACTTCAACAAAAATAAACGGTTTCACATAAATACTTCAAAATTTGAAATTCTATGTAAAGAAAGGAACTGAGTTTGTTTTCCCAAAAGGCGAAAGGCGAAAATGCCTTTCCGGAAAGATCAGTTCTATACAATTCTCTAACCGGAATATCCCGAGTTTTCGATTAATGGTCTGCTTAGGAAAAAAGTCCAATTTCCGAATTTTGTAGGAATTATTCCCAGAAAAGTTCCGTTCCATTCACAATCGTTTCCAAATTTCCGGATATTATGTTTGAATGGAAAGAAACCCAAGATTTCACCTACCGTTGGATCTCTGGTGGAAAGGAAGATGGTAAAAGAAGGTGAGAGATCAATGTCTTGATCTCCTATGGTGATGAGAACACGGCCGCCAGTACGACGCAACTCACGGTTCAACACGGGATTTAGGATTGGATCATAACTTTCAACATCCTGTTGGAAAAAATAATTAACAGAGTGTGAGACCATTTCAGTTGGGTTGGAGAATGCTTATTGATTGGCTACAAAATCGCGTACCACTTTTTGCCACGCTTAGCGCATTCCAATTTTTTGCTTTGAGTTCTGATTGGTTAAAACGCTTTTTTAATGGCTAAAATATCTCGATCGACTTTAGCAACCAATGAAAAGCAAAACGAATAGGAATTGCTCTGTGGACGCTCGCTTTTTTTCCGCGCCTTACGCGGGCTAAATGTTTGCCTCAAGTTCTGATTGGTTAAATAGCGTATCTTTCGTTGCTGCGATTGGTCAGCGAAATTCCTTTGCTTTTCTAACAAGAAAGACAATTTTCACTCAACCAAACACACAACCAAAATATGGCATTTTGAATGATTCAAAAAGAAAATTTCTGATCTCACCTGAACAAGGAGTGGGTTACCAAATCGCAGAGCACTCTCGAGATTCTTGCGGAAAGCATCATCAAGGAAACTAACGAAACGATAGCGAAGTTCGGTTACATTAACCACGAAAACTGTAGGCAATACTGTTAATGTTACAATCAACCTACAATCCTGGTCAAAACGTTTGCGACTTTTCATGTATAGGAAATACAATTCAAGCTAATCCCCCACCCCCTGGACAGTGTTAAGTATTAGAAGTCAGACACCGTTTACATACCTTGCCCAGGTTAAGGAGCTCTATTTTGATCAGGGGGTGGGGTGGGGAAGGAACCATTACAAGGCCTTGTTTAAGAGTTTGTATTGCCGGTAAGTTGCAAACTCAGCACAAAAACAGGTGAAAAAAGAAAAGTGTCCCGGAAACGTTTGGCCAGGATTGTAGATGAGACTGGTTCTTTGCGCAATGATTAACTAGAGCTTGAAATAACATGGCTGATAACTGAGATGAAACTAATGTTTGAAAATACCACGTTAACAACAGAATCTACAATTGTTTTAACCGTACCTTGTTTTGTTGATCTTCTTGCCTTTGTACTCGTTCAATAAGAACTCAGTGGCTTGTCCTGACGGGTCAATGATCAGAGGGTAGCGGTTAAATCTCTTCAGCATGATAGCATTCTCTGTGCATAGATCGTCTGCTGGCAGGGAGTTAGCTTGCCACTGTAGACGTTCATCAGCAGTGGATAAATACTGTGAAGATAAGCACATGGTCAGTCAAATTCCAATATCCTACAAAAATCGTTTTCACTGCTTAGATTATCTATCATAGTTTATAGTCAGTAATAGTGGCATCTTACCAGCTCTGTGCCAACTTAAATCCCTGTACTTATGAACAACAGCGCGCGAGATATCACGAGAAATCACTCGATAACAAACCCATTGTGCATGCTCTCAGCTTCCGCTGAGCAATTATGTGTCTGTAAATCCAATATGGCGGCTCAAGATGGCGCCAGTGACAACGAAACTTTAACCTGCTTGCTCTTTCTTCAAAACCATTGCAAATCAGAACCTCATATTTGGGGATTCTTTTTATTAACGTTTAATCTTTCATATCACGAAAAATGAGGGTAAGTCGTGTTTTTGCGTTTTGCCTTTCGTACCACTTGAACTATCTTTGGTTGACGTAGTATTACAACGTAACGTTCCGTCCTAAGTAGATTTTACTTCATTTCTTTTAATTCCTCTTAGATTTTTCTGTTTGTTTGCTAGCCCCCCTCCATCCAAGACAAGCTTTGAAGCTATCTGTGGGGCAGGCTACGAATGATGTATTGCTAAAATATTTAAAATCCTTGTTCAGCTTCACAAGTCTACTTCCAGTCCTTCCATAGTTTAGTAGCTTTTTAGCATCCTACCTCAACCCTGGCAATATCCGGCCTAAACTGAATGTTTGCTTGTTGTAGATGAGATGCCCAAGAGGTGAATAGATTCTGACGAAGCTGTTGGTCAAAGTAGCCTAGGAAAAAAGATAATTTTGGTTAGCGAACTCTAGACCGATAAAAAAATTAAATGACTATTTGGCTTCGTAATCCAACGAGCACTTTTGTTCTCGAATGTCTTTGAAGGTAGGAGACACGTTGACGTCTATTACCTGCATAAGCGAGGAATGCTGATGACAGAAGCACATCTCCTACGATAGTTCCCATCTGAGTTTGGAAGGCATTGCTTCCTGTTTCCCATCGCTGCCTCTCAACGGACAGACTCCTCAACAACGCCGTGCTGCGACTTACCTAAAATTATGAAGCATTAATAATTATTTTTAGAAGGAAAGGTACAGACGCAAATGAGCAAAGAATACCCACACGGTCACGGTCATGGTCACGGTAAAGGTAACTCGCCCTCTTCATGAATGTAATTAAAATGTTTATCTTGTCTCATTCTTTAATTGTTTGGCGTGAGAAAGCAATCAGCAGTTTGCTCGGTTTAAGAGAGGCATTTAGGAAGTACCGATTAGGTGTGAGTGAGTCGATGAATAGTGAGTAGTATAGTATTTACCAGTTACTTCTGCGCGCTATGCTAATATATAAATGAAAGTCACCTTGGCTTCAACTGCAGCAAGATCGGCCTTGATAGCCTGGGCCTGACTGATTAATGCAGCATATTCCTCCTTGTAACGGGCAATACTCTTCTCTAGTTCAGCAATAACCTGGCTAATTTCATCAGCCTATGATGTAAGGAAAAATTAATAACCAAAAAATTAATAAGGTCAAGGTAAAAAGTTAAGTCTAACATGGAACATCGACAAATGACCATCCCGACAATAACTTAACAACCACTGTGCCAGGTCCCAGTTGTTTAAAAGGTGATTAACACTATCCACTGGATAAATCTCTATGCAGTCGATAACACAATTGGTTTCCTTGATACTTATCCGGTGGATAGCGCTATGGCTTTAAGGCTGGTTTCCCCGCAGCCTCGTTCCTAGTCCTCCTCGGCGATTTCAGATGTAACGTGACGTCATCTATCAAGCTTGTCGGGAGAATTCGCCGAGGACTATTGCGCTCAGTTCCAAGCCTCCTCTTGTCACTCGGATAGCGCTAACTGACCTGGGGACGAGGCTGCTGGTTTCCATATTACCGCCCGCTTCACGTCGACCATCCCAAAAACTCTTGAAAAGATCGAGGCGGACGGTTACAAAGTTGACCTTCGTTTACTCACCTTGATTCGGCTGGCCTGGGCCTCGATCTCTAGGCTTTTAAGTTCATTTCTCAGTGGATCTACCTTTGTGAGCATGTCTGCATAGCTGATCTGCAAACAGTAGTGTTTCGCTGCATAAGGTATACGTATATGTATAACAATCGGGAATGAAAACTTTAATAGGGTGCTTAACAGAGCGTGCCCATTGCACTGGAACCTCTTCGATCGTACTTTCCTGTGGTTTTGTTTACTGTACAATGTCATTTTTAAGTCTGACGAAAATGTATGACAATTGAAATCGACGCTACTAAGCAGTATTGTCACACTATACGTGCTTTAATGTTTTATTCTGAGGATGAAATCATTCCATTCAAATGAGAGCTACTAAGCGGTAGTTCATTTAGTACTGTTTATTATACTGTACAAGTTGGTTAAAACGTTTTAGCTCTATTGATGACCCCTCAACTAAAAGAGTGGCCATATAAATGAAAGCTACTAGGCAGTACTTTTTTGTGGTACTGTTTATTATGCTGTACAAGGTGGTTCTATTTTTGACTCTGTAGATGAACTCCTTAAGTGAGACCACTGAGATAAAAGCTACTGAGTATTACTATCCTGTGATATTGCATATAGTGTTCTACAAGGTAACTCAGAGGTTTATGACAGCTTACGATTCAAGTGAATTTTCACCATACCTGTGCTATGGCCCACTTAACAAGAGGTCCACAAGCCACACTGGCACGATTCACTTTCTCAAAGTTGTAATCAGGATTGCTAAGATACTTGCTCAGCATGATCTTACGGATGTCCTCCCTACATTAGATAGATATAGAATACAATTAAATCTGTGATTGTGCGAGTTTACAACAGATGTCCGTATTTGAGACGTGGGGATTGGGCGGTACGTCTTTTTGCATCGTTAGGACCAAAACCGGACCATAACAGAGCGTTTTACGAACAAGGAGTTGACTGCAAGAGGAGGTTCGACTCTTCAAATAGGATGCTACAGGGCTCTCACTTCTAAGATTTCAAGTTGCAGGGTATATGATATTAGTGGGCGGGA
The DNA here is from genome assembly GCA_964035705.1 of Porites rus. Lineage (NCBI taxonomy): Eukaryota > Metazoa > Cnidaria > Anthozoa > Scleractinia > Poritidae > Porites > Porites rus. The sequence goes on along the minus strand of OZ038003.1, from coordinate 4,654,131 downwards.
AGTAAACAAACAGGAATTGCGGTTGGTTTTATTTTCCTCTTGTTTCATATGGAAGTAGCCAGGGGATATACTCATAGTAGCTGGGAAATCCCCGGCCCCCCTTCCTTATCAGGGAGTTTAAAACACCACGACGGCGACAGCAGCGAAAACGTCGCTTAAAAAGTGACTTCGCGTTCTTTGAAACTTCGTTGCGATTATCCCCACTCGTCACCTTGTCCAATGTAGGCAAACTTTCCTGGAGTTGAATTCTTAAGAAGGAAATTAAGTTTAGGGAGAGAAAGAGAAATTTGTCATCGTATGTTCACGTTGTCGATGAAACGTGAAATATGGCAATCCAGGTCGTAATCGTGTAGTGATGGCAAAGAAATGTACAAAAAGCGCGGTGCACGTGCGGAGTTGTCGTTTTGCTAATCTAAACCTATTGCTTTTTTGACGTTCTCGTTGCCGTCGGCGTCACCATAGTGACATCTTAACCTCCCTATTGATAGACCGGATGCTAACAGAGGTGAAATAGTAAAAGGTAAGCAAAGTTGTTCTACATACGAAATGTCCTCTGTGGAAAAGTTCACAACTGTGGAGATAAAGTTGTCCTTGATGATAACACCTCTGATGGTTCTCCAATCTGCTGCTTGTTCTCCAAGCAACAAACAGATGGATTCCAAGGCTAGTTTCACAGCAGGGGGTGGATTACCCATAGAACGGACTTCAACGAGATGTTGCTTCTTGATAGACTTCACAGCTAAAATAAAATGTAATGGGAATTACACTAGGGTCGGAATGTGGCCTGAAGAAGTAATTCAGGCTCCACTAAGAGACAAATTTATCCTTTAAGCCCCGATATTGACCCATATCCAATTTCTCCCAACCATAATACTGCCAGATCAAACAGACAGGTCATGAGAATTAACGAAATGATCACCAAAGATAAAATGTTGTGATGTTAGAACAAATTCTCTCCAGCAGTACCATGAGGAATGTATGAAGAACAGTGTGGAGAAGATGCATGTTGATGTTGCGGCTTAAAGGGTTAAGAAAAATTGTTTCTCCTCTTGTAGCTCTCCCAAAGGAGGTTGGCTGTCCATTCCTCTGGCATCAAATGCCAACGAAGCATCAGGGACCCTCAAATTCATATTCCGAAAGGAAGGAAGGAAGGAAGGAGTCATGGATAAGAGGACCACAGACATGTCCTCTTTACAATATATCTTGAAACGCTTAACAGCAGAGCTCGGACGTCAGCTTACAAAGGCGCCACTGGCAGCCGCTTTTAGTCCATTTATGAGCTTACTGTACCCACCCAACCCATGAAGTGAATGACGTATGAAGGTTGGCCACACTACCGGGGTCTCGCCCCCTTGTCCTTTCCAACAGTGGTGTGGGTTCTTTTACATCCCACAAGAACCAGATAAGTGTAAGTGCTGTGAGACGGGACTCGTCTTTATCCGAGAAAAATAGGAAGTACAACCGTTTCTAGATGTCATTACAAAGGCAGCACTTTCTTTTCAGTTATTTAAAGACCCTGAGACATTTAGGAGTATATAAGGTGTATATGGGTGTATATGGGTATATAAAAGGTGTATGTAAGGTGTATATAAGATTACATAAGATGTATATGGGTGCACATAACGTGTATGTAAGTGTATATAAGGAGTATATGGGTGTGTATAAGGTGTATGTGGGTATATATAAAGTGTATATAACGTGTATATAGGTTTTTATAAGGAGTATAAAAGGTGTATATGGGTATATATAAGGTGTATGTAAGGTGTATGTAAGGTTTATATAAGGTGTATGGGGGTTCGAACCCGAGACCTCCTGCTCAGCAGACCGGCGCTCTCCCAACTGTGTTAATCAAGCAGCAGTTACCACAAGGGTAAATCCAATCCATTGCCTTTTACGTTTCACAAGGCACCTCAATAAGCACTAACTGGGAAATTCGTAGCGTTTGTCTTCACGTACCTTTCCAACGGAGTCAGTGTAATACAATCTTCCTCACACTGCTATTAACTTAATTTAGTATCAAGAATAACAATATGCTAAAAGGTGTGAAGAGAGAAATGAGAATTTTAACTACGATACTGGGGATAGGTGGCTTACCCATCTTAGCATCCTGTACAGCAGGTTCTACTTTGGCGAGTTCAGCCATCACACTTGTCTGCTTTTCCTTGATCTCTTTGGTTTGTTTCTGAAAGTAATTTAAAAAATACATATCATGAAACGCGGTGAATTTCAAGGAAAGCAGTCTATGTCAGCCATTTTGCGGCTGCGTTGAAGTGTTGCACCTTAAAGTGGTAGGAAGGTTTGTGTGCCTTGATGACCCTGGACGCTAAAGGTTCTTTCATTGGTGAGCGCGAAGATGCGCGCGCAAGAAACAAAACAGTCCCATAATGCAATTCCACAAAAGAGTAACCGAGTCTCATGCTCAAGCTTTGAACTGCATTTTAAGTGAAGTTAACAAGAAATATCCAGTTCCAGTGTTGTCTTTTGCTTGACCATATACAACTATTCGTGAGGGTCGTGAGGGTCATGTAGCAGCTGCTCGGAAGAGAAGTCACCAATGGTGCCTAACCCTGACCCCAAATAATACTGAAACAATTGAAAGAATGACATGTCATTGTTTTCTGCGACCAATCAGGAGAGACCTCACGAGCAGCTCCTACACAACTGTCGTCTAGGGTCTGTGGGGTCTCCGCTGATGGCTCCGTTGAGGTCTTCATACAACTGCTCAACACCTTAATCGAATATTTTGTTCCGTACCTCTATTGTTGCCTGAATTTCAATGGATGTGACCTTTTTCTTCTCTGCCTCTTGCTGGTCCTTAACCTGCATGACAATAACAAGATTGGAATTCTCAGAAATCAAAGCTTGACAAGCCGACTTGCCTCAAATGACTGGCAATAAAAGTCTACTCCCAACAGCCTTAGTGAATTTTTTGTATGAAACAACAACACAGATAACTTGAAACCAGAAACTTATTTAACGTCTTAAGAGACAACGAATTTTCTTCTCACCATCTGTTTGAGTTTTTGATTGGCTAAGGCATTCTTGGCCTCCAGTTCTTGACTCTTAAGTGACAAACTCTTCTGTAGCTCTTCCACCTATAAATAAAAAGGCAAAAAAATGAGTAAAAAGGCAAAAAAAGCGTAATAAAGCGTGTTAAAGCGGCATAGCTCTGTGTCTCTACACAAATAACAACTTGAGAAGGCTGTAAGTCACTGAAAGTTTCTCACACACCCTAATTTTCTAACAACATTTATTCTTCACCTGATCCACGGTCTCGTGGATTTTCTGTAGACCAACATTCAAGTGAAGCTGCTGCTCTTCAAGGTCCGATCTCTTCTCATTGAAAAGTTTGACCTAAAACACAAAAAACAGAAATATCACGGATTGATAGATAATCCATAAAATCATTTTATAGTCTAAAAATTTGCACCAAGTCATGGCGGTGATCTACGAAGCCGTCAAACGTGGCCAACATGTTGGGACATGGTCCTTCGCGTTGGATGAAGTTCAGTCTTAACGCATTCAATCAAACTGGGCTTTACGTTCTTTGGGTGGATTCATTTACAGCATATCTGTTTAGCCGTCGCACTACATCTTTTCCTGGTCACTAACAGAAAATACACTTACGCGTAGTAATCAGTTTTATTACCGTGATATTTATCTCCACGTAAAAATGCTTACCGGATTTGCTAAGACTAAAATGAATGCGGATTTGTTAAAATGAATGTATTTCCAACGTACTAGAACTGATAACTACATTATGGAAAGTATATATTTTTCTGGCAATGACTAACAAATAGTGTAAAATTCACCAGGCATACTTACATAGTGGTTAATAAAGTCCAGGTAGTGTCGGGGTGTGATAGCCATCACTCGACCTCCTCGTTTGGCTAAGCGCTCATTGGCCTGGTGTAGCGTTTGATGAACGTACACAAATGCGTTTATGACAGCCTCTCTGTGAGTGGGTGACATTGGAAGGTCTTCATACACTTTGGGTAAGTAGTCCGGAGGAGTGTACTGTGTAAAAAGCAGAAACAGAATACCACACATTTGTCATCAAACCAGATAGAACACAACCCTATACGTATCCAAAAAGACGGCTAAGAAAACCTTTGATTTCAATGTGGGAGGTAGAGGGTTCGATCCCCGGGACTGGACCAATACTCTGAGGGCTCTACAATAACTGAACAATAAAGGTACTTCCTTCGCGAGGCTCTGATGACCACAAAAAATGGAGGTCGGGTCTCTAGTAGAAGATGTAAAATTGTGTCCTCATTTAGTACCTTCGTTTTCAGATAAAGCGCTTTTTTTAATAACAAACAACAACAACATCAACAACTCTGCACACGCATCAAACTTTTGGCTTCATTTCTGTACCGTCAATGTACGAGTAAGACGTAAAATTTTCCACTGTCCCATTCGTCCCTGAACCGCCCGTAACCGCCCGTGCGGATCCACGTCCCTTCAACCGCCTGTGACGTCACCAGTTTTAACGATCGCGGACTCCATGATCGCGACTACCGTTTTTAATGACGGTTTCATTGGATGTTTATCTTTGTTCTTCGGAAAATCTTGTACTTACGTTGGATTTTTCCAAGTCAATCTTGCTGGTGAACTCCTTGCCAACTTGATACAGCGCACCAGTGGACCAATCGCCAAACCAATTGAGAACACATCTGAAACGACAAGAATTTTCAATGGCGGTCTGAAGATAAATCAGCGAAAATGGCTTCTCACCATGGATGGAAAAGAATGGTGATGGATGTATGCACGACATGGGGGTATAGATATTAAGTTAGCTTAATCAACTCAAAATTATAGTGTTCGTCAGGTCAGCGCGTACCTGTTAAACAGAGCAGGAGACGTCGCTGCACGACTCTTTAGTCCTTCCGATGATGGATTCATGGTGAAAACAACATGCAGGTTGTTCATGACCTGAGAAAATGAGAAAGAACGTGCTGCTATGACATCTAACCTTTAAAAATATGCTGGGCAAGTTTAACCATCTTCTTCAAATTGCGGGACGCAAATCAGTAGGTTATTTACAAGTATGGCCGAGGCGTTAAATACGGGAATACTGAAAGAGAAGTCCACCCAGGGACCAGGGACCAGGGATCAGGGCTGGACTCGGACCTGGGTGCTAGGGTGGGACTCGGACCTGAGGCACAAGGAGTCGGGGAGGGACTATGACCATGGTGTCAGTTGTTCAGGGCGGGAATTGGACCAGGGGCTCAGGAAGTCGCGGCGGGACTCGGACCCAACCCTACGGGTTGCGAGTCCAACGTACGGTCTTCTCGACAGCCTGCGAGAAAGCCCACTATTTGGGGGATATCGTGATAACTCGCGCGAAAGGAGACGCGAGCACGAGGCGGGGAAAGCCCCTCCCTCGTGCAATCTCGCGTGACATGGGAACGAGATAAAGAGCTTGCGCGCAAGCTACCTCCTGTATGAACTAACCTGCTGTGTAAACCATTTGTACAGCTCCTCACTGCTATCCAACATTAGGCCCTCTCTTTGTGATCCTTCTTTGCACTGTGTCATTAGTGTGGTGTACTCGTCGCCTTCAAACAATCCAGGAACCTACATTACAGACAACAATATAAGAATATTGGAAAATCAATGCTTATTGAATTATTATTCATATGCTCAAGGACGCTTATTAAGCCTTAAAAGATGGTTCTACCTTATTAACTTATAGATGAAAGTGTGCCCATTTAAATGAGAGCTACTGAGAGGTACTTACTCTAGATATAATTATTTTTGAACAGAGAACCCATTCCAAGGGGCATTGTGTACAGTCGTCTTTACATTGAAACCTACCCTACCATATATTTCAATCCATAATTTTTTTTTTACCTCTCCATTTGCCAAAAGAGTGTTCATTCTTTCCAGGAAGCTTGACTCCAAAATGTTGGACTCATCCAAAATGAAGACAATCTTCTCGTTCTTACAACCTGCCCGTCTGAGCACCGCTCGCAAATCTTCATCAAAATCTGCAGCCAAGTATTTGCGGTGAATCTAGTAATGTGAAATACAAAGATATCAGACCTCGACAACGTACTCACCATTTAACTGTCTGAGCAAACAATAAGTTTTAACAAGGGCAAACAGCACGCCAAAAAGGTTCATAATTATTCTCATAGCTTATTCTGACTTAAGTAGCACGCAGCATCTACAAGTTTAATTACAACAACCAACCCCGCACACCCTACTCGGATTATACGACCCCCGAAAGAGTTACCTAGAGCAGTATGACACTGGTATACCATTAAAAAACTATATGGAGAGACAGTTCCTTATGCAAGGAAACAACTCTTTAGCACAGCCAAGACCAGACTCCACCCCGCTAGATCCAGTTTCTGACTCGTTAAGCACGAGACCACCACACCTTCACAGTTTTTTAAAACAAATTACCTTTTACAAAATTGCACAAACCTTGACTTGGAAAACGCTTAAACCATTCATCCAAGCCACAAATCTAGACAGTGTGGTTTTTCCAGCTCCACTCACACCAATCAACAGCAAGTGGCCCTGAGGATTAAAACGTTGCACATAACTTCATAGAACACTGACAAAAGTTGCATATATGAAACCCTACTCCACTACCAACAAGAGATACGAAAGCTGTCAGTAAGCATCTACTAGTATTCTCCTTTATGGCATATATGCTGTAGGATTGTTAGTCTCAAGTTAGTTCCAACTTTTTTTGGCACTGTCTGTCGAAAATCTCTCTAAGTGGTATTCAACAACAGCAAAAATACTACCTCAAAGTTCCCAGAACTCATTGTCTCAAAAATTCCAATTTTTAACTGACCTGTGGCTGTCTAAAGATTCTGTCGATCCTCAGAACATGGTCAAGCACTTCATTGAACAACACCAAGGGTACATCCAACTCCTCTTCATAAAATACCTTTGAAAAGCAAAAGGGCAAGTATTGAAATTAAACAAATGTACTTCTCATCTCATGATCAGCGGTATTTGTAGTTAAGTGTTAGGAGGATAGTCTGCTAACACCGGATGGAACTGTAATGTATATAAAATTCTCTTCATTGGATAAACACAAACACAATCATCCAAAGAATCCCCTTCAATTTTGGCAAGTCAATTTGGAAAATGCACTCAACTTCCAGGTGCAGATTACAACGCTAGGTTCCTTGTGTAAGCTTGAGGACTCTACAAGCGTCACGTTCAGATTTTCCATATGGGTTAGCATTGCTTTTCTTAAGTATGAAACTCCGCTTGAAGCTGCACCTACAAATTATAATTACCATCCTTATCATATCATCCATATCATAGTTCATACCTTCAGTCTAGCTTTCACGAAATCTCTCAGCTCCTCCTGATCAACTGGAATATAATCCTTTGACAGCCAGTTGCTGTAAAGGATTGGTCGCTTTAGAGCTGTATTGCTGTCAACATTGGGAAAATGTTTCAACGCGACCATGCTGATGTTTTCATCTGTCCATTTGCGCTCCTCGTCTTCTACCAACCTGGTAAAAGACAATGAACAAAAAACAAAGTCATCAAAAATTCACTAAGACTTTACTTTATCCCCCACCCCCTGGTTGGTTATGCAATTTTACAGGACTTCTCGTATCTGTTGGGCGCGAAATTCACCGAAAAAAATTTCGTTAACGTCATGACAACTTGACAAATGGTAGATTGAGGGTTTCACAATGACGTAATCTGGAAGCTCTAAGAAGACGCCCCAATTTGTTTTTTCCCGCGTGAATTTATAGTATGATTTAAATCCATTCAGACGAAAACGAGTCGACCTCGCGACTTTATCGCTCGTTTTGTCGTGACCTCCTTGAAGCTCGCTCGCTTTTCCTCATTAAAGGTCGCTTCAAGAAATTATAAGAGGTCCACTTGTAGAAGTCTAGAATTCATTATACTTGAAAAAGAATCACGTCAATAGAATTTAGTAACGTCCACGAAAAATACGAACTACAATAGGCGACAAAATTTTTGAAACATTGCACTTAAATAGGTTAACTTCAGAGAACAAAAGAATCCACACCCTTCCCCTCTCCCCTCCATTCAAAGTTGGGGTGTTTGATGTTTTCTACAGGTAGCTTGAACAGCGGCACAACATTTCATGAAGGGGATAAGGGAAAAAAACTTTTTTTTCCCCTTTTAAAGTTGGTAAAACATCAAAAAGCCCTTTTCGGGCAAAAAGCCTCAACTAATTTTGTCGCCGATCGTAGCTACAGCTAAATGAGACGTTAAGAACTTGCTCTCAGCCTTAAGAAATAGTATATCCAATTTAAGCTAAAATCTATGACCTATCCTGTACAGTGTGACTTAAATCTCACCGATCCTGGAAAAGTCGCAGTGCCTCGTGTGCCCACAAACGAACGAGGCCCTCGATTGAAAGAGTCTCCAACGGTTTCAGTGCTTCGCAGATGCCTCGAACCCATCGAGTCATCTCACGAGGACTGTAGATGTAATGGGGCTGCATGTCTTGAGTGAAACGTTCCTAAAAAAATTGACGACGCGTTTTAATCCTGTGATCTAATATATTAACCCCTTCCCTGCCAAATGTGGCCAAAGGCAAAATTCGATAGTAAATCCCAAATTTCGTTTTGTACAATTTTGAAAAACAAGTAGCACGATGTGAAAGTACAGATTGAGAGGTTTCAGTTGAATGGTCACATCAAAGGATTTCGTCCACAGACTCAAAAGTTAAAGCTACCTTACAAAACTCCATTATTCACTCTGGCAGTGAAAGGGTTAACCAGGACTCACAGTGTTCCGTCCAATATCCAAACACCGAAGAGTTTAAGGTATTTGAATCTCGAAAAGAAGACTGTGTCATGTTTGATGTAGTTTCTAAAATGATAAATAATTTAAATCTTCATTTCGCGAATTGTTACGGTAGTTCGTATCTTCGTTGCTCTGATGATTTCCTTTATTGTCTTCCAAGTCACCGATTCAGTTTGGCTTATTATTAAAAGATAGAGATTTAACTGACATTACTGCAGTCATTACCCTAGTTGCAAACAAGAATCCGCTTAAAAAAGCTTTCGTTGTTTCATAAGAAAACAATTCAACTTCCGCAGGATTGGCTTGGTACACCAACATGATAGCCGTTTCATTACTTTCTGTACATTAATATAACCGATGTGACCTTGTGAAAAATTGCTCTAAAGACTCCTTGTTACCTGGGACATGGAGTAGAACTCCACCATTGCATCAGTTAGAGGTTGTGCATAGCTTCTAAGCGGTGGAACAATTCTTAGCATGGCACGATTGAATGTGCCATAGATCTGAGTCAGCGAGGTGGGGCCAGGATAGTCAACATAAATGACAGGTACATGACGTAGGAATCTGACAATAAAAAGACAGTTTACTGTTAAGGGGATAGGTAAACTGTTGCACTTCAAATGGAAAGCATTAAACAGTAGGTGAAGGAAATTCAAGTAAGAAATGAAAATGACCAAAAATCGATGGGACCATTGTTGAAATTTGAGTTTACCTCTCGACATCGAACAGACAGTAGTTCAGGAAAATTTGCAGTAAAATGGGAGAATGCCAGGGATTTGAGATTTTCGGGTCGCCAGGGTTCACAAGGATAACTGTAAAAGAAATCTGCTCACTGCAAATTCATGGGATCTGTTTAAGCACCTAAGTGAAGATTTAATGTTATCAAAGAACGATTTAACCCTACTCTGGCACTCACTTTCAATTCGTGCTCCACATAAGGCCTTAAAAGTTACACCATTTGGCCCTCAATAAGTGTAAAGCTTAAGACTAACGAAGATTTGAGCTTCAAACAAATCATTCAATTTAGGAGGTGAATAGGTACTTCTACTTTTCCCGTTTCGCTCATTTTACTTTAAACACCTACAACACCCACCCAGAAACGGACCAAGACGAAAAATTCTCATCGAGGCAACTTCAAAATTTTTTAAAATTTAAATATATTTCCGTATAAGTCATATATCTTTTTCGAAAGGCACACGCAAGGATCCTCAAACTATGTCCGACCACCCATGTGGGTGGAAACTTGACAAAAGCCAACCTGTGTGAGAGAGGTTTCCTTCCAGGGTCAGTGGGTGGATTGCAGGCTCCAACAAACTGTATTCTCTCCATGGTGACCCAGGCTTGATCTGTGGTGCGGTAAAACCCGCCATGCTCAACAATTTGCCTCAAGAAGGAGATCACACGCTGTGTACCTACAGAAAGAACACAACGTCACTCATTCTAATATCGATAACATGAAATAGTATCGTTGTGTATCCTGTTATGGTATGCTTGCTATTGTATGCAATAGCATAAACTCCCTACAAAATGAACTTCTGGTTGATTTTCCTGTTTGCCCCGAATTATCTAGGGTCAAGGACTATCTCCACGTTGAGACCGCGAAAGTCGAAGGTCGAGCGTGAGCGATGGTTGAAGAATAGACTTTTTTTACCGATACGGCGGCCATATTGAATTAATTCGATTTAAGGAGTATTATAGGAAGCCCAGGGGGCATGAGCACATTTCGTTTGTATTTTCGACCGCTTTTCGGGACATTTTTTCGTAAAGTTTTCTTAGAATAAGATTGTAATGGGGAAAAAGATCCTTGTGCCGTGTTTGGATGTAATAATGATCGCCTTTTTCCCGAGAAATATACAGTGAAAAACCATAATTCTAATACTAAACTAGAAAAAGGCGATCATTATTACATCCAAACACAGCACAAAGATCTTTTTTTTCCCATTACCATCTTATTCTAAGAAAACTTTAAGAAAAAATGCCCCGGAAAGCGCCGGAAAATACAAAAGAAATGTGCTCATTCCCCCTGGGCATCCCATAATACTCCTTAAATTGAATTAATTCAATATGGCCGCCGTATCGGTTAAAAAGTCTATTGGGGCAAGTACACATTCACCTCTTGCGTTTTGCTCGCAGGTTTGATCCTGGACCTCTTTATGCAGCAATTCTTTACTCCCGTCGACTGATCACGACTCAGAATCAAAGGTAATTCATTGTTCCGTTCGTTTGAACTCTCTCACAAGCAACTTACCCAGCTGGGTACCCAGTTATGTACTGCATTGGCTTAGAAAGGTTTTAACAGACCATTCTTTTTTGATTTGGTGAATTTAGCCTACGAGCAAGCTCTTCATTTCGAGTGGAAAGAGGAGGGAGCCGCGAGAGAACGCGAACTGCGAGGGGTGCCTCTCGCGCGTGACTTCTCGCGATATCCACAACGTAGAGAGTGTGCTCACAGACTATGACGTATTTACCATAATGGTCCATGTCTGGAAGATTGATCTTTTTTGTCTTGGTGAATTTAACCTGCAAGTAAGCTCTTCATTTCGAGTGAAAAACAAAGGGAGCTGTGAGAGAACGCGCGATCAGCTGAAACGCGAGTGGTGCCTCTCGCGCGTGACGTCTCGCGATATCCACCACGTGGAGAGTGTGCTCACAGACCATGACGTAATATATCAAGCATGAGACGCAGTGTTTTATCACCAGATAAAACACTCAGAAGAGAGTTGAAAATACGACCAGTAGCAGAGTATTTTTGACGAACTTCGAGGTGGTTCATCTGGTGATGAAACATTGTGTCGAATGCTTGATATTACTTCTCAAACAAAATGATTTTAGACAGAGAAATTAAGGATGCAAAAATGAGCAGTTTTTCATCTGATTTTTAAACACTCATAAAACATTAACTACCTTTGTATTTTCTTTTTAAATTATTTATGAGTTTGAGAAGTATTTACCATAATGATCCATGTCTGGAAGATTGATCTCATCACAGAACAACACCATCCATTTGCCAAGCTGCACTGGGGCCAAAACGATTCCATTTGGAGTTCGTCTGTACTCGCAGTAATGGTCAAACGTTTTCAACAGCAGCTCAGGAGAGGTTGCACTAGAGAAGTTCAAACCGACAACCTGTAAAGAGAAGGGTTTCAAGAAGGTCAAAACCTACGTGAAACCTGCCATGAGAGGATGGCACAATGTCACGTGCGGGTATACTAACCATGACATTAGTCAATCACTGTAAAAATAGTTTCCCAAGGTAAACATCTCCTAGTCTCCTTACAAAGCGTACCACTTCTCCCGAGAGAAAATCCTAAACCTTATCGAATAACTTAGAAAATTTTCTTAAACGTTTGTCTGAAAAGAAGTGCCCTTACAACCGTCCAAACTTGCGCCTTGTACGTTTACTCCCTGTACCTTGCAAGCTGAACTTTTTGTTAAGTAGCAATGTTCTTTGGGTCATATACTGAATTGTCTTTGAACGAAGCCAAATAAAGCTAAACTGATCTCTTCCACCTTTGAAATAGGCCATTTCCGAGTTTCCCCGGGCCTCTGTATCAAAACGAGGTTAAGTGCTCAGCCTTTGATATGGAAATGTTTTTCTATTGTCATGCAAACAAAACTCATTTTCACAACACAGGTTGTACACTTGGCCTCATTTTGAAAGTGAGGGTTTTTGGAACTCGGACATGGCCTATTACATACCTCCATATCAGGCAAAGCTCTCAATGCGCTAAAGAGTGTCATAGTCTTGCCGCTGCCTGGTGGGCCGCAAAGAACCATGGGCTTATGTTCAGCCAGCCACGTGTACAAGAGTGCTTCATGCCGCACTGTGTCTACTGTTGGAACGACAACATCAGGTGCTGCGACTTTGTGAGTCTCCACTTCAATTTGAGGCACCTTGGATTGCCATAGCACCCATTCACCTTGAATAGTGACCTGGAAACCAAAGATAAATCTGTTAACATCCACAACATTGTGTGCGTCGCTCAAAAACGCCTTCGTTTAAGCTCCGTAATATGTCAAACCGAAGGAAGTTGACGCTTAGCGTTCTATTTTCAACGAAATCGAAAGTGTTTGCTGTTGTTATGAGCGCTCAGTAAGAGTGCTTGATCTAACTCCTTTCAGGTTTGTGTTGAATTAGTGAGTCTAAGATATCGTCTTCGCGTGAACAGAAATACAAACTAAACTCTTATTTAAGCATCACCAACCTCGGCCTTCCAGAAAGATTGGAATTCTGAATTTTGGCGTTGCCAAAGATTGGAATTCTAAATTTTGGCTTTTCCAAACATAAGAAATCTGGATTTTCCGTTTTCCTAACATTAGAATTCTGGCTTGTGGCTTTTCCAAACATATGAATTCTAAATTTTGGCTTTTCCAAACATTGCAATTCTGAATTTTGGCTTTGCCAAAGACTGGAATTCTGAGTTGCAAACAGTGAAATTCTAAATTCTATCGCTCGGTCAATACATCAAACCTCGGTCTGAGATTTCCCTGTAATGACCTCACTCTTGATAAGTAGCATTTAAAGCAGGGCTAGGGGTAAAGGAGTATATGTCATTCTTAAAAACGAGCTGTTCATTTACTGTCTGACCACAATCTTCATACCTCAAAGTCCACGATGGATGATGATGTGCTTGAGGGCAAAGGGATTGTGGTGATACTTCTAATGAACTTGCCCAAATCTTCTCTAGTCTTAAGTTTACAGTCTCCGGAGAAAGCCCACAAGAGGCAGAAAATCAGGTATCTTGGAACGTAGCGCTCTATTTGATCCCTCTGTCGACAGAAAATTTAGCGTAAAAAACCTAGATTAATTATAAGCACTGGGAAAAAGTTTCTTTGTGGGGTTCTTGGAAATACAGCACGCTAACATAAACCCCTACAAGACAACTTGTTTTGTGTTGGTAAGTTAAGGTATTTTTTAAATAACTGGTGAAGATGGTAAAAGAACGAATATTTATATAACAGATGTGAGAATAACTATTAAAGCATGGCCGAAAGCAAAATCGTAATGATGGTGACAGTTTCAATGACCGACAGCCATCTTTATCAAAACTAAAAACGTCACAGGTGTCCGTAGCCCTAAGTAGGCTATTGAAGGTGTTAATTGCGACAAACGCGGAAAGCTACTCTGTCGAGGCCACCTCTGCCCCCTGGTTGGGGGGAAATCACTTGAACTTACTAGCCTAATGAATTTCCTCAAGAGAAAAGAACAGATGTGTCGTATTCCAGGAGATACTTTAAACCTTTGTAACTACGATTGAGTATGAATAATATTCAAGTACGCTACACTAAGGATGATGCCGCATGTTGGTACAATTAACCCCCCCCCTACCCCTCCCTCTCTCCCCCCACGCCTCTCGTTTGAATGTTTTTTTTTTTCACCGATTGGAAAGTTACAACCAAATTGCACGTCAAATTGACTCTGGAAGAGGAAAGAATAGTGGGCAACTTATACCTGCACAGAAATTAAGTTCATTGACAGTTTATTTATTTTGAGATGATGAATACACAAAATAAAGATATAAATGCAAAGAAGATCAAGGCAGTTAAAGACGCAATTTATACAGTTGTGAAAGGACAACATGAAAAATCTCTGGCATGTTGCTATTACCACTAAAAGTACAAATGACAAGTTTGCTTACCTCCATTGGGAAGTCTGGGTGTTGCTGGTTATACTGGAGAACATTTCTGACACCTTGATGAATCATGGAGAATAGTGACTCCAATGCTCTCATACGTGTGAAATCCATGATGTGCTCTTGCTTGAAAGCAAACTCCAAACACTTGACAACCAAACCGTTGGGTGAGAAGTGTTCTTGAACGATGTCAACAAAGTCACTCTGGACCTAAAAAGTCATCGTTATTGGGCTCAGTTTTCCAAAATGTATTATCCAACGTGGACAACTTGGACTGAGATGTGAACTGCATTAAAGGCATATTTTTTGGGCGAGCGAAAGCTGTTTGCTTATGTTCGTAATGCTATGGCCGCTACCTTTGACTTTAGGGAGGTTAAGCAACGACGGCGCTGACGGCTACGAAAACGCCACTTTTTAACAGTGAATTCGCGATGCTTCAATCTTTATTGTTTTCTAAACCAGTCCTGTGAGCCGTTCTTAGAGCTTCCGGCCCACCCAACAGTTTGTGAGAAAGAATTGAACATCTTTTGTTCACCAAAGGGTTAGGTGTTCATATTTGAGGTGTAACTGTTGTTTTGGGAAAAGGTTTCCAGGTTTAATTTGTTTCCTTATACAACTACATGAGAAATTACTGCAATTTGATTGGCTTAGAGCAGTGGTATTTCAGCTTAATTTGAAATACCTACATGTGAAAATTACAAACCTTTTGTGGGTAGTAGTATAAACAAATAATAGCATGATTTGTACGTGATATTTGGCATAAATTTTGAAATAACACTCGTGGTATTTATACCTAATATCACTACAAATCTTGCTATTACCTATACTAATAATCTCATTGGCATTTTGGTTCAGGAAACTGTGGTATTTTTGGTGCAAAAGGTTCCTTTGGTTGGCTGTTTAACGATAGGAAAGGAATTAGTATTTCTCCCTCATAAAGTGCTTTGATTTTCCATACCTGCATTGCAGGGGACAAAGCATTCTCCTCTTCTCCTCTGGCTTTAATTCGTCTTGTTTCCTCTTCAAACTCCTCGATTGGCACCCTTTTCATTCGCATTAAGTTATTGTCAAAAATCATCTCGGTTGACAGAACATCCTCACTGAACCAGACCATACCACAGCGGCTGACAGTAGCCAAAGTTGCATAACGAAGATCTTGGACTTCAAACATGATGCGAACCTAACATAGAGCACGGAGATAAATGGGTTTAATCTCACTGTGGTCTTATCGTTTATCCAATCTTAAGGAATTTCACCTGGAAGCTATGACGCATTTCTTGGAAATAGAACCTTGATGTAGATGTGTTCTCAAAACGAAAATTTAAGTATTCAAATATAGGTAATTTCCCACTGGTTGGGTGAAATGAAAAAAGTACAAAATGCGTTCGTGAAACACTGCAAGTGGCTGGGATAAAGAAAGGTCACAAAGGAGATGGTAGATGGATGGTGATGCTGGTAATGTTACTTGTTCTTTTCCATCAACCATTCAACACACACACCATAGAAAGTCAGCTTTACATTTTTTTTATTTTGTTAAGGATATGAAATTTGAGTTACGCCATGCCTTCTATCGTCTCATTTGTCACTGCACGCTTTTGTACTGAATAAAGGCTAGGCCTGTTGTTGGGTCTTGGTGTGGGGTAAGCATAATCATGTGTAAAGAGCTGTTAGAGACCTTAAAACATGGTTTCCAAGTGCAGTTACTGGAAACTTACCCATACCCACAGTTGCAAATACAGGTAGAATGCCTGTTACCCCAAAGAAATGGCTAGGCTACCGGGCAGGGAAGTCATGGAGACCTTACGATAAACCGTTTCCATGTATGGGCACAGGTAATTTACCCGTACTAAAAGTCGTTAATAAAAATAGATTGGCCCTTACCCCTAGCCTATCGTCAGACTATTGATGCCAATATCACATCAGGGAAATCAGGGTTGCCTTTTATATAACTACGTAACAAACATGTTCACCTATCCCCACCTGTAAACGGATACGGACCGGTGTATCTAGCTCCCTATTGGCAAGAACATGTTTACTATGTTCACTTGGCTTTGATCATTTTTGAACATACAGTTTGACTTACATTAGATGGAATGCCTAGACGTTCACCATTCGGCAGTGTCAGCAACTTGTTGTCATCAAGAACACTGTTTAAGTTCTCCACCCATTCTGGGTCAACATCACCATCAAAAATAATCCACTGTCGCTTGTTGATCTCACCACGAACATTGTCAATGATCCTAGTAAAAATAAACAGTCAGTAGCTTTAAGCAACAGAAACGATAATTAGCTGCCAATAAAGACTGCTTAGGACAGTGAGTTACACAACAGTTCATTAAAATGAGAGCTAACGAGAAGCAAATCCTTGCAATTACACTGTTTATCATGCACTGCAAAACAACTCTCACAGCCTTTGAGCGATTGCATTGTATCACGTAAAATCACTAGTGTAGTGGTTTTTAAGGTAGAAAATTTGAAAGAGAGCTGTTCTGAAATATTGCTATGGTACTGTTTAATGGTTAAAAAACCTTTATATGCTAGACAGAGCCTTAGATTTTGGAGTGTGACAAATCTAATCTGGCATAATTTCTTAACATACTGTTATTCCACATTTATACTGGTCACATTAAAAGTTACAGTATTAAACGAAATGCGAGAATTACTTTCTCAGAATGTGTGTAAACAACCCATCTGTCCATTCTCTGGTGTTAGGATCAAGGGTTCCATACAAAGCTTCCTTGGAAATGGCCTGAAACCAAACAAACCAATGACGTTACATTATTGACACCGAGCGAAAGCCAAGCGATAGTTACAGTCCTTCATTTATCCAAGTCCAAGTAAGAACGTTTCAACATCTTGATCGCAAACTTCTTTCTTTTTCAAAGAGTTTCTTCAACTGTGAAGAAAAATTTCATTTGACACATAACTTAATAAGGAGGAGAAAATGTTCCGCTTTCACTCACGCACAGACAATTTACCACGTTAACTGCTTACATGCAATCTTTTATTCAACTCAGAACATAATCAATATCTTCGTAGTATTGACAGGATATAACAATTCCCCATTTAAATCGCATATAATTAAGCTCCTCATCTGTCGATAGAGAGCTTTAGATTCTAAGACAAGAACGACTACAAGAAAGAGATTTTCTCAATAGTTAGCAGTGCTCGCGCGTGAACCAACGTCATTTTGGCGGGAAAAAACAATAGCCGTCGTCATTCTACAACAAGATTTAGCGAGAATGTCGTAATGGCGGGAACAAGTTATCAAATGTAACAAGTTATATCATTTTGCTATCGGAGAGGGGCTAAACCTTCTTCAATAAAAATAACCGCACTAATTTTTAAGGTGACAAATAGTACAATGAACCTCTCTGGGTTGAAATTTTTCGACAATACGCGAAAAAAATTTCAGTTAAATCTCGTACTTGTGGTCGTCCTCGTTCTCAAATCTAAAAAACTGCCCACCTACCCCTCCCCTAAGCCAACATTTTGCCCTAAAAAAGAACTAAGTGTTAATCTTGGTTTAGGGGAAGGGGAGGTGAGCAGTTTCCCAGAGACATATAATGATCCGAAACGTTTCCCTTCACTCCAATAGTGACATACAATATGACTCCCTGTACCTTGTCTCAGTGGTGTCGAGATGTGCATGTACCCTATGATGCAAAGTGCTACAGAGCATTGGCATTTAACCATACTTAGTGTCATGCACTCACCTTTGGGTCAACAACATGTGCCACACCCTCGACGCCCTCCAAATTCTCCAGTGCTTTCAAAAGCGTACGCCAAGCTGTTGACTTGCCACTGCCACTCGGTCCTACCATCATTAACCCATGATGAATCTGGGATATTTGGTACAGCTGAAGGATCTACAACACAGACACAAAGCAAAAAAATATACCATTAATGATTATTCAAGCCACAATATCTCTGTTATCTACTCTGTGACTAAACAATAAACTCTAAAAAAAATTGTAATTTGTTTACCCACGGAGCACTAAGGAGTTCTTAAGAACTCTTTGAAACGTGTCCATGCTTTGCAAATCGAATTAGAATTTAGAAGTGTTGGTTTTTAAGGAGGGGGAAAACCGGAGTAACCGGAGAAAAAAGACGTTCGGAGTAAGGGAGAGAACCAACAACAAACTCAACCCATGAGGGGCGTCAACGCCGGGATTTGAACCCGGGCCACATTGGTGGGAGGCGAGTGCTCTCACTACTGCGCCACCCTTGCTCCGTCTTATTGTTTGACAGTATTGTTTGTATTTAGGTGAGGATGAGTGCTAGGGGGACATTTCGTGATGTCTACCATAAAGGGCAAGAATCTCATCAACGTCCAATTCTGGACATAAATCGTAGAGAACTGCTTAGTAGCTTTCATTTGAATGGTCCCACCCAACTAAACATAATATAGGATTTTGTCCTCGGAGTCAAAAATTAGAGCCAAATTTCTCATCTTCATGACTGACTGTGTAAGACAGAAGGTTTGATCTTTCTTCACAACCGTACCTTCTCCACCCATGCACTGCCTTGCTCTTCTCCTTCACCATAAACAAAGTTCATTTCAGTGCACACTTTCTTAATCTCAGCCTTCAATTGTTTCATTTCAGCACCAACGTACTTCACCCCTGGGAAAACATCTGACAGTAGGCTTTGCAGAAGAGGGATGTCTTCGGCGACAAGCTTTGGAACCACGGTTTCATAGACGCTCTGGATCAGAATCTGTGAAGAAAGAACCATAAAGAAAGATTAAGGTAACACCTAAGCACTGCTCTGAAGTTTTCACTTGTATGATCATACTTAAAACTTTGTCTACAGTGACTGGAAACTTAGAGAGGTACAATGTTAATCCCAAAATCTTTAAGCTTAATTAAAGCTGACAATTAAACTAATGAGGTGACAAAAACTTCCCCTAGGCGACTGCCACAAAATATTTCCATTGAAGATTCCGTAGCCACAAGAATATTGCACACATCTTGATGTACTATGCCAGGCAGGACTCCAGCTATTTCAGAATTGTCGTTCTGGAATTTTGCTTGCCAATCAAAAGTAAATTCAGTTTTGCCGAAGCAGCTAAAGACAACTTTATGCGCTGTCTAATAAATTCAAACTCTTTACACCAAACACAAATTTCAATTTTTTTTTTTTTTTCACTTTTTCTATGTGTATGAAAAGTGGTCACAGAACAGATTAAAAGGCCTGAATATCAGGCCTTGAGTTGGGGGGAGGAGGAAGAGAGAGAGGAAGGCCGTTATCTCCCTTCCATCTCCCCCCTTTTTGCTTTTCTCTCTCCTCCCTTTCCGCCAACAACACCTGATACGCAGGCTATGCATTTAAACACAAAGTAGAAGAGATCAACAATGTCCAAACCTCTTGTTCATTAAGGCTTTCAGAGATGGCTGCTTCATCAGCCTCCTTCTCCTCTTCAATCAGACTCTCCTTAATTCTCTGGATCTTCTCGCGTTTGACATTACCAGCACTAACCAGCACGCTCTTCAAGGCACGCAGACCAAAGTCGTAGTGAGACTGGTTCGACAACTGTTCCAGACAAAGCCTATGGATAAAAATCACGGTAATTGTAACACCTCCTCTCCATAAAGATTATAAATGGCAGCCCCAAGCAAGCGATATTTCGAGGACTACATTGTACTTTATATGATCAAGCTCAGCAAACGTGTGCCACTTTATAGTTCACACGACCTCTTGGTAGTAACGTGACTATTCTCTTTTTCATAGTAACCATTTTACCATAATCTCGCTACTTGGTATAATCGAAGTTATTGATTGCGTGATCCTCTCCTTGCCTGCAATCCTAATCTCCTGGCCTCGGTTGTTCAAATGTTGGGTAGCGGTATCCACCGGATAAATCACTATCCAGTGGATACGTGTCAGGGAAACCAATCGCGTTATCCAGTGGATAGTGATTTATCCGGCGGATAGCGTTATCCACCTTTTGAACAATTGGGGCCTGGTTGCAATTACGCATGCTTGACACATATATAGCTAGAGTGCGTAGAACGCATTCTGATCATGCACGTTTCTAGCTTCTATCACTCGTAATCTCATCACGTGTTTTTTGACCTTCCTGAAACTCGCCCGCGCTTCCTAACCTTTGGTTATTACTAGTACATACACTGGCAAGGTATCACTTACTTGAAGAACGGTACAATCTTTGAAGCAAGTTTCTCTGCCATTCGGAAACCCTGTGAATACAACATGACCTGTGCAATCAGCTGTCTGTCAGGGGTGGTCATGGCCAAGCTACGGAACAACTTCTTCAAGTTGTCAGGGAGATTGGATCGTCCAGCATAACCAGGATTCATTGTGATGAAAATGGCCATGTCACGGCTCACTTTGACCTGCTTTCCTACCAGTTCAATTGTAATGGCTGTGGCTGAGAAATATGAACAAACATGAAATGTTATTCTACCGCACAAGGACAAGTTTAGACTAAGTTAATTTTTAAAATTAGGCTAAAGGCACTTATTCTCTTAGTGCGCAATCCGCAGACACGGAACTGAGGCCCCGTCCACACGTATGAGTGTATTGGTTTTTTGGAAACAAAGTTTTGTTTTCTCCGTTTTAGTCTTACGTAAACGGCGTTTTTGGCACCAAAAACACAGTTTTTTGAAAATGGGCCCCAGAGTGGAGATTTTTGAAAATGCCGGATGGTCGCTTTCGTGTGGATGGACAAAAACAGAGGTTTTCGAATACGATGATCACAAACATCATACAGCGCACGCTCTGTAAGGAACGCTGTAGTATTTGCATTGTGTGGATGGGCAAAAACGATATGAATACACTATGAATACAGTACGTAAGTTGCGTACTTTTTTGAAAAAAAGAGAAAAAAAAATCCGTTCTCAAAAATATCCGGATATGTGTGGATGAGGCCTGAACTGACATAACGTAAATCCTCTATTAAGCGCCCCCCCCCCCCTCCCCATTGCCCGCTTACACACATTTAAGGGGGGGCTTATTTAATTTAGCAAAGATGATGGTGTCAGTTCTCCTTAAAGAATAGCAATTCAAAGTGGAAATGCTCAAGTACAAGAAGTTGGAGGTCATACAGCCGAGGCTCAAAAACAAATCCGAACTTCCAGTTGGTAAATAACCATCCCTGATCAGTCCTTACGAAGTTTTACAGTCGTGATTGAGTTATACCGTCCCTCATTCATTGGTGAAGAATAATAAAGGGGCGAGAAAGGGGGAGGGGGTTATTAACTTTCTTCCCCTAAAAAAAGGGGGGCTTATTAGAGAGGGGGGAGGGGGGCTCAATAGAGGATTTACGGTACACACTGTCGAGAAGAGCTGATGTCCGCAGAGAAAAACGTAATGTCTGTTATAGGCTTACATGGATCACTGCTGCCTTCTTTAAGTGACTGTTGAATTGTCTGTACTTGTTGTGATACAGCTGACAGCATTCGCTCCTCAAGTCTGTTAAACTCGTCAAAACAACCCCAGGCTCCCACCTGACACAGACCTACAAAGATACGTCCCATGGCCTGAAAAAAAAAGCGTAAAAAAGCGTGACTCAGAAGATCACTACCACACGGGTTGTCGTAAACGTCCGTCACCGTCAACAACAACAGTCCTATTCAGGACTACGTTCACCCGGACGATCATTCTCAACCTACTCATGAAAATAACCCTTATTGTAATGATCAAATTCAAGCTTTTGTGGAGCAAGCAGTTGTGAAGACCCATGGTCAAGTCTTGCCTCCCCTGGGCAAACTTGAAAACCTTTCCTATGAATTTGACTGAACATTTTCAGTCACAAGAGACTATGAGTAAGGATTTGAAGTAATTGCCTTCACATCGAAATTTCAAAAAATGCCAGTTGTAGCATAAACTATTAACTTTTGAGTAACTAGTTAACTGACCTGGAAGTCAAAAGTCTCATCACAGTTAAACACCAACACAAATCGTCCCAGCTGATGACCAAGGGCTTTCACTGATTCTGTCTTTCCAGTACCAGCAGGACCTTTAAGATAATTCAAAACAATGTCACTGAAAGGTAACTTAAGCGAGATCAAGCCGATCAGCATTATACCCTACTGGAAATGGGACTGCCATTTTACGTGTTCATCTGTGCCACACGAAGGACTAGCCGTTTGCACAGCAAAGAAAGTATACCTTAATTTCTAAGTTGTTTTAAGACCCTGAGTATAAGTATGGCCTTGGGGAACGAACCCATGACCTCAGGCTCTGTAGGTTTATAAGTTCTCTACCGACTTAGCTTGTCCTGACGGGAT
Organism: Porites rus; assembly: GCA_964035705.1. Taxonomy (NCBI): domain Eukaryota; kingdom Metazoa; phylum Cnidaria; class Anthozoa; order Scleractinia; family Poritidae; genus Porites; species Porites rus. The sequence continues at coordinate 4,631,480 of OZ038003.1, read as the reverse complement.
TAGATGAGGTTAATCAAGGGGGTGCTTGTAATCCAGAGTTCACCGGTAGCAACCTTTTTCAATCTCTACATTAATCAGGTGGTCATGACGTTTTCAGTAACAAAAATATCTCGCTCACCAAAAGGTGACCCTCCCAATCGGCCCTCCAAAGCTTGAGTCATGGTTAGATAGCATCGATCTGTCAGGGGGGTCTGAACAAGCTTGTCCTGCACTCCAAGGTACTCAAATCCATAGTTAAATTTGGCATTGGCCATGTGAATGGAAAGTTGTTGGAGAACATCCTTTTGCTTCGGGTCGAAGTAGAATCTCATCTGACTCAGCCAATCAAAATCCTTAGTACTTGTCACTTTACTGCTCACAAGTTCGCGTGTTACATCACGTTGATGGACGGACTCAATGATCTGCAAATGACAATTAATATTTCAGGTTATCAAAATAACTCACTACCGACCGGCCTTAGCTGTTTGGAGGGAACTTCTTTGGCAGTACTTTCACAGGTTAATATTTTATGTTTCCACATTTTACAAAATAAGATTAAGAAATTTCCTTGAATTTTGACTTGGGCAACCTTTGGGAGTGAAAAACTGTAACCATAAGGTTGCACATAAGGCACACTTCCTCGCAAAAGTTCCAGTTTCCTTCTGAAAGAAAAGCAAAAAACAAGAAAATATGACTAATTAACGGCAGTTTGCGTACTAAGTGTTCCAGCTTACGGCGCCTGACAGGAGGCTGCTCTTGGAGCACAGAATCTGCCAGGATGTTAAGAGTTGCTTCAACAACTCGCAGGACTTTCAACACCGGCTCCAGGTCATTCTGGTTAGAAGATGATGAAATTGTTTGGAGCGCATTTTCACAGCTCTCTGACCAGGCAATCTGTGATGCTAGAACCACCAGCTGGGCCTATAGAGGAAATAAATGATAAAAAAATTGAGGGTACAAAGAAATTCAGTTTTATAGCTCGCCATTCGGGCAAGCTGCAACTAGCATGTACCAGCCCAAGAATCCTTTTAATTACCCCGAAAACATTTTTGATGAGCAGGATTCATTGCAGTTCTTCTCTAAAGTGAATTTCCCGAAAAAGTTGAAAAAAAGTTGGAAAAGTTGAGAACAGAATTCACTAGCCCAAGAGCAAAATATACTAGTCGCGGGCTATCAGACGCAACTTTCTGTGCACCGATACCGCATAGATTAACACGTTAATCTATCTCCATGTTAGAGTATCAAATATACTCTATTTGTTAAAAGAACTGTACCACAAAATTTTGCCAAATTTAGCCATGAGCAAGAAGCCACCAAATTGAGTGAAGTGTGAAAATAACTGCTTAAAACAATAACAGACCATTCAACTAACATAATTAATTCCAACGAAAGTGAAGATTAATAAAATTGAAAGAGATTAAAATGGATTGCAATTTAGTTTTTAACACTGCTCAACATAATGGTTTTTCAAATTTATATCTGTTTAATAGAACTTTGAAGTTAAAATCCCTAGAGGTCATATTTCCTACATGTACTTAAGTCATAAAGTTGTTATTTTCCCACAGAAATACAGTGGAACCCCACCTTACGACCACCCCCGTTCATACAATGACCTTGTTATTATACTGAACAACCATATTCTTTCGACCCAAACGTAAAAATCACTGAATCATTTATTATTTTGAAGACCCCGTTAATGTGATGACTTCGTTACTGCGACCAGGATTTTAAGGCTCAACGATGGTTACATTAACGGGGTTCAACAGTAACAAAAAAATGCACAAAATGTTGCTTCTGACCTGATAGCTATCAACCCATTTCATGTACTGTCCGGCATCAATTGCTTCTGAATTAAACTGCTGCACATCAGTAACTGCTGTAGCCAATAATGTTGCCAGGGTGGTACGCATCTCAGATTCTACACATGTCAGCCATTCATTCACTTTGGGATGTTCAGTCAATGAGACAGGTTTCTTGAACACCACCTAATTCAAAACGAAGGATATCAACAAGTATTTCCTAAATCAGTGGATAGAAATTTTTGCACGATTAGGAGGGAAGCCAAATTAGCATCTTGTTTCGTGACAGTTTCGGATAACGAAGCTTAAGTAATAAATAAAGCAGCTTTACCAACAAATACCAAGAGAGCAACGAAATTTGCCACCACTATTAACATTCCCTTTGGGGGATAGTCATGTGAAAAATGAGGAAACAAATTTCCAACCACTAAGAAGCACTACCCAGAAAGATCTAGAAAGTGATGTGTTATCAAAAGGGAATTTCTGCGCTCGTTTCTCAGACGTCAACCAGTGGTGGCGTCCCAAAATACCAGCTATCTTCTCAGGTTACTATCTTTCTTTTTCGAAAACACTATTTGAAACAGTAATCTACTATGTGTACCTCTTCTCCCTCTTTGGAGCTCAATCCAGTCACCAAATTCTCCTCCTCGTTCAGAATAATTGCAGTGACCCCAGCAAACATCTTTTTGAAGTGCTTCTGAAGCTTTGGAATGCTTTTACTGTTTCCGATAATCTCCAACAAATCTTCATCTCCAACAAAATAGAAACGTGGAAATGATGCTCTCTCCCTCTCCAAATACTCTCCAAGGGCTTTCTGAATCTTACCAAGCAGATCTGCAAGACGTTCAAGCTGTCGTTGGACGCCTTGGATGTTCAGGACATCAACGATCAGAGGTGTTTTGGCAACTTTCTTCATCAGAGTGAGAAATTCTGTGCTGATACTGATAAAGTAAAAAAAAGGATGTTAAACAGGCTGTCACTGATCTGTAACAAGTCAGGTGTGGCTCTAAGTGCACAGACTTTTACCCACCTCTGGAAGCGCTGAGTCTCGACAGGCAGCAGAGCTTTGATATCCGCACTGCCACTGAAGATGCCATCAAGATACACCCATCGTCGCTGCACATCAATCCACACATCAAACACATCATGAATGCGGTTTAGCTTCTCTTCCCACTGGAGAGCATCCTCTTCAAAGACCTGAGAGAAAAGTTTGCATGTTAAAAGGCCATTATAAACATTGACCATCGTTTTCCAGTGATTTTGGTACCTCTGCGTCCTACGTCCCTAACGCATCAAAATCCACAAAGACAGAAAACAATTCATGAAATGCATCCCGTAGGATGCAAAGAACGATCGATCGATTTGAAGATTTTTTAGTACAATATTCTGTTTGTTTGTTTTCTGTGGCTGTTGTTTAAAGATGCAGTCTTTTTTGTGCTTTAAATATATAGAAAGACTATAACTTAATTTCAGTAACCTGTAATTGAGGGTTTTTGCGTCAGTCTCCAGATTAACTGTCTTGTTACATAAAGGCCAAGCATTTTCAATTAACGACTCCTTGTTTTTTTGAACTGGGACTCATTGGTTATGGACTGGGACTCACGATTTTTCACAAGATGAGTCCCAGAACTCACCATAACTATTTGTAACAAAATCACATCAAACCAGCGTTGCTCACAGGTAAGCATGATTGCCAATTCGGTGATCTATGAACTATGCAGATGAAAAAGCCAACCTTGAATACTGTGGTTTAGGAGGCATTATTTTACAAAGAAACTCTTCCTTGTTACATCTTGAAAGTCTTCCTCAAACAAGACTATTAATTTTTCACAACTACAATCATGGATACAGCTTCTTCAAGTACATTAAACTCTTAAAATAGTCACATTACAAGCTTCATGCCTGCTGAAAACCAAGCCAATAAACGCCTTGCACACATAACCTGTACCCTGGTAGTCTTTAACCTCCTGCCTTGTTAAATGACAAGGCAAACGAAAAGGAAACCAAAAACGTTTACTGAAAAGATCTTTCAATAATGAGAATCCAAAGGGCCAGTGAAATTTGTTTGTAATGTTTTTCAATTAAGTGCTTTTTTCTAAGGGAGTGCAGAAAAATTCTTAGCCTTTTTTAAGCACAAGGGGCAAGTTTGAAGCCAAGCCTACTCAATGTACCTTGTAGTAAGGGGAGAGCTTCATTGCTGAAACACTGTTGATGTGCTCCTTGACTTTGGTAAACAAGTCATCCCAGCCACGGATGATACGGCATTTGTTCTGGTAATTAACCAGCTCCAGTTCATAGCTCTGCCACACATCTCGCACCTGTAGCAACAGTAGGGGGGAAACAATCAGTTAGTGGGAAAAAGAAACTGAGTTAAGAACTGTTGCCTGTCAGAACTTGCTGACAGGGCTTCCAAAACAAGCTCAATATATCAACGTTTTTCAAATCGCAACAGACAGGCTTATAGGTAAGTCCATAGCAAAGTAAGGACAGAAAGTATAAGTACAGTAGCACAATTAATGAGTTTTGTTTAAAGGAAGCTGTGTCATTTAAAATCGTACAATTTCAAAGCAGACAATAATGAAAACCTAAAGGACTTTTGAAATACAGACCAGTATTTGTGAGTGTTTTCAGAAACCATCACTGTTAAGCTATAATTTTAATTGTGGTGTGGTATTGTCTTGTGCAACGTTTTCTCAATCTTGAACAAAACAACACTTAGAAGCCAAGCCCTTAAAATGCAAGAAGGTCTAACCTGTTTCAGAAATTCTTCCAATGCCATCTCTCCCTGGGCAACAAGAATGACATCTTTGACAATCATCTCATTCTTCTGAAGATCAACATCCCAAACTTGTCCCAGATTCAGGTCACTAAGCACCCAGTTAACATGGAGCTTTCTCATAAGTGTCTTCCAATGTCGCTCCTTCAGTGCTTCTGATTTGAGTTCGACAATCATAACATTGACCTAACAGGAGGAAAAGACATGCATTAAGCATCTTACTAACTGGCAATATCCACACCCTGTCTCCCTGAAACCTAAAGAGGCAACACAGGGTTCCCACTCTTCAGATACTAAAACACTCTATGTGGTACTTGTGACATGAGGCTGGCAGTAGCCTGCTGTAAGACTTGACTGATGAATACACCATAGTTATGGTGTCAGAAACAAGAACATCAACATTGCAAAAATATTGGCTTAATACGAAAAACAAAATATTTCCATGTGCATCACACTCTTTGGTACATTGCTTTAATGTCCACTGCACAAATACCACAGCAGTGACATCTTTACATACAACATCGTCCTGGATATGCTTAAGGTCCCTATTGATTGACTGAGTGACTGATTGATTGATTGATTCTTTTCTTTAATCATTTACGTATTTACTGATACCTCTTAAACCACTCTGTTATGGACAGTTCTTCTTTCTTCCAAAGACACAAAACTAAAAAAACATTCCCTAGCTACAGCACCTCTGTTAAGTGGCTCTATCCCTATCTATTCTAGAAGTTAGAAAGGACAAGATGTTGCTTACCTTAAGATAGGTCTTGATAGTTTTCTGAACATATTCAAAGGAGGAATACTGCTTCAGCCGAGCCGGGAGGTTCTTCATGTCATTCAACAGTGCATCAAGTGCCTGACGAAGCTGCAAAGATACATGCATGGTTACATAAAGTGCGACATTGACAGCCCTTAAGGTCAGACATCAGAAAATCAGATATTTCAGCAAAATAACATTCCAATCATCCTTGCCTCTTCCTTGCCAACAGCAACAGCAGGATTTAGAAAGGGTGATATAAATGTGTTTATGAATTTGTCGCACAACCATTTTGCAATTTAAGGTCACTAAAAGACAACTTAAGAGAAGTTAAACATGGAGTACAGCAACAGTTCCTGTTCAGGTTATTCTAAAAGGGGACGGCAGCCTGGTATACTATGCTCACAAAAGCAGTTGGTTGATCTGGTAGATATCACTACATGCCAATTTCACCCAAGGCATTGATAATAAGTTATTTAGGAGATAAGGAATAAGAGATAAGAGGAATGTTCATCTACCTTTCTTGGTTGAACAGACAGCCATGGTTTGTCCTTCAACTCATCCACTTTCTCCCAAATTTTTGCCAGCTCTGACCAAACACCCTTCAAGTCCTGTAATTCTTCCAATCCAATCTGGACACGTTCATCACTGGCCACTAACGTACCTACAATCAATTTGCACAAACTCGTAAGCTCATAAATAATTTTAAAAGTTACCAAAAGTAATTTGCTAAACTAGGAATAATCATTGATTATGGATCAGCATTTGTCTTATTCATATTCTCTTCAACTGAGTGCACACCGTTGGAGAGACAATGTCTTATTCTGCGACCATGACATGCATGAAAATGAGACCCTCAGGTAACATTAATTTTTGCACTCTCTGTTCAGTATTAACACCTTTAAATTGCATTTAGATGCATCTAGACAGCCAGAGTGGTACTTGACATGGCAGCTTGTCCTCTAGCACTTCACAAAGGGGACAGGACGAAATGTCACTTTTACAAAGAATCAACAAACCTGGCTCCATCAACTCAAGAGCTTCCTTGGCTCTGGCAACATTGTCCCTGTCTTCCTTCAGTCTTGAGAATTTGCCCTCATAAATTGCCAAGTTGTTGAGTGCAACATCTGGCCTGACATTGCCCTGTACTGGTTTGCCCTTCTCCCATTCAAAGAGCAGCTCTGACGTGCGTGTCTCCACAGCTTGGTCCTCAGAGATGATCTTCATCTGCAGGGTGGCAACCTAGGAAGTAAGTAAAAGATCAAGGTTAAGAGCTTCTCAATAAAACCAGTACAAACTAACAAATGAAATAATTTGAACTTTTAATCTTCTGGAGAGATTAAGTATCTGGCAACCATGGTGACCCAGGTACCAGATAAACTAACACCCTGTGGCCCCTGTGTTCCCTGTGCCCCATGTGTCCCCTGTGGGCCCCTATGGTCCCGTCAGCCCCTGTGTCTCCTATGGCCCCTGCTTCCCCTGTGGCCTCTGTGTCCCCTGTATCCCCTGTATCCCCTATGGCCCCTGTGTCCCCCATGGCCCCTGTTTCCCCCGTGGTAATCTAAGGGAGACCAATGTTAAGCAAGGCAATACTTGTATTAATTAGGTTGCTATGAGTCACAAAAATGCCATGCCTCTCTGTGTTCCAAATGACGCCAAAAGAAAACATACTTGTTAAAACAAAACAGATGAGCTTAGCTGTTTGACCTTGCTTATTAAGCTTATTAACAGTCTACAGGTAAGTCACTGAGTCACTGTTGAGATTTCCTGACAAAGGATTTGATTAAAATTTCAATCTCTGGACCAATGTTGGTTAAAATACTTCTTTTGTTTCTTTAAAACATTGTATACTCTAAAAAGGGCTTGCTACTGGTTGTAAAGCCACTGAAGTGTACCTGTGTCTGAATGCTGGAGTCTTTCCTCTTGAGAATGTCATTAAAGGCACCCCATTCTCCTTCAATATTGTCTACATACAGCCATGATGGTGGGAAGGCAAATCTCTGCCGCTCCAAGATACGCTGACCTTCCTTGTACATCTGCAATTGATTTGGAAATCAAATAATTTTTTTATATAAAAATAAAAAGCAAATATCTTTTTATACATTACCTTGCTTGTATCATGGATGTTTACCCAATAAAAATATCAAGAGAATAAAAAATATAATCATTTTCTCTCTCAATTTTCTCTCCTCATCAGAAGGTCCATAACACAGCGGCTCCAAATTCTTCCGGGTAAAAAACCACTTTGCTGTGGTTGGGGAACTTGAGTATCTCAGTGAAAAAATATGCTGCCAGGAGCATTGTCACCTAGTAGGGCCACTTAGCTAATGACCGCACCCTTAAAAAAATCTACATGCCACAGGAACAGTATTCTATTCTTTCAGTACCGTTAAGTATAGTAGCAGGCTAGTTAAAAAAGGCTTTAGTCTCCGGTGGGTTGCAATGTGGGGAAATCGACTAGTTAACTTTCTTTGAGGCTATCAATAAAATTAATAACAACAAAGCCTATCAGACAAAAGCTACCTTAAGTATTGACTAGGCAGTACCCACGCTCAACAGGGGTTGAATTAATCACAGGTATATGGGTGCATTATTTACCAAGCATGAGGTGAAGATGGCTGGTTATTGGCCATGTTCTTTTTTGTGTATTTGTCTCGCTCAATAAAAATGCAAAAAAAAAAAAAACAAGGCCAACATCCAGTTATCTTGACCGAAAAACTTGCTCACTAAAGAATTTATTTTTTCTTGCAGAACCAATGTGGGGTATCCCTAGGACGCAAGATGGGCCTGCTGAAGAAGCCAATGAGAACACAGGATTTGCTTTATCTTGCCTGCTCGCAGATTCAGCCATATAATATAGGGTAATATTACACACCTCAACACTCTTTTCCCAGTTTTTGATTTTTCTCTTCAGAGACTGCACAACAGTGATGAAACCAACAGCATCTGATGTAGAGGCTCCTTCAATTGTCTGCTGTTCCATATCTGTGCGGGCCTAGGAGGGCATCAAAACATTATATAAATACTCATTATCACATTTTAATAAGTCTGAGAAGGATATTGTCCACTTGAAGTGAGGAAAAAAGACAAATCCTATGCATATCTTCACATTTAGAGTGAACAATGACAAAATTCACATGACCAAAAAAAAACACAAAGGAAATAGCTAACAGAGGGGTGGTTTGGAAATTTGTTCAGGTAGTTGTGATAACATTTCACAAACTAAGTCACCATAAATAAAACAAAGAGTGGTTCTTAGTTATCGTTAATTTTGTAATTTCACATTCAGACATCTGCACTTTTACCCCACTAGATCTAGAGAATCAAACAAGGTTGTTTGTTGAATTGTTACTGTAGTCTCTAGTTCGTTATCAATATCACAAGAAACATGCACTCTTTTTGGATAATATCATAAAGTATACTTCTGGGTGGGATTTCAGCTGGAACAGAAAAACCCATTACAATCTTCAAATGAAGTAGACCCCACTACAACTGAAGTTATGATAAATTTATCACCTTAGAGACTGTGCCATAGAAGTCTTGCATGTTATCGCCAAGGCGGGAGGCAAACTTGCTAAGGATTTCTTTGTGCCATGTGTCATATTTCATGTTCACTTTGGATTGAACCTAATAATACCAAACAGATGTAGACATTACAGATTTTCTATTGAAGTTTAACACCACTGATGATAACAGTAAGATGTGCTGAGCAGAAAAAGGATTTCAATACATTTTCACCTATGGGAGCTTCTAGCTTCTAGCTTCTTTTCAGAAAATTATTGCAAAACTACAATGTAATTCATGGGTTCCATCAGCACATTCTAATGACCTGAAGTGTCCTACAGTATTTAGAGTAATTTATCATTGTGTGGTTCCAAAAATTTTCCACACCTCCCCCACCGAAGGGATTTTTCCTTACAACCCCCCCCCCCCCCCACCTGTCTGGAAATTCCAGTCAAGCCTCACACATTAAATTAAATTTCTAGTCCTTTGAGAACCCCCACCCCCACCCCCCAGGAATTTCCAATCCCTTCCGTTGGGGGGGAGTATGAATATTTTCTGGAACTGCACATTCTGTTTTAGTTTTCAAGACCCCGAGAACAGATCCATTGAACATCCACTGCCAGTCACCCCACCCCCCTCAAATCCCCCCCCCCCCGGTTTAATGAATAAATAGATAATTATCAGACAATGTAAATTGAAAAAAGAAGAACAAGAAGAAAAAGAAGCTCTAAGGACGAACCTGGTGGTAGTCTATAACTATAGGGCCAAAGACCTTCTGTGTCGCCGACGTGTCGAAAGTCACCCGGGCTCGTCTGTGGAAAAGCAGATATGAAGATAAGCATTACCATGATTTATCACTATCATTTTTATTATCATTAAAATAAAAAAAATAATAAAAAAATAAAACTTTAATAAATACTCCCAAAAAAGGTTTTTCAGTACCTATTTACAAATATAAATGTAAACTATATCTAACAAGCTAATATTGTTAAATGCTAACTGTCATACAATCATTCATTCATTACAAGTTTCAGGGCTTTCTTACCATTATTATTTAATTATTGTTGTCATCGTCCACATCACAAATTTTCCACTACCATTAATAATTATCATTTCTGCATGTGATATTAAATTATCATTCAGTCAATATTATGCCAAAAATTGGGTCAAAAATTACATGAAACAGTTGTAACAGGGCTTTTCTTCTTCTAATATTAGCACACTCTAGTGTCAAAAATACTTAAATCTACACATCTTTCCAAAAATCGTCTTTTGTTTGGTTGATTTCTACAAAACAAATGGAAGTACAGAGACAAGGCTATATTTTGGCAGTTTTGTTCAAAAGTAGTTATCTGTGGTAAACAGACCCCTATATCATGACAATTATTTTAGAAAATACATAACTGCTTTTAAAAATGCAATACTAAAGCATAAAGAGTGCATAGGGGCCAAAGAATTTTTCTTACTTGATGTCCTTCAGAAGCACCATCCATTTCTCCATGTTTTCTCCCAGCCTGTTGTATATCATACTCATATCCATGTCCCAAAGGGACTGATACTGCAGCCACACCTGAACATACTCCTCCATTTTAGCTACTTTCTCTTCAATTGCAGCGTAAGCAGCCTGGAGGTACACTGGACCCTCTGGAAGTCTTGCCAGAAGATTACGGTAGGTGGTATCAGTGTCAGAGTCCTCACGCTCTAAACCAACCTACAATATGTTACAGCTTGTGATTAGCATCAAATTTCTCCTTGTAATATCAATGCCTTGTTAAACAGAGTGGTCATGAGAATTACGGACATGATCACACAAGATGAATTTGCTTGTTACTTTAACAACTTCTCACCACTAATTCTGTAGGAAATAAATAGGGGCAACAGTGAGAATTCAAATTTTGATCTTAAGGTTTAAAAGGTTAAAACAAAGGTTTTTTCAGTCAACCAAAGTAATGAGGCAGCAGCCTGAGGCCCCTGGATACTGTTGGAGGCAGCTATGGCGATAAGATCAACCTTCAAATGTGTGAAATAACACTGTCAATACTCGTAGTTTTTAATAACTGCTAATTGACAATCAACTTTTATGAATCATTTATTTCAAAAAAGTTCTTTGTCTGGTCATACCTTTCTTTTTTTCCTTCAATAATGCCAATAAAAGTGTTCAACTTCATTTCAGTCTGAAGTTCTGGATGAAATTTTCCATTAGAAACATACATGACAAGACAAATGTCTAATCATCCATGTTCAGGGCTGTCATTTAGAGATGGGGGCCGGGGATTTCCCCTAGCTACTATGAATGTGGCCTCTGGCTACTTTCATTGGAAAATAGAAGAAAAATAGAACCAAAAGAAATCCCTAGCTTTTTGATTCCCCACCTACTTGTTATATTTACACAGTAACTTAAAATGTTAGTGACAACCCTGATGTTTGACCAAACAAACATGTAAAATTGTTGCTGCCACTTTCAAGCCCTAATTATAGTCAAGAACCAACAGCATTGCTGGTATGATTAACCCTTTAAGCCCTAAGAGTGATCAGCATCAAATTTCTCCTTGTAATATCAATGCTTTGTAAAACAGAGTGGACATGATCACACAAGATGTATTTGCTTGATAATTTATCAACTTCTCCCCACTACTTCTGTAGGAAAAGAATGGGGACAACAAATGAGAATTCAAATTTTGATCTTAGGGTTTGAAGGGTTAACACACAGCTTTGAAATAACTACATGTAGCTCTCTCCTTAACTCCCACCTGGTATCGAGAACTCTGGATGCGGGGCAGCAGGGTGATGTTACCAACCCACACATGCAGCTCTTTGATCAAGTGTTCTCGCACTTTCTCCACAGGAGGCTGTATGAAGAGCACTTGGTTCTGGATCAAGATCTCATGTTTTAGGACCTAAGTGAAATGAATTAAAACAAAACAAAACTGTAGATCAGTGAGGTTCGATCAGGCTGAGGGAAAATATAACACAGAGTGAGTTAGCGAACATGAGTTCTGGCCAGTTACTGTAAACAATCTTTAAATGGGATAAAACATAGCTGAGTTTTGGTGCTGATTTTTTTTTAGCTGAAATAATAAAAAAAAAACCAAGCAAATGTATAAAAGAAGAAGTAACATTCAATACACTTACAATTTAAATAAAATATGCCCACTCATTGATATTGTTAATATTACTATACTTTATTATACACTTCAAGGCTTGTTTATAGTGGAAAGTACACTTAGCTTATCCAGCTAGTTTACAGGCACTCAACTCGAATACTTAGAAACAAATAATTCAAAAACAACATCACAGAATTACAAACCCCAACTGGTTGGAGGTAACCAGTTGGCTATAAACAAGCGTGGCCGAGTATTTAAAATCGGGACAACCAAGAACAAATCCAGCAAGTGGCCAGAGCGGGATTCAAACCTAGGACCACTGGATTCTGAGTCCAACAGGCTGACCACTCGGCTATGCTGCCTTCAGTGAAAAGTTGTGTACAGTGCAGTTTCATAATAAAGTAAGTCTTATAATAACCTGAATGTCAGGGTCTCCTCCTGGCTTGTGTGCCATCATGGAGGTGTCAGAATCATCCATGGTCATGTGCCGAGATGACCTGCTTCCCTTCAGGCATTCAGTCCAGCTCTTCAGACCAGCTTCAAGACGACCAGACAAAAACTTTTCAACCTGCAAACACACAGTTACTTTTCTTATAAACATCTACAGCTGAAAAACTTTTTACTAAACAGATGTTTATTATACTGTATCCCTTTCACTCTCATAGGTAGTACAAAGTCATCTATACAAATAAACTAATAATAACTCTAAATACTTTCTAGTGGATAAGATTCTGAGATATTTCCATCCAAAAGAGAGCTATCGAACAGCAGTGGACATATAATTGAGTGTGACCAAACCTCCAACCTTCTGAGGCCAGAGTCAATGGAGACAATAAACTAACAAACTTATCTCCAACTTGTAGGTCTGGAAGAAAAATTAATCATCTAGTGTGACCACCTAAACAAAACCCATTTGCAGTACCTCCACATGGCTCTATTATTTTTTGATGTTTCAAAAGGAAAGTTAACATCTTTTCTCTGGAACTTTGACTTTTCTCAAGAATTACTGGTCTTATTTTACCTGCAGATCTAGAGTAGCAACCCACTGGGGAAGATTGGAGTATGAATGAAGGTTCAATTCATCCACAGCTTTCTGAACTTTTCCCAAAACATCTCTGAATGTTTGACTGTTGTAGGAACAAGTTTCCAAGGAACGAACTTCAATGTCAATCTTCTCTACACTGCTCAGCAAGTCATCAACCTACAACATACAAACACTGTACTATAAATAAACTTGTTCATAGGCAAACAGGAGCTCGAGAGGAAGAGTACAGGTAGGTGGCGGCAGTGAGCAACACAGTGAAAGGCAAGCAAAGAAAGCAAATCGAAATGAGGGGGTAGACATGGCAACCTTGCCATGGGTGAAGACTACCCTGTTAACAGCAACTGTCACACTGAGGTTACTGACCAGAGAAGTCAAGATTTACCTGAAAGCAAGTTATGATCCCAAATCCAATTCATGAGGTGGGTGGAAAAAAAAATCAGCGGCAAAACATCATTGCAACCACAAGTAAACAACAATTAGCAAAATGGTAAAACAAGCTGGGCATATTTGGAGTGGAGATGTTACAGATCAAAATTATTTTCAGGTAAAAATTTTTCAACCAAGGTTGATTCTCAATTTCCTTTGTTTCCTAGCCCAATATCCTATATCCAAAAGGTGAAAGTTGACTATACCTGCCTCCAATCTCCTAGTTAACTTTGAATCATACACATGACATAGGACACTTTACACCACAGCATAGTTCACACAATGTCATTTTATTTGCTTAGGCCAGTACACATCTATCATTTGCTAGAAACAGTTCTTGTACCTTTTCTTGGAAGTTAAAAACAGCTTCAGCCAGCTTCTGCACATAAGGATCCAGCTTGTATGACTCCCACACAAGGGCCATACCCTAAAAACATTAAAGGCGGAGAAATATGAGTTATTATTCACCTAATATCCATATCAGTATTACTTGCAAGTGTGATTTGTGTAAGGGGCACTATTCCTTTGCAACAATTGTCTAGCATACACTGTAATTATCACAATACTTTACTCACTTCCATGATCAAACCTTGAACTTCTTTTCGCAGACCAGCAACAAGAGGTGAGATTGAGTTCTTCTCCTCCACCTGTTGAGAAATTTAAAAAAGAAAAGTTCATAGTATCTTAGAGAAAAAAGTATTTTCACTTTGCACATTATTTTAAGGCCACAACAAAACATCTAAACAAAGAAAGATCAAACTTTCTCAAGGTACCATGAGCATGAAATGATATAAACACAAAAAGAAAACTTTATAGAATTCAAAATAACATTAATTACACAGTTAACAACTCACTGCCAATTGACACAAAATGTAAGAAGAAAATAGAGACACAAACAGATTTGCTTAAGGGCAATGCAAAAATGCAGATACTCCACAAATCATATTCCATTATTGCAGGGATAACAGATCAACTTAGTTTGAGATTAATTACACAACAATTACACAATTCACTTCAAAATTATTGCAACTATTGAAAAGGTTATTATTATAAAGACAAGCAGTAAGTATTACCTTTTCACAGGTCCTCTCATAAGTACGAACACTTTCAATAAGTGAGATGGCGAAAGGGTAGAGTTGATTGGCCTGATGTGCTTTGTTCACGATGGCAAGAGGAACTCGAAATCCCAGCCACTTCAAGTTACGAACCTGAAAATTAAACGCTAATTAGCATTCTGTATAACTAAACTTAAGTAGCTTACCTTAACCCTTAAAGTCTTAATATCCACATAAATGTGCAAATTCTCGACACTGATCTTAATACATTTGTTTAAAGAATTAGCTGACAGAATTTGTTAAATCAGAGTGTTCATTAGGCATCAGAGATCAGAGAATTCTTCGTTTACGACACTGAATTCTCCAGCTAATGTTCGGTAGACTAGGACTGTTTTTTATTCAGACATGGAGATGCTTTCAAAATATTCTCTGGTAATTACTTCATACTCCTGCTACTAGATTTCTTAGTGAAAACCCTGAAAATTTTTCCTTTCACAATGATTTTAATAACTCTCTAAATCTTTTCTCTTGATTATGTGTTAAAACTATTAGGAGAAAACTGACGCGCTAGAGTCACTTCTAATAATCAATAGCAGAATTAACAGTTTGTACCTCCTTGGAAAGAGTGATGATTTCCGGCAAGAAGTTTACTTTCAGCTTCAGGACATTCCCTCTGCCACCACCTCTGGCTCTTGTGCTTTCAATAGTGAAAATGCGACCTGAGACTCCCAGGTTTCGCTGCTGAACCTACAATGAAACGAAATTTAAGCATATAGTCAACTCTCTCTAAAACGTTCACCTCTGGGACCTGCGCCATGTCTGTCCTAGAGAGATGTCTACTGAGAGCGAGATGACTATAATACCAACGAGAACTAAGCTGTGCATTATGTGATGAAAAGGAAGTTATCAATATGTTGAAAATTGAATGAAGAATGTCAAGCTGCCATGGTAAAGGGGAAGATATCAACATGCATCAGAGAAATTAACAGGTTTTCCTGTGACTACAGTGGAACACCGCCTTATGGCCACCTTGTTAATATGGCCACCTCGTTATTATGGCCACTTTTTTCGGTGGCCTTGCAAAAACCGCCATACATTTTCTTGTAAAAAAACACTCTTTAATACGGCCATTTTTTCAGGGGTTCTGCTGTAATTACAGATGAACTACCAACCTTTCTTGACCAATCATCAAACAGTTCCTGTGTGTTCAGTTTCTGCCTAAAACTATCACCATCAGCCTTCAGCCTTTGTCCCTCAACATGGTTTTCCCATCCTTTACCCAGGACGTCCTCCACCCGACGCATGTAAGCAGATAACTGACGGTCAATCTAAAATAAAAAGAAATAAATCATTGTATTAGTATATGAACTCAGGTTTCTACCTTCCCAGAGATCCAGCAATGTTCCATTTGTTATACAAATTTGACAAAATTATAACCCTCACTTTTGCTCTGGCCTTGGAGGAAATATAGACATCATACAGTTTATAAGTGAGATTACAATATAACCATGTAGTACTTACTTGTCGCGCCCAAATGATGGAGCCAGACACAGGAGGCAGATCTCTCACTTTACTCATCTTGCAAGCTTTGCTGTAAGGATACTGGACCTACAAATATAGTAAAAATGAGTCAAAATCACCTGACCTATAAAAAGTAAATATGCCAAGACTTAGAGCAATAAAATGTAATTGGACAAAAATCTGCTTAATTTAGCCCTTAGAATCATCATGATGAACTAATGTCAGTCTTAGTCAAAAAATATACCAACATGATGTGATGGACAAGAAATCCGCCACAATAATTCAAATTAGACGTGTACAAAGGAAAACCATAGGTGAAGACTATCTTAACATGTTTTAATTTTTTTTTTCTTCAATCCTGCTTTCTAAATTCTGAATAAGTCATCACTGGGGAGTTTCTTTACCTTAAACTTGTCATGGAGGGCCTCAATGTCATCTTTTACTCTCTGGATAAGCTGAGTTTGGTACTCTCGGATAGCACCTCTGATGTGAGGACGCACAAACAGAGCATTGAACCTGGAGAAGATCCTGAACATCTCATTAGCATTCTTTGCTGTTCCAAGCTGATCTCGCAAACGAGCTGTGATCCGTGTTTCCACTCTGTCGATGCGCTCATCATACCTGACCAACAAGGGCAAAATATGTGTCTCAAAAAACAATGCAATGGAGTGGTCAACACCAAAACCCAGACCTTTAAATCTAATACACTGAATATCTGGGTCATTTTCTCCCTACTTCATAACACAGAAACTGCTTTAAGCCAACACACTTCCAGAAAGATGACAAGGTATACTGTACAAGCTGAATATCAATTCATCATAAATACAAAGTTCACCAACCTTTTAATGGCAGCTTCCCAAGCCTCTGAACCTTCCTTTGACACATCAAGTCCATCAACCTCCTTAACATTCTCATATGCAAGGTTTACTTCCTGAATTGCATTGGCATCAGCTGGATCCAGCAATGCTTCTGGCTTAGCCTCTTCATCCTCAACATTTTTAGGGGGACCGCCCGGACTGGAGGGAGTTGCTTGACTGACAGCAGGAGGCTGAAGAACACGAACAATCACAGCACGCAGTTGCTCATGCTGGCGGCGGAACCTGAATGTCAGTGAATCAAGCAAAGTCTTAGCTTCCTTGTAGCAGATTTATAACATTTCTTTTGTGTTTTATTGATAAATAAACTCTCTAACTCTTAGGCCAAGTTATATTGTAGGATAATGTCAGATGACACTCTTACTTCTAATTCTGCAGACTGCGAGCAGTCCCTTATTTTTCTTTGTCTCATTCTAAAAATCCCTTATTGTGATGTTTTTATTTGCAATTGCACTGGCTGGGATAAGAAATGGCCAGATTTTAAGAGAAAAGGCACCCGCTAAGCAGTCTATTAATTCTGTGGATGGAATCCTATGATGTCACCAAACAAATGAACTTGCACTTTGACAGAACTTTTACATGGTCCTGTATAATTTTGTTTGATTTTGAAAACTAAAATGCTGAATTTCTTGAGAACTTTTCACAGTGGCCTCTGGCTACTAGTGAAATGATGAATGCAGTCTTACTTCCGCATTTGATCAAGTCTTCCTTGAAGTCTCTTGTGGGCTGGGTTTACCCTCCAAACCATCTTCAGACTCTCTTCTCTCTTCTTCTTCACTATGTCTCTCAACAATGTTTGCAGTTTTTCATACTCATCATCCCATGTAGTGAACACTTCAAAGCAAGCCACCATGATCTGTGCATTGAAAATTAAAGAAATACTTCAAATATTTTGGCTTTTAACCTTTTTACACCCTGAGAGTGACCAAAATCCATTTTCTCCTAATGATATCCATACATTGTCAAGACATTAGGTCATGAAGAGTAATAAAATGATCACCAAAGAGAAAATGCATTGATCGTTTATCAAATTCTCTCAACAAATTCTTAAAGGAAATGTATGGAGATCAGTTGGGAGAATTTGTATGTGGATATTGGGGCTTAAAGGATCACAATGATGGCTATAACACAGTCAACTCTCTTTCGTGACCGACACCACTATAAACTACGATACATATCCTCTTAAATTCCATTCAGCCACATTAATAAACAGAGATACAGCGCAAAAAAGGAAAAATAGTAACATGAATAAAGACCTTTTCAAAGTCTTCATGATTGATGTGCATCAGTCGCCTTGTTCCCAAAACCTGTGGGAGAGAAGAAGTATCTAAGGTTAGCAAACTGTTTAAAAACCAAGACTGCACAACTAAAATTTGGAGAGATCCAAAGAATTCTCATTATGTGCAACATTATTATTTTACCCTGGGCTGTCATTAAGAGGCGGGGGCCCGGGATTTCCCCCGGCTAGTATGAACATGGCTCCCGGCTACTTTCAAAGGAAAATAAAAGAAAAATAGAATCAAAAGAAACCCCTAGCTGTTTGATTCCCTCCTACTTGTTGTATTTACCCTTCAACTTGAAATCTTGGTGACAACTCTGTTTACCCCCCGTACCTTCTTTCTGAAACAAATTGACCCTACGGAAATTTACAACACATGACTTACTTTTAGGAGTTGTGAGCTCAAGTCACGTGATATTGCCTCCACAAGACGCAGAGCTCTCTGAATTGGATACTTCGTGCTACGGATCTTCTTAAGATGACTGAAAATGGCACTCAGTGCAGCTCGGATTTTATCGAGCTCAGTTGCAGCAAGAAGGTCATCCAGTGGAAAGTCCTTCATAAGGGGGTTGTAATCATTCACTGTTGCTAAAGCTGTTTTTAAACCTAAATTTTAAAAAAGTGGGTCTTATGAGAAAACACAGGTAAGTGTGAAGGGGAATCGATGTTCTATCATGTACAGAAAGATCTCTTACCAGACAAAGCTGGCAGCTGGAAACAACAGCTGGTTTCAAGAATGCTACATTGTAAGTAAAGTTGTGAGAAAACTCCCTGCTTTCCAGTGAATGGACACTTACAGGCATATGGCAACTAATGCTCACCCTATTGGCAATTCTCTTAAGAGTTTTCATGCCATTCATAAAGATCTGTATCATCTGAATTTCTTAACTTGAAATAAGCTTCAATTGATTGGTTACTTGGTACTAGGAACGTGACCAGTTATCGCCAAGTTGTCACTGCCCACGGCGAAGCATTCAAAATTCAATAGCTTGTGCAAAACTCTCAGGCTTAGTACCTGACATGAACACGGAAGTGCTAAACTCTCACACTTGCTTCCCTACAACAGAGCCTGCTGGCAGGCTAGTTCAAGTTACACCAACAGTACCTGTGTCGGTGTCAAAACTGACAGTAGCATGGAATCTTTTTCCATGTTTTAAGATGTCCAGTGTCAGCGCAATGTCAGGACTCTCTCTGATGTCCTGGATCCTCAACAATGCTCGCTCAAGATTCAACCAGAAGCTGATTTCTTGAAGAGCAGTACCAGATGCTGGGTCACGATCAAGTTTGGTAACCTAAACACAATATAAAATGTAGTTAGATGTTTCAAACCTGCTGGCCTTTATGATCCTCCAAGTTGCAAAAGTACTGGAGTCGCACATTAGTCAAGATTCATGTGGAGACAGTAAAAGCTCTTATCTTTGACATAGACTTGACAGTGAACATTTGAATGAAAGAAACTTAATTGTACTGTTCAGGAATAGAGCTCAAGGCCTCGGGCCAAGAGGAAATCAAAGTGGTTTCCGCTGGCTGAGGAATGAATGAAGCAGATTTTTTTTTCTCACACACTGCAGGGAGTATGAGTTCAAGTCTGCAGCAGGTCTTTAGGTCACCTGGTGTTTCAGAGTTCAGTGTTTTGCGACCATCCACCATTGCCTGACCAGTCCCGCCCACCTACCCCCTGTCCCGCCCACCTACCTTTTTGTGTCTTCTGGGTTATTCAAGCATTGAAAGTAGTGCTATAGTTCTGGTTACTATTATATCTAGTCTCAGTTTCTTACTATCAATGTATTAGGTCTTTTTCTGTAATTTTAGTCATTTATGGTGTTGTAACAAATTATTACAACACCAGAGAGAGGGACTGCACATCAGATCAGACTGCACAGTTGTGAGAAAAGAAAGTAACCAGTACTACTGTTATACTTTGGTTTGTTAGAAAGGGAGAAACCCTGATGAATAACATACACACCTTTTGAATTTCTCTAATCCATCTGTTCACTCCGTTCTGCAGCTGATTCAGGAATGTTGAATCCTCAACTTTGTCACCAAAATCTTGTACCTTGGGTCTCCGTCCTTCTTCGGCAGTTTTCTTAGCCATTGCTGTCACAATCGGATGGATGGCAAGAGAAATCTCTGGAATGTCAATGTTCTGCTGTAGATGTAGGAGGCCCATTTCAAGCTCAGCAATCTTCTTTTCCACAGATGGAACCATTTTATCTCCATCTCTGAAAAAAATTAACAACAAAAAATATGCAGGATCAAATGAGTTGGTAGTGCCGTCCAAACATGGTCAAACCTCTGATAATAAAATGTCAGAGAGAGTCGTACAAATTTAAGTTTAACTGGTTCTACACAATTGGCATTAATAAAAATTGTCATACTACTGAGATTAGGTATGAGAAGACAAAAACTATCTTTACAAAATAGAATGATAATGTTACTTACAATGAAGGCAGCATGGGTGATGAAGGTAAGAGTGAAGATGATTAGGAGAGCATTCACAATGATGAAAATGGTAGAGATGATGATGAGGAGGAGGAGGAAGAGGATGATTACAAAGTACCAAGATTACAATTGGTACAACAGCAGTGTAATTACAGAGAGGAAGGATAATCATATGTTACAGATAATTTATTAGAAGGAGGGTAAGAATGACAAGGTTAAAATGAAGACAATAAGATAACTATCACTTGATTCAGAGGGACTGTTAGCATAATCACTAAGCTTTTCAGCAAGCTCATTGATGTACTAAACACTGTCATCACCATCAAGCGAAAACGTCCATACAAGTCATTTCTAATGCTGCTTACAACCAAGAACAAGTTCTATGTATATTATGCATCAGTCAATTCCAGCTATGCGCAGCCCCCCCCCCCCCCCCAGGGTGACCCCCAGCATTAGCATTTTTTCGCCTTGGACCGCAAATTTCCAGCAGTGGGGACACTTGGGCTGTCAAATCCCCCAGGGTAGGGACGAAAAAAGAGGGCAAATGCCCCGCCCTCCGTCGAATAGTGCCATTTTAAGCATTTTAATGTGCAATTTTTTGTTTCAATTTACGTCTTCCTTTGTAATAGTGCTAGGATTCTAATTAAGACTTTAAGCCGCAACGACACCAGTTTATGGTTTTAGCATTGTTATAAAATTATTGACATTAAACTTAAAAGGGCGCTATTAAGTTATATGTTATGTCGAATGGTTTTATAAATATGAAAGGATGTTCTTCTACAAATAATATCAACAGAAATTTGATTCAATTTAACTAAAAAACATGCCGAGTCACATCGATAGCTCCCAATTTCGCTATATAATTCTGGCTTGCTAGGCAATGAAGAAATGCATGCAAAAAATCAAGAACATGCCTTTACAACCCTCTTCAATTTTTTCCTGTCCTTGGCAGAAGAGCCAATATGCTTGTTTTTCTAGCAAAATCCTCTGTGTGGTTATATTCTGATAGGAAACCGCGTGCATGCCAAAAGCGTGGGAATAGCCCTGGGCTTGGCAAATGCCTGGCCCCCAGGCAGCACAAAGTTTGCAAATGCCCCACCCCTGGGATGGACAAGGCGGGCAAATGGCCCACAGTAGCACAGGGGGGGGGGGGGGGGAGGGGAGGCCTTGGCACAGCTGGAATTGACTGATGCATTATCCTAGCCATCTCCAAGTATTTGCAATTCCCCCGAGTCCTGGTATATCGTATACCGTAAATAGCCCTGCCATATAAACTTAAAATTTAATTTGCATATTGATAGCATCCAACACACCCAAGTCTAATATGACTTCTTAAATTCATGGAACATAAAATCATAGAACTGTCTGAACAGCAGTTCGCAACTTCACCACATGCTATACAAAACTAACCATGAACGAAATGATAAAAAGACACGGATGAAGAAAAAATGAAATATACCTGTCTGCTTTGCCAGATTTTCTGACGAACGACTTAAAATATGGCGCCACTGCGTTGCTGATGTAGGAGTGAAGAGTCTCGTACGGAGAGCCTTCGTTTAGATTTATCACACGAACTTGTGAAGTGATCTTCTTGTCAGCATCAACAATCGCTCCTCGTTTGATAAACGCGACGCTTGAGAGCTTCGGCGCGGTGTAATGAACATCCAAATTGATGGAGTACATCGCCTTTTCTTGATCGTTCTCAGCGCCACTCTCTGTCGAAGAGGTTTCATCGTTTTCTTCTTCATCTTTGAGTGGCGTTCGCGTAACGAGAAGGCTTCTCGTTTGGGCATCAGCAAGAAATTTCCTGATGTAGTCCACATGCAAGGGGTCTTTCAAAGTTGTGTCCAGCTCGAGCGGAACTTGTGGGTCGCCTTCCAGAAGAAGAGGTACAACTCGACGCAAATAATTTGTAAAATTCTTCACATCTACTACAGCAGCTTCAGGAGGAGTCGGAGAACTGGGTCCTCCGTCTGCTGCCGCCGACATGGCGGAAAAACAGCAAAGATAAAGCTTCTTTCCCTCTAAGTTTCGACAGACACTTAATACAGCTGTAGATTCGCCGAGCTTTATTTTTCATTCCACGTTGAAGAATCACGTGACTCATGTACAGAACTAGCCTTGGGGGGTAGGCCACAGGATTTCTTCTATCAATCTGTTGGCATTGTTTCGTTTTTAGATTAAAAAGAAAATGTTTTATTCATCCTTTTTTAACTTACAAAAGTATTTCAATAAAACTTTCTGAAAGAACTACTAAATGTACATAAAAAATATCATAGATGTAGATAATTTCTCATTCATAGATAAAATTAAAAAATAAAAATAGAGGGACTCGGGAAAATTGCGTGCAGGATATTCAATTATTGTTCTGCATCCAAGGCAGTTGCTATTACAGTGACTTTAAACCAAGATTATTAGTCTTCGTATACCCTGGGTTCAATGCTCAGATAGCTTTCTGTGGGAGTTACTGTGAGACAAAAGGTAGGACTTTGGATGAGTTGTTCCCTTCTTTGCCAGTTCCTCCTTGTGATACTTATGCTCATCCTGGTGTCTGAATTTAGGGATCACGGTTAACAATGGGCTCATTACTTCTGATCACAAACTAGAAATTCAATCTGGGGTAGTAAACTGTCCACCTGGCCATGGGAATTTGAGCCCCAATAGCTTCTTCGCACACTGCACTCGACCCCATTACCCCGGCAACCAGCACCAGCATCCCCAGGTGGAGATTTTGGGTACTCCTATTTATGGGCTACATGTTAGGTATGTATGTGTGTGTATGGTATTTCACAGCGGTCAAACGAGTGAAATTTGCAAAAGTTAAGCGAAATACTTCAAAGTTAAGGTTGCTACTTTCACTATCGAAAGTTTAGGGTATTTCCAACATCCTGTTAGTTTACTAAACTTTTTAAAAGTTTACTGAAAAAGTTCTAAGTGATTGAAAACCGATGCTGACGTTATTATCAGCGCCATTTTCAAACATGATTCTCTTTTAGCGTGAAACGTTTTCAGCGAAAAAAGCTCAAAATTTTGAGAAAAATGGAAAGATAGTCATGTTGACTAACTGATTTATCAATCTTTGCCCATTTCTCTCTAACTGGTAAATGAAATCCCAGCAATAAAAAACAAAAATAACAATTTAGATGTTTGACCGCGGTGGTGTATGGTATAGGCTAAGAGCATTCCTCAAGTACCCCCACCCCCTTGGTCCCACTTGCATTGGTATTTAATCAAGGAAAACCCTGTTGACAAAGCAGAAGTAAGCTTGAAAAGATAGCCAATGTGGGGAAGGAATGTGTAACAAAGCCCTAAGAATGTCTGCATTGGAGGCTTAAAAATAGAAGCCTGCATAGCGATTGTTTCCAATCAAGTTATTGCACAAAAGTTTGAGAGAGCATTCCTCTTTTTTGCTCTCATCCCAACTGTCTTGACAAACTCGCATAGAAACACTTGGAACAGGACACAGGCTAACAAAAAAGCTGCTACACAGACAATCAAGTGGTAGAAAAGGATTTTATTCATTGGCTTATTATGCTCAAATGTGAACTGTATTATTTATTGGTATTTACAAACAAGATGATTATTGGCTTTTTTGGGGGGGACAACTCTAGTTTTCAGCATTACACCAGAAATTTGCTACAGTCGGAACACTGCTTGTGGCATATGCTCATAGAAAGTTGTAAGAGAGCATAAACCTACAGAAAGCTTCCTAGAATTCCCAGCAATGAGGGAGGTCTTATTTTCACATCTATATACATGTATACAAAGTAATCTTGTCATGATCTTGCAGTTTCACATTTCTTGGTAAGGTTGCCAACCTTTTTCTGCACTTCATTGTTCTTCATCTTGGACTTGAGGCAAACCATAAAGAGCTGTCTCTCTTTAAAGAGTTCTGTAAGAATAGACCATTTCCGAGCTGCTCCAAGCCTCAGTTACAATGCGAAGATAAGTGAGAAGCTATTAACATGAAAACGATTTCTATTCTCATGCAAATAAATCCTATTTTCACAAGAAAGATTTTGCACTTTGCCTCATTTTGAAACTGAGAGTTAATGAACTCGGAAATGGCCTATAGCATGATGTGCTACTGGTTCGCACTTTCACAAGCATCTATCCAGTCACTGTAAACATCAACAGGTTCTGAAAGATCTGCAACTAGTTAAGGAAAGTTCAAGTGAAATCAAGCAGTTTTTAAGTGGCACAGAATTATGTCAGAAAGATGCCACATGTTACCTAGAAACTTCTGATCTGATCTTGGTATATCTTAGAAGTCTCAAACTTTTACTTTGAACCAGGCTCAGAGTCTTGAACTTGTTCTTCAATGTCTCATTTTCAGACAAGGGTCGCGCCACCAATGATCGTTGCTAATTTAACACTTTATCATTCACCACCACTGATTTTGCAAACACCTTTTAAGTGCTGCCTAAATAAACTCTATCATCATACATTTTCATAATGGGCTACATTTCATATCATTCAATAGCCTGTGAAAACAGCCATTTCTTCTCGCTCCTCACCACTGAGGACGTTTCGTGAGGAAAAAGGTCTGTGATTCAGCAACAGAAATTCCATACTGATGATATAAAATCTGCCCAGAATCCAGTCATAAGCACTGATTGGACAACAGAGTAGCTACATCGTTCTAGCTATTATTTATGAATGACAGACAAAAGACAAAAGGCCACAACAGTCAAATGTTTAATTTAATAAAACTTTTACAAGTGCAGCCATTGTTGTAGAGTCTGAAAACAATAGCTACACTTGTAAATTACACATGTAAAAGTTTTATTACACTGACCCCAGGTTTGATTCTTGGGACTGCACCAGTATATATGCATTATTGACCAAGCCTGAGGTCAAGATAACTGGATATATTGGTTAAGTACTTTTTTGGCATTTTTATGGACCGAGATGAAGTCAAGTTCAACATACAGCTGTAATCACAAAAAAAAAAAAGGCCAATATCTAGCCATTTCGACCGAACAAGTTAAAGTCGTTGCTTTGCTAATATAAATCTATTGTTTTTTTTTTGCTGTTCTTGTTGCTGTTGCCATCGTCATTGCTTGAAAGCTCCCTAACACCAGAGGAGTGGAGGCACTGTTTATGTCCTGCAAACAGCTGGACCTTACAGTTACTCAGATAACCATGCACAAAATCAAAAATACAATGTACCATCCCATCTTTAGAGGAAGATATAACAACAGTGTCCTCAATTAGCCCTTTCGTACTAATTTCTTCTTCTTCTTTTGTTTTCTAAAGGATACATGTAATGGATGTCTGATAATCTTCCAAACAAACTCGACATGATATATGCCCTGTATTTCTAACCCGATCCCTGAAAATACAACATCAAAACAGTCAAATGTTAATCTTTAAGGGTAAGCTAACATTGTGTTCTTAGTGGTAAAATAAGGTAAAATAGAGGATGTATGAAAAAACAATTACCATCAATTCCACAATTACTTTCGGTGCAGCTAAAAATAAAAATTCAACTCCTTTGACAAGCAATAAATTTCAGTTCTTCGAGAACATCGCAGCACAATATAAAGAAGCACAATATTGAACGTTTTTAGTTAAATTTCAAGAAATATTTAAGCACGTACGCCATGCGTGCGTTTGTTTTGACTGCACAAGACCAGAGGACTTACATTTTAACTTCACAAGACTTCTCGTGGTTGCAAAAAGGACAGTTGAATTGTTTATCCAGGGGATCTGCCCTTCTTTTAGGTGCTGGCTTTCTTTTAGATCTTCTTCTTCCCATTTTAAACACGTGCGAAGCTTCACAAGCTGCAACGAATTTTAGTTCCTGTGTTGTAAAACCCACGCTGTAGCTTTGTAACCGCGTGTCGAGTTACAGGCGTGGCTACGAAGACACCACCACCACAGGTAGACCACCCTCCAATATCCTGTTCTAGCGGAGCCCTCAACAAGCCTGCGAACGCTTAGACTTCAAAACAGTCGGTTTTTTTCTCAACATCAGTAAAGAAATCGGTAAAGCGCGGCGTAAGAGTCTTATCGTCTCTCCCCAGTCTCGCTCTGTGTTTTCAGCTTCGTTCCAGACCTTTTGTTTGACTGCTCGCGCGTACTTGAATACGCAAAAATACGGACTGTTTTGCAGTCTAGCGAACGCTTCTCTCCTCGCTTCTCTCCACGCTTCCACCCGAAAAGTAACTTTTCGGGTGGAGAGAAGCGTCGTAGGCTACTGTATATTTATCGGGAAAAGGCAATCATTATTACGTCCAAACACGGCACAACAATTTTTTCCCCATCAATTACACTCTTTTTCTAGGAAAACTTAAAGAAAAATTGGCCCGAAAAGCGCGCCTAAATACTGCGCGAGTATATCGGACCGTGCTCATGCCCCCCCTGGGCATCCCATAATACTCCTTAAATCTGAGTCAGGAGATTCAATATGGCCGAAGTATCGGTAAAAAGGTCTATTTACCAACTATAATCCATTGTATATTACGATGGCTCGTGATCAGGGATTATTTTTGAGGTACTGCTTACAGTTTGAAGAATTTCTCAACGGTACACCATGGTGATCAGTTTATCTGCAAAAGAATTTAGTGGGTTGTTACTTTTTACGAATATGGACCACAGTTGGTAGGGGTAGTATTGATGAAAAGAGACGATTTTTATCAGGCATGAACTGACTTAAAAGCGAGAACCACACCAGAAATGATTGTTATTGTTGCACTTATTTTCACCAGCTAACTCTGAAATCCTGATGCAAGTAGATGACGTAATATATCAAGCATGAGACGCAGTGTTTCATCACCAGATGAAACACTGAGAAGAGAGATGAAAATAAGACACGGAGCGAAGTATTTTTGACGAACTTCGAGGTGTTTCATCTGGTGATGAAACACTGTATCGAATGCTTGATATTACTTCTCAAACAAAATGATTTCAGAAGGAGAAATTAAGGATGCAGAAATGAGCAGTTTTTCATCTGATTTTCATACACTCATTAGACGTTTTAAAATTTCCTTTGTATTTTCTTTATGAATTATTAATGAGTTTGAGAAATCTCATTTTAAACCCGGAAGAAATTTAAGACGGACAACGGTTCAGACCACTCTTCACATTCGAAAATGTTTGAGATCGACTATTTGGGAACACGCAAATTGAGTGACTAATATAAAGCAGGGTATCGAAGCCTTCCCTCCCTACTCTTGAAACCAAGCCGAATCTTAACGTTACTAAGATGTTCTCTCGCAATTGTATGTTGAATGTTTTCATATAAAAATCTCACACCACCAGAAAATGCACAGCACATGTGTAGAGCGTTTCACACACATAACCAGCAAAGAAAGCGTTTACATAAGAAAAAAGTTCAACTTCCACGGGACTGGTTTGGGACACCAACGTGGCGGACTTGACGTCATGTGAAAAGGCTTTATGGTAATGTTCACTGAGCCAACATTTTAACACTGTACTTCGATGCATTCCTTATGGTAATTTCTCCTTACTGATCATGTTGAAAGTACAATACGTGGTGGAAAATGATGTTTATACTGTCATTCAGTCTGAGATGAAAGCTGTATCTGAAACAGATATTTGCGATAGTTTGGAGTCAAAAAATCTTTTATTAACTTCCGTCGATCGTTGGTGTTAAATTTTTCGTCTCTTGACCGGCGTTTCGTTGGCCACTAATAACTGTCACCCATCAAAAATATAACAAAAGCGAACCAGTTGTAAGAACCATAATGTACAACACGCTAGCTTACCCCGACGGGAAAATTTTTGCTCAGTAGGTTTCATTTGATACGCATATTCTAGTTTTAACTCTCAACACTCGAAAGTAGAAGCCATTGTAACACAGAAGTAGCGTAATGGAAAATGCTCCTCGACAATTTTCGGATGATGGTATCACTTTTCAGTTATAGAATACCACCCAAAAAATCGAAACGGGTAACGAAACCATCTGTTAGGAACCCTATCGGCTAGCACTAAAAGCTCAAAGTATTGCTCAGATGGAGTATGCTTTCAAACGCAGTTGGGGAAGTTACTGGTGAGAACGTCGGAAAGGAAGAAAAACATATTCCGCAAGGTAAGTCAGCGATAAAAAAGGTTTTTATCAACATGTTCAAAATAAGGATAGGATTCACTTGATGTATGAAATGTCGCGAAAAAATGTACCTACGAAGCTAGGTTTGAGATCATCTTTAACGTTAACTACCATTATCGAAGGATTTATTTCCTTGAAAGAAGTAAGTGGAGAACACTGCAATAATGCCAAGGATATTTCCAGCCTACTGAATGGAATTGCGATTTCTAAATGGGCTTAACTGATAGGCAACGTGATGGTTATATATTATTGTTTAAAAGAAAACGTTATATTTTTTTTATCGTTAGATTGAAATCAGGCTTCTCTTTACCTGTGCAACAGGGAAGGCATTTTAACCATTATGGCCTTTAACTAATTGAGGCCCGTTTTATACGTCTTCCTAATGCCGTGTTAAGCTGTCGACTGTTGCACGTCTCTATAGTACGAATTCAGACGTCGAATTTGATTCAGTCAAATAAAATAGCTGTTACTAAAACTAAACTAAAAACACAGACTTACCAACGTCTAAAATGCATTTTAACGTATTTATAATTTACGAAAGTGAATTCAGCACAGCCGTAGAACGACGTTTAAAACCAAGTCGTGCTACTGCTGTGATAAAGTATTTGAAACTCGCCTGAGCGAGAAAATCACGTGATCCAAGTATACATGGAATCAGGGAAACTGCCGTTCTTTCAACTCTACTGTTCGATAGGGAACCTTAGAATATAGTAAAATGCCCAACCAACTGCCTTGTTATATGTACGGTGAAACCTCGTTAAAACGGACACCAAAGTCTGTCAAGTGTCCGCATTACAGAGGTTTGCGTATTATGATGGAAAGAATTATATGAAAATTTAATTAAATCTTCAGGACCATGCAGTGAAGTCAGTTGCCGGCTTTTATGACCATTTTTGAAGCCACAAATGTATAATACAACCCCCAAATCTAATAAAAATTGGTTTGAGGACTTTATTGCATTTGTGGTCAATTTGTATTACATTTGCGAGCCTTATTACATTTGTGGTCAATTACTACATTTGAGGCAGCGACACCATTCTTCTCTAGTAGCTATACTCGCAAGTTCCTAGCATCTGGAGGAGTTTAAGGCCTGGGCCAATTGCTTGACCTAACGCCAAAATTACGCTTTTCATCATTCCAAATTTGAATTCAGTTAAAACCTCGAGATATTCTAGCCTGTAAATACAACTGTCTCTCCTCGTTCCACTCCGCTGGGACGTTTCGCGAGGGAGTTTCTCTCGAGAAACGTGCCAGTGGCAAGAAGCAATGAGAGACTCGGCT